>CM067343.1:35408919-35473919 GCA_034190875.2 Urechis unicinctus
ATATATATATATATATATATATATATATATATATATATATATATATATATATATCTATATATATATATATATATATATATATATATATATATATATATATATATATATATATATATATATATATATATATATATTTATCTGTGCATGTCATGTTTACGTTAGATGTGACGTTAGGCACTTGTTAGTGAGTGTCAACTAGCGTCGGGTAGTTTGCTGAAACATCTTTTGCGGATTAGATATAAATATAAAAGATATCAATAAACCCAGCTAAACAATCTTGCATCACATTAACATATATCTATTTGAGCATTTGCCAGTCCCGTGTGAAATTGCTCTCAATAAATATTTATCTGTTCTTTGCATGACTGTTTTACTATTTTTTCAAAATTAATTCGAACATGACTGCAAGCAATGATTAACGACTGTTACAAGGTGAATACTTAGAGTTTTACTGCGTAAATTACAATTTGATCGCAATCGTTAGAATTCTCGTACGGTCAAAGCTTACTCGTTTCCACCTCCTATTGCATCATAGCGATGCTAGACATGACTTACGGCCCTGCCGTTCCGAACCTACACTGATTGAATGGGTGCAGAAACGTTTTTATCAATGACACATTTGTGTCCGGTTCAATAGCTAACATATATTGCCCATTTACGCAGCTGAATTTTTCTGTGGCATTAAATTGAAAAATTTTAATCAAATCTGCGAAGTGGACGTCAGTTGAACAGGTCACACTCTTATGATTTCCTTTCTTTAAGCAAGGAACTAGATGGGAGAGAGAGCACTATGGGAAACAATTTGCTCTGTCAAGGTCAATGTGATATTAGCAACATATCTGTTGGAAAAGCAATTTGATGATATATAAACAATGGTTGTTTCCGCCTCGCGCATTATATTTCGATTTACGAATCGGTCGGGACTATTTTGTTTGACGTATTTACGAGTGATCAAAAAAAGGCACACATGAGCCTATTCCTTGATATAGTAAAGCTTCAGGATGCTGCTCTTCCTAATTTTATTGATTGTCTCGCCGGTAAGCATTTCTTGAAGTTGACATATATTTATGGGTGACTTCCTATACTAGTCTGGTATGGACATTGACATAAATATTTGTAAAAAAAGGGACGCATCAAATTGAAGTCATGGTAAAGTTGATTTATTTTTATTTTGACGGAATGTGGTAACATAGTAACATGTTTCTTGCTAAATTATAATAATAACACGCAAAGATGCACGACAAGGTTTGTTGTTTGTGTGAGTACTATTTCCGAAAAACGATAGTGCGCCAAAGTTGCTGAACGCAAATTGTTTTTGGTTGAATGTACTTCTTATGAGCTGGTTTACTATAGTTTCAAATGTCAATGTGACTAAATATTAAATATCTTGTATTGCAAATTACTGGCATGTTCACAACGAACACGATTTATATGGCAGCAATTGACATGTGACAATCTTCCCCCTTATCGACCTCTGTTGACAATCTATACGTCAATGCTAGAAAAGTGATCGCATTTTATTTTTTCAAACAGCTACACACTATCTCAGTAAATAACCGCAAATAGAATACATCGTCGTCTTATGCCGTGGAACTCTCACTTTTTGTTATAACTTGCCCTTTCCGCGAGTTCGGAATTACGTTTGAATTCCTGGCTCGATGACTATTCAAATAACGCAAGACAGATGACGATAGAATCTTAATCGGCGAGTAAAGTTCAAAAGGTATAGACATATAACTCTTGTTTCCGCTCAGTTTTGTTAGTCCAACAATTCAAACACTCTTGAAAGGCTTCAGTCTGATGAAAGCCTGTGACGTAGTATACCATGAGTGTGAGTGTATTTGTGTGTATCTGTAATTGCGTGATTGTTAGTGTTTTTGCATCAAACAGTAGTCGGTTTTAGCCACTAAACCTTGTGCTGCTAACAATGTGTGTAACTCCGAGCGCTGTCACTGCGAGGGAGAAAGTCACGCACCACACCTTTCAGGTAGTGACGCATTTGGATCGAACCCTCAACATGTGGGGCAAAAGGTGAGACTGTTTTCGACTATGCCAAATAGAAAAAAACAAACGGGCTGTTTTAATCGGAAGCTTTGATCAATTGCATATAATTGAGTGCTGGCAGATTAAATGGACGGGAAATTTATCGTTATTATTGTTGCGTGCGTGCTCGAGTCTTAGTGCCTCAAATGCATATTTCAGGACTATAAATATTTTTCTAACTCCATTCCTTGTAAACTTATATATGCTGTCATTCACCATATTCATTACGAATCATTACCAATTAATCGTTATCTAATGAATCAAAGTATTGACAAATTGTCTTTGTATATATAAGCTGCGGTAAAATTTCAATAGGGGTATACATTTTATTGCAGTTGAAGCGATAAATATTTGACGTCTTAAGTAATGATACAATAAGGGATCAGTGGTATTCTTGTATAAATACAGATATTCGGAATGTTCATGGAATGTCTAACCTGTCCAAACATGCCATTATTACATTGCTTGCCATGTCTTTGCTGGGGGGTTTGATAAATGAATTCCCCCAAACTGTTCTACTTCATATACTCCTATTTAATCCCTCGGCTTTGGTTTTTATAACCCTCATTAACGTCAGTGAATTATTGTCAGCCACGTACCACCGTCGTATCAGACAGGAACAGTTCATCGTATGATCTATTAAACGGGGCAGTAGCTAAAAAGGTCTTCTACAATTTGCACTCGTAATGTGGCTTTAGTAATCGTTAAGTTATAAAGTCAGTGGTTTCTTTTTATACATCATCTGGTTGATTATGCAGAACATTTCACCTAAACCAAGTCCAACCTAATATTTAATATGATTTACTTTATTATACTTTTGGGCCAAAGAAAATGGCTATGGGTAAAATCGCAGCAATGTCACATTCTGGCGACCTTAGTTTGGGTTGTGGCACTGCTGGTTGGCGATATATTTGAGCGGAGAGTGCAAAAGTAGGGGTCCTGCATTTAAGTTTATATTATGTGGAGCGATATTGACTCCGTATATTCGCCTCTTTTGTGTTGCATAAATATACATTCATGCCTAATAAAATGTAGCATTTGTCGCAATTCAGCAAAAATTTAAAATGTTATGATGACAAAACACGTAATAAGGTTATATTCTAAATAAAAGTACTAATTTCTCTTTTCTACATTTTGATAATATGGTTATAATGAAACCCACCAGTGTGCAAAAGATCATGATATCTTTTTGCACATAGTTTGAATGATATTGCAACGTTGGTACATTCTATGAATGGGAACCAGTATATTTTAGCTGTAACATTAGCTGCACTGCCGAAGTTATTACCAGTTCATGCATAGAATTCTCGGCCTTTATTGTATGGATTATGCTCCCATAACGAATGACACATCCGGATACAAGGGAAGATTTCCTGCTCCTGTTTGTCAACGTGGTAATTATCTATGCCTGTATGTCTCACGTCCTTGAACGTTGTACATCACTTTGAATCGATTGGCAGTGGCATATTTATCGGGTACAATGTTGTATGGAGTGGCAGATCGTACGAGCATTCTTTCGTGCGAACAGAATTTTAATCTGAGTGCTTATAGTTTTGCGTTTGGCATGTGTTATGTTGAATCAACTGGAAAGAGTTTTGCGGTAAAGATATAGTAGACAGTGATTGCCAGTGTTTACACAAGAGCAAATACAGATTCCTACTTCAGCAGACAAGTATGGATTCATTAATGTAGGCATTGGTTTAGGACAACTACTTTACCAGATGCATTTAATTACTTTAGGTCTTTTTATGTCGTATCACCATTAATTTTGCATATACATTATCAGATGAGACCTCAGAGAGACCATTATAACGATCAGCAACATGTTTCTTTAATTTAAACATTCATCCTATGTTCTCTGTTATAACAGCCATTTCACAAAGCATGTTCCCGTTTACGATGTTTATAGTATACTACAACAATGTTATCTTTAATTGTGCATTATGATTCCCCGCAGAGCTAGTTAGCAATAGGATAGAGACATGAAACCTCCAGAATCTATCCTTAAGTGGATCCGCAAACGCCCGTTTACAAAGGCCGCAATCAGTTAGAATTATACTGGACAGTACAAAAGCATGTTTATAAAAATAGGAGTACCAATATGCGATTAACCCGTACTTTATAAGATGAACGTGTCATCCATTGCCTCAACGGTGGCGAATTAGAGTAGCTGATTGCAGTGTTTTGCGAGCTATTACGTCATAAATATGGATAGATTAGTGAAATATTAATTAAATCATGTGTGTTGGTAAAATATAACCGCATATTTTTCTTAATAGTGTCTTATTTTGACAGCAGATGAAACAATCTACTTGCCGTGCTAACAGATTCCCACACCATTATTTGTTTCATGCTTTGATCATTAATTATGCTCTATTTGGATGACAACAAACTCGGTGGTACATGGCCAAAGCTGCCAAATCCACTCTAATTAGATTAAACAACAACAACAAACAACAAACTACTGACGTGCCTCAGTTGAACGGTATTCTGAGTCAACGTCAAACGTCAAGTTGTTGTTATTGCCCAGCCTGCAAAACAATAACGAATAGAATATTATTAGACGAGTAAAGAACACAAACATATTGTTTTAAACACAAATAGTAATATACCGCAATTACAGTTGCCAATCAGAATGTCACGCGAAGATTAGAGGTTCGTTTCACTATGATGAAATCTGCCTCTCATTGCCGCCTTAAGGATTTGATCAATGGAAACCCGTAACTGGAAGCTCGTTCTTGTAAGATGATTAGGGATGCCAGGCTGTTAAAATACCTCGGCTGTACCGTATTGGGCGTAAAGCACAACAGAACATTTATGCCACCACTAATGGTCTATTATAGTAATATAGTGCAGTATATATGGATAACCATCAGTTAACGAGCTAGACACGTAAAATCCTGTCCTGGCGGAATCCAAAGATTGATGAGGATGGTATGGAAGTGTCGGCAGTCGTTGTTGTAACTACATTTCCATAAAAGTGGGTTGTGATCCATTTGGGCTTCTATAGAGAGCAACATATTCTTAAAGAACGGTGCAAGTTAGAATATTTCAGTGAATCGGAGTTTGATTGGCGGTTGGTAACGTACATAAACGCATGCGGCTGTAAAAGGGTAACAATAATTGACGAGGCTGGAAAATTAATGTTATTTACATGTGTAATGCGATCGCACCGACGTCCGTTTCATAAATAAAGAGACATGGTCATTCGATAAGGTCTTATCACAATGTTCCGTTACAACATATAATTTCAAAACGTTTCGGAAAACAAGCTGCGTGGGATAATTTATGACGATAATTGATTCGAAAAAAAAAATAGGAAACGTATTTAAAAAACGATCGACAGAGCAGACAATATGTAGCATCACAATGAAGCAGCGAATAGTGGGAGGGATAGAAATTTGTATAAATTACGAACAACAAAAGCCTGTGTATGGTAAGAAAGTTAAACTCCATTAGGTACTGTCGTCTGCATTATCCAACGGACATATATGTATACATGCATAAATATATATATATATATATATATATATATATATATATATATATATATATATATATATATATATATATATACACATATATATATATATATATATATATATATATATATATATATATATATATATATATATATATATATTATATATATATATATATATATATATATATACATGTATATATATATATATATATATATATATATATATATATATATATATATATATATATATATATATATATATATATATATATATATATTTATATGTATATAAACAAGCTTACAAGGCCAGAATGAGTCTGATGTTTTAAGATTAGCCAGTGTTATTCAACAGCGAACTGCACACGTCACTATTGGAACATAGAATCATTGCATTATGCTTGAAGCACAGCTATACCTCGGAATAACGAGAACACTGATCATATGATTACTCAGGAGGTAACATTAATGACGATGTGTGAAAAAAAACGTGTTATCATGGCATACTACAGAATGACTAATTAACTAAAAAAAGACGTAAAAGGAAATACCTGACATTGGAACCGGAGATCGGAACCACAAGGCAAATTGAGAACATAAGCATATATGAAAGATTTATCAACACAAATTGGCAAAACAACTTGGTAGACTTGAAATTCATTACAATAATGCTGTATATTGCTTACCTCTGCTACTTGCAGTTCACTCGCAGTTCGTAGACCATAGCTTGACCAAGCAAATATGTAATTCAATCAAAAGAATTCTACTTATAATGGCAAAAATGAGTATTTTCTCTTACGTAAACATAAGGTGCATCAATTTATTCAGCAGCGCTATGTTGAAGAAGTGATTTAATTTCCAATGTTGATAGTCAGTATTTTTGGAGATAAGCCTTCACACGATCTGATATTGACTATCTTAATCATGCAGTAAATAACTATTTTCAATAGTAATACAATTGGCGGAATGCACAAAAATTGCATATAAAGACATTAGTAAGGAGACGTTTTTATAATAAGAAAATTATCTTGTTGCCTACAGTTTTAGTCAATTGTTTGAATGACACAACAGGCAGTGAAACAGTGTCGGACACAGGTGGCTAGGCGTGCCAATACACCAACACATACCATATATATCATAGGCCGCGCAGCAGACTTGCTCGATGACATTTATTACTTTGTTTCTTCCATGACTACGACAAAGTATGCAGCACAAGTTGGTAAGTATCAGCGTTAGCCCTTGCCACTACGATTGTTGATGCGTAGCATATTCAAATTCCAGTAAAACCTCAGGAATGCAAGCGCATAATAGTAATAATAATGTGGGTGATGTGACAGCACATTGAAAATAAGTCCAATAGAATTGGTTGGTGCAGAAATGGTTTGGTGTGCACCTTTTTGTCGACATGTATTTGATTCATACCTGTCGACTCCTGTATTTACTGTATGATCCGCATATTCACCGTTTTCAGCTCTAACCTGTCATAACATTTGCTTGTGGGAAAATTGTGCTCCAATTGTAATATATAATGCTTCTTATCGCATGGCACCCTACTCTCAGCCAATCAGAGCTCGAGAAAAAGCTCGGTCTTGTTCCCATACCACCTCAAACACACAGTTTGCCATGCGATAACTGTAACCGTGTCGATATATCACCAAGAAACAACTTCACTTGAGATGGTCCCTCACAGAGCACCGCTGCTCTAGTATGGCAACACTACGGAGGTTCTTAATATCACGCACGCTTTACAAGTCTTAAAACGAAGGCTTCCTCAAAAGTCATTTGCTTGCCAGCCGCTAATCTGGTTGCGTAACGCTCATCGGGAAGTCACGGCATTATCCCATATCCCCGGAATCATGCTGAGGCGCGTAATAGTAACATTTGTCGAGCCGTGTCTACTGCGCTACAGTGTTGCTAACATCAAACAACGGCGAAGTCGGCGGAGCTCTGATTGCCGAAGTTGGGAAGGTTCTGCAAGTCTCACACAACAAACTATCGAAGCATATTCTATTCAAATAAACAAACAAGTATAGAATGAAAAGTATTTATCTAATCATCACTAAAACACAGGCAGCTGAGACCGAATGGGGGATTAACAGACTACCTCTCATATTTATAGGTCCCAGGCAGATACCTTACATAACATAGGTTCACACTAATTATCATTATTTGTAGACAGTGTCGTGCTTGATTATCGCGTGTAGGTGCCACCGCGATAAGTATGTTATCGCATGGTCACGCGGATGATATGGGGAAAGACACTTGGACGCTCCGCGTCCTCGTGTTCTTGCCCCATATCACCCACGTGACCATACGATAACTAACACATAATGTTTCTTATTCTAATAACCGCGTTATACAATCTAAGAATATGACTCAGATAATTCCACTTGAAAAACACATCATCAGGAAACCAATATTTGGACAAGCATAATCATGTTGAAACAAAATAGGAAATTTAAATCATTTTGAAAGACAACAGCACTAGTTGTATGGAACATCAATAATTGGCAATGAAAAGCGGTATATGCCACTCTCATGATTATATCCGAAACAGAGCAATTAATACAGGGCTGCAGCAACACAAGGGGTTTATCCGAAAATCAAATTCTTTATCCCGGATCTGACCAATTTCAACAACCATTTCCTTTTAAAGAGCATATGATCGGGGCAGAACTTATTTCTCCAAACGTTTTATCTGTAGGATTTGCTTAAGCCGATACAAATATGTGGCAAATTCATATTAAATCAATGATTTTTTGTGGTCATTCTAACTTTGTCTAGCCATTCATTCTATGGATTACTCAAATGATAAAGATAATATGCCATAGCTTACCTAGGTATGAGATCATGTATAATAAGACGAGTAACAGGAAGAAATTGAAAACTGAAATAGGACAAACCTCGTTTTCCTATCCTATGGCATTCATCAACCAGTCATGCCTTTGCTAAAGAGAACGACACATTCAATCAATACATTAATTCCTCGGAATGAATGAATCAGCTTTATTCATTGTAAAATGATGTATTAGTACAGCTTGCAGCTACAATAATTTAATGGTGCTATTTTATTAGTCTAGTGTTAAATTTCTGTTTACGACAGCAGTTTGTGTGGATGCCACCGGTCAGTACTTTTCCGTTTTGCTGTGCCGAAGAGCATTTGTTTATAATGTGTAGGTTTCTACCTCTCGTTTGTAATATATGTCCAATCTACACTCCGGCACATATATGATCTCGTAGGCAGTAACACGTCTCATACAAATGCTTAAGTATGAATTCCTGGTATTTATACATTTATGGGTGACATCTTTTAGGAATGGACCAAAGAAGCAGGTACCACTCGCAAAGCCTGTAATATTCCGAATCATCATGTGTACCTCATCACTGTTTCGGAAAGCCGTACAGAAAGTGGTGCATAGCAACAGATGAAGTACTTGAGAATGGAAGCTTGTGGGGCATACTGGTAGGTGTAGGACAACACCAAAAGTATTCACGAGAGTACTCTTTTCTTCATATGGGTTGATGTAATGCACACACATCCATTTTCGACACACAGCCAACCTCTGCTTGCACATACCAAATACCACTGCACATCTACGCATGTAGATAAATTGGCAATCCTAACAATACGTTATAATACGCAAATAGACCAATCAACCAATAAAAGCATAGTCGGGGTTAAATCACATAACTATTGTTTAAAATTATGGCAAGAAACAAGCTCTTGGATATTATTACTGCACTTCTCAAATGCGCCTTGTTGATTAACCTCAGAAAGGATCGATATAAAAATAGTACCATCGTTGTGTTTACACTTGTCTGCTTATGGTTACACCCTGCGCTATGAAGCCTTGTTATTATTATAACAAAAGTGCTCTTGTCAAAGCACAGATCTCAAATTTTCTAGACTGCAGTCTGCCGCATACGAATATCTGATGTTATGCTTCTTTGTTTCTTTGTCTCAACGCACGAACGAATTTAATCGGCAACGTGCTTTATGTTGGCTGGCCTTGATCGATAAATAGCGGCGCAGTCGTTACCATATATAATTTTGATGTCGCCATGATGTACGTTTATGTGACCTTAACGGCCAATTCGCGGAACATAATGCAGCAATACATCGGGGAGGTAAATTGGGTAAAATAGCAGCAGCTTTACCCAAGTTGGACGTCTTCTATGTGTCCCCGCTTTGGTCTAGAATAGTTATTGTATTATATTAAATGCTCTTCTTCACTGGGCAGTTGTACGCATACTTACTTCTGTTGATGTTGTCGATTCTGCACTCGTGGGTGGCAAGATCTGAGCATACAATTCAATTGTAACATACTATATATTCGATTGATGTCACTCGAGGCAAGTTAATTTTAGTTCTACACCAAAGTAGTCAAGAATTAAATGGCTTACCTGACAGCAAGGTGCAGTTCATCTCCTAATTACGATAACGTGTTAAATTGTATTGCGTGTTATATATTGATTCATGTTCAACTCGGACAACAAACGAGATACATAAGAATACCTTCCGTGAAAACTTAATACAGTGACAGAGTAACAAATGAACTACCCCTTACTGCATAATCCTAGCCGTATTTAATCGATGTGGTATATGGTTGTCATATTACTTGCCGATAATGTACACTTATTGCAAAATGTGAAATATGGTAAAGAGAAAAAAACTTGGATGCCAGAGTATGTTGATCCATGCATATCTACATTGAAACTTTGGATGACAGCATTTAAGCTGTTGATATACCATTCGGCCGTGAGTATCAATTAGTTCCATCTCACATACAATTGTTTAAGCCCAAGGATACTAAGCTTCCACACAGCTAAGTGAGTGCAGATTTACTTATTGCCGCACTCAACCGACAAATCAATAATGAATTGTGGTTGAATTTATAACCAGCAGCCTTTATATTATATCAAATAAACACTTTACACGAGGCGTAATTAATACGCATTAACTATGTTATGCAGCTAAGCTGATGCCTGTCGCGGTGTAAGCAATTTATGAAAAATATAATATGTCTCTATCTATCATGATTGCAAATTGCATTAAAACAGAAGAAACGGAATGTTTTCAAATTGCGTTACGCCCCCAGTGGCTACACTAGCGGGACAATAATTCAATGGATAGTTATCTTTGTTACTCAATGTACACATCAAGTACCAATAAGAGCCATGATAATTAGATTTTAACATACGTGCTTCCATAGCTTTTTATAATAATAAACTGTAATATATATACAATTATATATATATATATATATATATATATATATATATATATATATATATATATATATATATATATATAGATATATATATATATATATATATATATATATATATATATATATATATATATATATATATATATATATATATATATATATATATATATACAGTGAACCGTATGAATGAAATTGCCGAGCTATTGAAATGCCATATATTGATGAATCAGTTATTTGCTGCATACTAGAGTTTTAATCACGCTGTTGGATCATTAACTCTGAGACTTGAATGGTAATGGTAATATGGGGTGTCCATCGTCACTTTCGCGACGGTGATGAATGAGGATGATTGTGATGCATGGGCAGCTCGCCTTAAGTGCCCATGCCCGCGTGGCACAAACCCGTTGCCCAGACTTGGCTGCGAAACCCACGCCGTAAGAGCGAAGGTCCAGCACAGTACTATTTAGCTACCGAGTCGGATGCATCCCCTTCCAGGGATGGATCCGCCTTGTAACGCGATCATCCAAGTCACGAAGAACCAGTCAGTTTGTCACATCTGTGTATCGAACTAACAATCTGTGGGCCCAACGGCGACTCAGTTTACCACTACATAACGTGAACCGGGTCTGAGACTTGAAATGCCCAGTGTAAGACTTATGGGACCATGTTTGATAACATCAGCGCAAAGGTAGCTTCGATGCAACTCTACAGAAAAGAAATCTTTTATCCAAAGTTTACATGAGCTTTTCGCGCCAGACATCTGATATTAGAGTATTTACCAGTAAAGGTTATGATAACATATAAACAAGTACCAACCAATCTGCTACGTATTTGAACCTAATGTGTGGTTTTCATGGAAGATGCAACTTAATAAGTTACGTTTAGTGTTTTGTCTTACTGTGAGATTGCAAACAAAAACAGTATTTCATGACAATATTCTATGTTATTGCTTCATAAATTAGCCAGAATATAATAACACTTTATGTCGAGCGATCTCAGCGGTATATGAAAGCCATCGGAAGCTCAAGTCTAATGGCCGCTGCAGGGATGACTGCCATTCATTATTTTCATATTTAGCATCAGCCCTGAACATCCATACTGTCTTTGTAGCTAGTCGATAAAATCCAACCATTTTTCATCTTATTTTGCAGTCATTTGTAAAATACCGTTTCCGTAAAATACCGTTTGCGAGTGAAGGTACGAAGATGAATTAATTTCATATGCCGTCCTAGATTATTCCGAACGTGATACAAACCACTTGTTTGATGTCAATGCCAATAACCAGCCATAGCAAAACAGGTGCGGACCTTGAACCAAGTTAACGGTTTGATATCAGGTGGCTAATCCGGATATCATATTTACTAGAACGAGGCAATTTGACGATAAGGATCCATATCCGCATATATGCACGCTGGCTAGACAGTTCCAACTAAATGAGGCTTTTATCAGCCTCTCTCTTTTGGCTGTCTGGGTAATTACTTCAGCAGCATTTCAAAGTGATAACTTACCCTCAGTAAATAACCTGGGCTCTCACTTCATCAGTAGAATGCCACATAGCGTTACAAAGCTTCTTCTAGTTAGCAAAAGGGGATATATTCTCCGACTAATGAATCGTTACTTTCTGACCACCATAACTACGATTGCTACCGATGCTTAGACTCACAATTGTCGTGATCACACCAATCAGGTAGCAATAAATGTGTCGGGTAAGGAATATACTTCAACGACGCCAACAATTCTATGTTCGTGCCGATATATACTGACTGCATTTGATAGCAATAGCTAGACAATGAAATAATAAGTAGCCCTTCATGACATAAATGGACCTTGTCTTTGCGTGCATATTCCACATTTCATTTACCAATAGCTTGCAAAATAAGAGGTTTGCACGTACCACAAACCTGGCGCTCTGGTGGTTAGGGAGCAAGACAACTAAAAGTCACTATTGACAATATAAACATGACCTTTGTGATATTTATATCGTCTCTCTCATAGGTTTCAGTGGCGTTTTCTTTGTGCATACATATCAAACTTGAACCGATATGCCGTTGGCATGCGCACATTGCTGCGATTATTGTGCAGTATGAAGATACAGTGTTAACTCGAGGTATAATTTGATGTGCAGTGTAGGTTTTATGATTCTTGGTGATAAGGAAAAAACAGTCAAGATATCTATTCCAAATAATAATATTGCGATATTGTATATTGCAGAATAAAGAATGATATAGTATTATAGATCGTGAACAATAATACCAAACATTTGCAGTACACAAAATAACGAGCGATGACTGTATGTTAATGTGCAGTGCGTTATATATAATTTCTATTTGGTGGCACAAAGCTTGAAAAAACTTTGGAAATTGTGTCAGTCAGTAACCAGCTCTACTGCCAAATCTTTATGCATTGTGGAGCGTATCACAGCCAAATTAACGATCAAATTAAGTAAATGCTAAAATTTCGTAATACCTACAGTTCTCTTCAGGTAGTAGAAGCATGCAACTATGAATACCTAATGCTTCACTTGATGACGAAACATGATATTCAAAGAAGCTCACGCATAACTGTGCATACAGATGGCTGCTTAATGTATATTTGCAAGGAGATTTCCTATTACACTTGGACCGAGTAGAGCGCTTGAAACTTTTTCTGACAACAAAACGTTAGCTGTTACCCAAAAAAGCCGTGCAATGTAATTATTTAGTGTATATAGAGCTTGGTAGTCTAATCGTCGCAATAACGAAATAGTGCAAAACGCGTAATTGCATAGCGTTGCGACGCTGTATAGCCCGGAGCGGAGATGTAGACTGCGAGAAATACACTTAGTGAGCCGTGGTGTAATTTTAGCAACCGATAACATAGAACAGAGTTACGGATGGAGGAAGTCCTTAGAGAACTGAGTACCAGTAACTGATGCCCTCAAAATCATTTTTGTTTTCACAAAAGGATGTTCATTCTTGGCCATTAGAAACAGATCACACCGAAATAAACCGATCCCCTGATTAACATATTACACATATTCATAGTCGGGGAAATACATTTTTATATATGATTCATATCATGAATATCATCTATATATTGTCTCTAACATTCAGAGGCAATAAATCAATTTATATATCAGATATGCAAGGAGAGCAAAGGAAATGTTAGGAGAGCCACTTGTCATTCCATTACTTAACGCAAAGTAGAAATAAATGTGTTCCACAAATAACAAAAATAACAAGTGAAGGGAGAACGATTGACTATCGACTTAACATGCATAGGTAATTCTTGTCGGTGACCGGGGCCTATCGAGGCGAAACTGCGTTTGAACCGTTCTGTTTGAGGAAATGGAACAATATAAGTTACATGACCTGGCAGTCTGTAGCCTAACTACTTCATATCACGCAGCTGAACATTATATTCAATTCTCTATATTTATTTGATGATGGACATTTTTAAAAGATAATTTACTGATATCATTTTAGCATCAATATCATGTTCTGTTATCGATGTATAACTCGTCATTCTATGAGCAATTAAAGGTAAGCACTGTGGTCTGATAATGCTGGCCTCACTGCATGACGTCATGAAGACATTGCTGTATTCGAAGAAAGGTAGGATCACTGACTAGAAAATAGCTAGTGCACTTCGTAATGCTTTTGCCTAAAAGCAAGAGCAGAACGATTCAACTTGTGTGTGCGATGATGATCAAGGGAGTGATGGGCCAGTATAATACACGCCGGTTTAAAAGCTTATAAGCTTTTAGATGGTTTTTCTATCCAGATTCATTTATCAGCGCGACTCTTTTATGTTTGCTCTCGGTCGCTGCGGCCATGTAGAGTATTGAAAGAGTCGGAATTGAACGAGACATTTTTGGGCCCATAATGCTATAGAACGTTTGCTGTTTCACATCCTATCGGCTCTTCAAATGGAACAATCAAGATTAAGTTCACCATACAAGATAATTACATGCCTATGACATTGATTGATGTTCTTCAACGCCGAATATACATCACTTACGTATTTGTTAG
Source organism: Urechis unicinctus (assembly GCA_034190875.2). Classification (NCBI taxonomy): domain Eukaryota; kingdom Metazoa; phylum Annelida; class Polychaeta; order Xenopneusta; family Urechidae; genus Urechis; species Urechis unicinctus. Next base: position 35,423,685 of record CM067343.1, read on the forward strand.
CACTAAATTAAATGATGATTCGCATAGCTCTTTAAAATCTTATGCATTTAGTGTACCATGTCTGCGATCTTGCTAAAGGTCATAAATATTTAGGATCAAATGCAGATCATCAACAAAATTAATGCAGATTGGCCAGAGATTTTCTGCCGCACGTTTGTCAACCTTGTGTAACATTGTTATTTTTATTCGTCTCCTTTTTCCTCTAGTGTTTCAGTCAATTTGATTTGTATCAACTCAGTGATATTTTGTTGAGATAACTTTAAACTAATCATAGAAGTTTTACGTTTTAATTCATCAATCTTTGCCACAAAATGCGTATTTAATAGGTGGAATACTTTTTTTGTGATTTCGTCGTTCATATAAGAAATCAAGAAGCTCAATTCTCTCAGGTTCAGTTTAGCGGTAACTCTTTTTGCCATGTGGGTAGTGGCTTTTCTCGATGTTTAATATTTTCGGGCATGCACAACTTCAGTGACTTTGTTCCATGCAGCTGCCAACTAAAGTACACAGTACTGTCATGTAAACATACGTTTGCACCGCGGTTTGATGTCAGTAGGATAAGATATTCCACGTTTAATATAGATTTTGCTCACACAAGTCACGATTCACTGGCTAGCGAACATTAAGAGCTGTGTATTGCAAATTCGTTTTGTTGTAATATGTCAAGTGCATAGGTTCTATTTATTTTTAATCTATTAATGTCACAGTTACACAAATTATTTTACGAAAAAACTCCTGCTTACAATGGAATCATTTCACTTGGGGGAGATACAGGTACATCAGTACAAACACTACAAGACGTCGCTTGTAGGTGCATATAATATTACGTTTTGTAAGAACACCGCAGCGAGTCTTCTTCAACAATAACATAAATATTGTAACATAGATCTTGAACAATAACATAGATCATGATAAAAGGAATGCAGACTCTATATAACTACAACATTCGATTCACAGTAAATTAGGTGCTAAATAATACAAATTCTATTTTGTTTTCTTGTAGGTCATCATCTGCTCTTGCTTATTTTCACCGGAGTTGTGTAAAATTTATAATCAATTATGTTTTTAGCGTAGGTAATCTCATTAAAGGCGCCACCTGGGAAAAGGTAAAAAATTTTTTCAGAGGTCTGGGTCCTTTGCTCGGCCGCAAAAACCATTTCGCGCATTTAAGTGGCTCACATAGACATAGCATTGCCATTGCCGATCAATAATCATATGGCTAATGTATCATTCGTTTGTCCATTTTAAAATTCCCATTGGTCAATTAAGATGACATTTTGACGAGAGAGAGTCTAGACGAACCTTTTGGTCATTGTTCAGCAGACGTTTATCTGGCAAATAAAAGCCCATAAGTACAATATATTGACGCTGTAAAAAGTCGAACAACGCGTTATATCGACCGTCGCAAGAGCAGTTTCTATTGTACTTTCAGCTTAATGTCACCACCACGTTTGGGTTTTTATGGTTGTGTGCAATTCAAAGAGTTGATGTGCTAAAACGCTGTTTGTTTGGTTTATGGCGCTGATACAGGTCTTATATGATATGAGAGGTAGTTATAGATTCTCGAATTACCAGTTGAAAAATAATAGCCTGCGATGTGCTTCTTGTGTTATATTAACGATAAAGCGACGGATGTGTGAAGTGTCTACGGTGAATTGGATCAGCTATCTAAGATATTGATATTGACGAGAGGAACAGTATCGGACTAGAATACATGTAGCATTGGTCATAGGGAGGAACCATTATTGTATTTTCTCATTGTATTACCTACTTACTTACATTGACCCGCAAAATATCATATGCCCCTAGTAACCCAAACCTTGCTATAAAACTTGCCTGGGCTGAAAACTTCATCTAGCCATAATTTTGTATTAATAACGTCCATAACAGTTTCCATGGCCTTGGCCGTTGAAAACAAGTGACAAGTTAAGAATAGGGGCCAGAAGAAAGTATCGTGCCTTACGGCCTATAAAGGTCAAAGATTAAAGTATATAAACAAGAAAAGTATCTCAGGCAGGTAACAGGGTTGACCTGAGGCAGGACACACCAGTTTTCGTCCCTATTCTATCTGAATGACTAAATATACTTTAAATCAGTAATATTATAGCTTGCTTCAATTATCTGCAGTTCATAAATATATATATATATATATATATATATATATATATATATATATATATATATATATATATATATATATATATATATATATATGTATATATAGATATATATATATATATATATATAGATATATATATATATATATATATATATATATTTATTTATATATATGTATATATATCTATGCATATATATATGGCATATATATGTAGAGAGATATATAGAGATATAGAGAGATAGATATGTAGAGGGAGAGAGAGAGTCTAGATATATAAGAGAGAGAGAGATAGAGAGAGAGAGAGAGAGATATATAGAGATAGAGAGAGGGAGATATATATATCTAGAGAGTAGATAGATAGAGAGATCTAGAGAGATAGAGATATAGATATAGAGAGATAAGATATATATATACAGACATATAGAGATCCTCTCTCTATCTATATATATATAGATATAGATCTCTATATATATATATATATATATCTATATCTATATATATATATATATATATATATATATCTCTATCTATATATATATATATATATATATATATATATATATATATCTATATATATATATATATATATATATATATATATATATATATATATATATATATATATATGCATAGGTTGCAAAAATGGGCCCGCGAAATATTTGGCCGTGCATCCGCCAACAATGATGAGCGTCTCTGACCTGGGATGTTTTGATGGCTCCGTGCTTGTGAACACGCTGAAACTATCTTGGCTAGGTAGTTATTCCTTTGGGGTAAAATTGAGATTCACTAATCTATTTATGTACTAGCTAAAGGTTTCGTCAAGGTGTACGGAAGCCCCGGAATCATGAGTTTTTGGTACTTCGAAGCTGCAACAATAATTCAACACTGAAAGCAATTAATCCATTGACCATTTTGTTAGCCTTTACTGCTGTGACACTGCATGGATTGCTGGATTCGAATGACCGATCAATTAAGCCAATTGTCATTTGACAGATTCGGTGAAGTAGAATCGCCCTATTATATATCGTTGATTGATAAGGATTCCTTATATCGTTTAATCTATATTACTCAGAATATTGCTGATTATCCATCTTTCCTTCTCTCCTCAAGTGATGATCGAACCAGTTCTCTTCACCAAGGGACTCTTACAGGTCTTTCCAGGTTAAAGGAGACATATTGTCACTCATTTGGTGTAAGCAATTGATTAATATGATTTTGTTGCACCAATGAAAACTAACATCATCTTGGATGATATATTCAACGATTTTTATTCTTTGTGTTGACGTACCCTCACATATTCACCTAGGTACAATCCCTCACTCGAACAAGTGGTGGAGATTTTAATTAATATCAGTGCAACAATTTAGGCATCATACAGGGCCTACATTCTTTGCGCCCATTTATGTAAGCGACACATCTATCTTACGCGGAACGCTATCTTCAACACTAACAAAATGGCATAATACAGGAGCAAGTGGTAATTATTCTTACCCACAGAGAAAGGTATCTCACTATGCATCTTCTTCAAATATCGCCGTATAATTGTAAGCATTGGAACGGACTTGGAAACATGCTAAAATCAGTCAAAATGAAACGGCAAAAATGCCTTGTTATTTGAACATATTCTCACACAGTTAAATGTTTGTACGGATGTAAGCCAACACCTGCAGAGCCCATCTAACCCCACCTCCCTTAATCAACCGATTCTGCGTCTCAGACAATTGCTTATACTGCTTGCACACGCGATGTCAAACAATTTATGCCGCATAATATTTCGCTAGTTGTCATTAATTGCTGACATGAATGTCCTTTCTATGGGCATCTAAATGACACGCCATGAATCTAATATCCGTGATGTATTGCCAACGGTCAGGAATCCAGTTGTGCATAGGAGATAACAAACAGGGACTCAATATAGGCTAATGATATCGAGGTCATATATAAAGCAGCCAGACTAACGCCGATTTCTTAGGGGGTAAAAATTCGATTCAACCATTCACGACACAAGTGCTGTTTGGCTTGAAAGCATGCGAAACGTTCGTAGACTTTGGTCCACGTAGGGATATACGGCAATGTCCACATAAAGTCAGTGTACATTTTCTTTCAAAATGTTTTAAAATATCTGAGGTGGACCATTTTTATATGTTAGTCAAGTATTGGTAACGTACAAAAATAAACTTTCACGGATGATTTGATTTTGAATTGGATCATCACTTACCTGATATTAGCAACTCTCATCTTGTTTCGCAGTACATTAAGTTAATGGTTATTAGTAAGGGTCAAAACCACACCAAGAGGAGAAAGAGCAGCGATCTAAATTACTGAGACCGATGTTACAAAGCCGCTTGTATTGACTCGCCATGCGCAGCTTGTACAATAGATTATGAGGGTTATAAAGAGTAAACGAATACCAATGAAACTAAGTAAATAGGCTATGTGCATTGGGAGATAAAAATATTATTTTTTTTCCAACCGTTGACATCGACAGCGCGTGAATTACAAAGAAACATTTATTTTGCTATCGATGGCAAGTCACACCAGGTATTACAGAATAATTCATTTTTGCTGCACCTTTCTGACACTCAGTTGAACAATGTTGACAGAATGTTAAAAGTTTTTCATTTAGCTCGTCTTTGTGTGTGAATAATCGGCCGTCATTTATGGTACCGTGAATGAAGAATAATTCTATGTATTCTTAAACTGTTTTATCTGTACGGGCCGAAGCCAAATATCCAGTAACAGGCATGTCGATTTTAATCGAAATATTCTTCAGCACAACTAAATCCTCGGACCATTTCTTATGGAAATAATTTGCTGTAGTTTTGTCACCTGCGCCTAAATTTGCAAACGATGCTATGAAGTATATCACCATTAGACGCCGCTTCCAATTAACTTTCCAATCACCTGATGTCCTTGATGGCTTTTGTATCATTTCCTATAGTATGACACATTGACTCGCTTTGACATTTCGTCTCATACACATCAACTAGCCGAGGAACGAAAAAGAATATTTCAGAACCCCCAAAAGAGAAGTATTTCTTAAACTGCGCGCTTAGGAATTTAGACAGGTGTATAGTGAACGTTTAATACTTGGAGAACAAATCATTTTTTGAAAACATACTCTAATTATCGTTATTACACTAGATGAAGTTTGTGCTTCATTGTGTAGTGTGCTGTGCTTCCTGTCAGAGCATTTTGATGTGCATAATATTTCATAGAGATTTCTGTTGAACATGTGGCATGATTTAATTGTTTGCGACTATATTAATGACAAGTCATGTTTCAACTGATTGCCAGACCAGCTAGTTGAGAGCCATTCCTAGCATTATACTAGACGGTCATTCACGCAATTAAGGATGTTGCTCGTTTGCCTGATAGAAATCATCTTACTGCCGTTCTGAATTGGCAGAATTGACGTTGTGCCATACAGTTAATCCCCATAATGCCCAAGACAAATTGACCTATCTGATTCGCTGTCATTCATTTATTACCGGCTAATTTTTTTTATTGAAATCATGTTTTCGCAGGAGCAGATCATTTGATCGGCATTAGGAATTCGCAGAACGTCGCTTCAGTGTCGTATATTTGTGATTATGTAGAGAAGTACCAAATTTAATAGACTTGTGGTCATCAGCGAAAGTAGTGTAGAACCAGATTTTGACGGAGATGATATGTATCTATTATTAAATTGTAAGCGTCCGGGCTATTTCGAAAAGTAACTAAGCTTGTAAATTAATTAGCGGAAGGTACCAAAGCTAATCAACATAGATGCATCAAGCCAATCGATTATCTCATAATATTTATGCACATTATTAACGCGTAACAACATAGAAATTGCATCAGGAAGTGTGCAATTGATTTGCTCAAAAATGACACAACATTGGGCGCTTGAAGATCAATTGCACCACACGACAGCAGGGTTTCTGATTTCATCCTGAAACAGAGTAGCCCCATCCCAAATGATAAGCCTAGTATTGTGAACCAGTCTAGTGAATTCCTGGGAGTACGGTACGGAGGTTAATGCAAGACACCCTAATGCGCGTGTATCAAATGCAATAGCTTAAAGAATAAGGCTTTTTATACCAATACAACGAATATTGCTGTTACATTACTATTTGAATATTCCATCTGCAATAAGCATATAAAATAACAATAGCAGCACAACCAGATACACTGTATTGACTCATAAAAATACAATTTCTAGCACTTTGAAGTATCGAGCATGCTCTGTCGTCATTCAATGTAGTGGCTAAGGACTCTCGAGTCTTTCATTAGCTGGTAAACACATTTGTGGTTGTTATCTCAGAACGGTTGATTTCAGTGAATGGTGCTATACTGCGCTGACACAAGACACACAGATGAATGCATGTTAACGATTTGGTGCTGCAGTAATATGAAGTTAATCAATCCACTGCACTTTTATATGATTAAGCCACAAGTTCGCTACAGGATTCCATTATAGATAAGGCCATGTATTCTAAGCAAGCAAAACCGAATTGATCCCATGATTTGAAATTGCGGACATCCAGCAAACTTATAATAAACATATTAAATATTTACAAAACATTTTGCGGCACAGTATAATCATTGACATTCATAACTGTAATGTTTTAACTCACCCAGCAACAAGCTGAGCTAGAATATATATATATATATAATATATATATAAGATATATATATATATATATATATATATATATATATATATATATATATTATATATATATAGATATATATATATATATATATATATATATATATATATATATATATATATATATATATATATATATATATATATATATATATATATATATATATTTATATATATATATATATATTTATATATCAATATATATACATGTGTGTATATATATATATATATATATATATATATATATATATATATATATATATATATATATATATATATATATATATATATATATATATATATATATATATATATATATATATATATATATTCGATCTTGGAATGAATGACATGCTCAAGTGGTTAAATGTATGTGATGATGTGTGCCCAAACCTTAGCAAGCAAGTCCTGTGGATGATATATTCCGTGCTAGTTGCCCCGATAATATACACACTTACTAACGGTTGATATACATGTTTACAAGGATTGCAAATACCTGCCGTGTAATTATCAACTTGTATGATTGTGTGTGCGAATATACCTTGTCGTACCTTGTCGAGTGAAAAACTGCAGCACTTTGTGTAACAAATATGGGTATTTGATTTTGCTCTTCAGCCAATTTTACAATCCGTCTAAAGCATTGACAAATGTTAAGGATGTAAAATCATTGTCGAGAGCTCTGGGTTTGAGAATCAATGCGCCAACATCAACCACTGCCTTGATAATGCAGTCATGTTTAACATTATATGTGCTAATTGTTTTGCAACATTATAGCAGATTGTAATACTTAGCTACACTCATAAACGCTCCTGCATTTTGGCTGCTCATCCAAACTATTGGCAGCTTAAGAAACGCTGCCCTCCCCCCCCCCCGCTTTTAACATTGTAAGTGTTATGTTTGTTCCGAACAATTATTTCTTGAAGCGTTGATACATTCACAGTGCATGATGGCAAAGTTGTCATCCTGAGCAAAATGCGTGCGATGCATAATATATTCAATATTGCAAGTTGTGATAGTAGAAGTCAGTCACCGATATCTCGATCTATCTATCACTAGAAACCGAAGAGAAAGACAGCATGGCACCAGATATTGCCAGACACTTATGTGCAAGGGTGGTATACGAGTTCTCCATAATTGGTATTATTTTGCATTGGACCGCACGTCACCCAATGTAGCTCATAAGAGCTCAATTTGTACTGACGTGCAGGGTTTACTGTTATTTGTTTGCAATAGATATACCCTTGTTACCACTTATATCCGATGAATTCTGAAATTACCCGTAGCGCATCCATGGTTGTGCTGTCTCATTTGCCCTACAAGGAAGCTCCAGGCGGGTGCAAGTGCACGTTAGTCGCAACTAATCACGGTCTGGCCTTGGGCTCACTGGACCAGTTGTCGCGACAAATAGACAATGATGAATGAATGTGCAATTGGGATATTGCTTGATTTAGCAAATAATTCGAACGCAGCAAATTGAAGCGCATATCATCCTATCCTATGCTTTGAATAAATCTATTAAATCATATGTGAGATTCGTCGCTAAAATGCACAATAGTGCGGTTGCAATATCAAAACCGACGTCGATGAATGATTTATGCATCTAAAGTTCGAAGGCCGCCTAACGCAAACTGATCGAGTCTAGAGCCTCGAGACACTGCCATCATTTAGCAGGACACTTAGTTATGACAACCTACAAAAGTTATTCATTCCCATGGCAACAACCGTCCTCGATCTTACAGCAGCCATTGTATTGCGATCCATATAATGAATGTTGCACTATGCTGACTGACTGGCATGATTGAAAATGCGATGGAAAAAAGGCTGCATATTTGCATTGCATTTCTTTTAGGCTCTAGTGATGAATAATGCAGTGCTGTAATTAATTAGACCTGGCCCCATATCCCCAGTACAATGTTACATATGGGTAATGTCTAACTCTCCAGAAATAAGATAATCTGCCCGCTAATCACTTGTTATGAACACAGTCACCATAATGACCATAACAGTGGTGTACGACCTTTTGTGAAGAGTAATATACACCCAACGTAAAAACACTGCATCCGAAACCAGCTTGCCACTTGCTTGAAGAACAATTCTTTATGCGCATACATCAAATACAATGACTAGATGTTATTTACATTGCGTTATTATTTAAATTGTTACCTTCAATCGTTATATAAAACTGGAGTACACACATGGTCAGGTTGCGCTTATAACGTATATATTTCCCTCAGAACAATCGGGCACGCTATATCGTCGTTAAATAAAGTTGTTTCAAACTTAAGAGATTCTCATTATCGGCAAACACTGTTTTTACTATTTGTTATCGTTGGATGAGGCATCTCATTATATGCATACAGGCGTCTAATCGCATTTATAAGCTGTATGATTTCCAATCAACTTTCCACTTAACCGATGCCATTGCTGTCGCTCTTCTCATTACAAATAGTCTGATAAATTGGCTGACGTTGACATGCCAGATAATACATTAGAGTTAGTCATTGATGTAATGTAAGTCTCAAATCTAAGATGTAATAAAACTGGTGGAAATAACTAGTTGTAGGTGTCTCATAGGGCACACTGAACTAATCCATTCGGGGAAAATAAATTAGGTAATTTTATCAGACATCTGCCCGCAAATTACTTATGTGGTTAGTGAACATAATCAAACTTTTGCGCGGAAGCAAACAAAATGATGTTTGTTTGCTTGGCGTTGGCGATCTCCCAAAAGTGCAACTTACGCAGTCTAAATAGTAATGCACATATTTTGCCATCGCCTGAAAAAATATATTTTACGACATCAGTGTTCCATTCATACACAGCAATCACGCTTGCTTTTTATGAATGGAATGCCTTCTCACACTGAACCAATTAAATGCGTCATATACTGGACGTAAAGCGGTATGAATGTCTAAATCCTGCCTAAAGGTTACGTTTGCACGCTCGTTGTTATTAAGCAATCGCAAGCTATACCTGACACAAAGAAGAATGTCTCTTGCTAAACTGTTGGGTGGATTGAATAGCACAAATATTTGTTCTTCCATGGTGCTCTTTCCGGCCGTCCCTTAGTGTACGCAAAATGCGTCAGTGTGAAGCAAACCAGTCCATAAACTGCTCGTTCCTTGATATCGGATTTATATTCTTGGCAGTTGGGATGCGTTATCTGCAGTTGCGCATTATGCATCAGGTGGGAGAAGAAACTCGATTCTACATTTGTATTAATACATTTTTGCCTTGGATATGATGAACAACATGCAATACTTGGTGGCTGATTTATCCGTTCATCGATACTGGCAATATGTTTATACATGAACATATATATATATATATATATATATATATATATATATATATATATATATATATATATATATATAGATATATATATATATATATATATATATATATATATATATAGATATATATATATATATATATATATATATATATATATATATATATATATATATATATATATCCATATGAACATATATGTATATATATATATATATATATATATATATATATCATAAACATATCTATGCATATATATATATAAATATATATATATTTATACATGCATATATATGTTTAGAAAAGATATACATATAAGTTATATATACATATGCGAATACATATCTATATATGTTATATATATGTTTAACTACGCGAAAATATATATATTTATATATATGCGAATACATATATATATATATATATATATATGTAAACAAAATATATATATATTATATATATGCCTATATATATATATATTTAGAGATATATATATATATATATTATATATATATATATATATATATATATATATATATATATATATATATTATATATATATATATATATATATATATATGTTTATATATATTTATATGCATGAATCTACAAATATATATTTATATACATATATATTATTTATATATATGTATGCATATTCACGCATATATTAACCGGTTGGGGCACCTCTTAGCGGAGATATTCCTATTACGTTATCCCAATCTGACGGATGGTGCATATTATGCAAGCCAAACTTGCAGGCAGAGGCATTCTTGATTTCCATGGCGTTATGCACAACGGTATAACACACAATCAACGAATCTTGATTTAGGTCATCTTTCTTTTTTGACAAATTCCTTTATGCCGTGGATTTATCCGGCCCCGCGTTATAAAAATTCTTAACTCCGTGATCTTCTCATCCATCATTCAATAGGTTTTTGGCCTGTAAACCAGAAATGAAACCATGAATCCATGTATGTCAAACAAAAACTATTAGGAATTCTTCATACTGCATGCATCGGTGACACAATCGATAATGTTTTTTCAGACATGGACCTATCTTGATAACAAAATGGGCGTACAAATCCTTTAAGAGCGATAGACTGAGAAGCAATAGCCCATTTGTTGTCCAACACAGTCAATGGAGACCCTACTGAATGACAGAGCATCCTTGACATCAGTTCCGTTCATCATTCGTCGGGTAGCTCATTGTTGGCTGTTCTTAGACGACATAGACACCAATAATTCAGATAAAAATATAATGTTCAACAAAGAACAGCCGATAAAACACTGAGAGCGCTACATTGCGGTCTGAACTGATTGCAGAGGGTGTCTTGCCGCATGTGACGCAAATCAATTACAATAATGTAAGGCCATCATATGTCAAATGTGACTACCTACAAAGACCGCTCACGTATTAATGAACATCTGACTTGTTGTTTATTACCATGACGTTGCAGCCTCATATTTCTTAGGTGGACAGCATCTAAGACTTAAATCAGTGACTTGGCCTGAATAGAGGCGTGGAGTGTTTTATAAGTTTCAGCGATCCACTTAATCATCAAATGTTTATTCACATATCTTAAATAACACGAATCATTAACCGAAGTTATTTGATTGCGCCGGCTTGTTCTTATAGGCTTAAGGTGCAGATTAAAAGCATGGACAGAATATGTCATTCCTTACACGTCATCTCATTGATCGCATTGAAACAACAGATATGGCACCGTTCCAATCTGAGCAGTTCAGCTCTTTAGAATTAGTTAGATGCAGCTTCACGGCATGTTCAAAGATAATATTGTAACAGGTACGATAGACATATGGATTTGTGTAACTATACTTCTTATTAAATGGTTCTCAATTTCTACCAATAATGCAATTGTATGAGACAAATCCAATTAGGGTTTGTATTCGGACCTGACAAGAATATGATAACTGTAAAGTACAGATTGTAAAGTTAAATTTGATATCAAAAAATAGTTTCGGGATTATTAATAATAACTGTGCACATTTGTATGTCAATAATATGATTGCACAGTAATCTTATGTCTCAAAACCATCATATCGGGCGAGAAATCCGGCACAATTAGGATGATTAATTAGTGTAGTTTTTTGCAATGTGTCGAAACCTGCCAAATGCAAACGTACATTGGCTTATTGTGGTGCTGGACGTAATTTGTCCATCGCTCAGCTGACTATGTATGATACAGAAAACCATCATATGTTTATCGCAGCAGCAGCAGCAGCAGCAGTAGCCGCAGCAACAGCAGCAGTAGATAAGTAGCTATTAGCAGATGAATGAACCTTGGGGAAACTCAATATATCAGTTGATGTCAGTATGGGCGGACAAACCTACCATTCTGATAAAAGCTACACGTATGACAGTACTAAGTGCCTGAACTGTTCCTCGATAAACTCAGGCTACCAAGCAATAAGCAAAGATTCATTTACGCTAAACCGCCAAATCAAATATTCATTTACACAAAACAAGATATATATATATATATATCTGACATTTTAGCTATATTTTTAGGGTCATATTAATATCAATGATGCAACCTTAATGACGGAATATTTGAATGAGCAATCGTGTTCTTGTTACGGGTTTAATACATTGTCAAATTTTACAAAATCTGCTGCATTCAAGCTGTATGTATCATCAATATAGATAGTGCTTCAGATAACAGGATATATTGTTCTTGTATAGATCAATCGATTCTCATGAGCAATTATAGTCACAATTGAAGCTTTAGAATGTTACACGATATAAGGAGAGACTGCTTACTTCACAGTGTGCACTGAACGCTCTCACTTACTATCCAGTTGTCTAAAGATGATAGAAGCCTCACAGTCATAATCATCTGATTAATTAGGATGATTTAAGATAGTGCTAGCGCGCATTGGTGATGCTGCATAAAGTGGTTATATGCCGGATGAAACGATAAGTGTTGTAGACATCGTAAGAGTCAGTCAATAATTTATCCGCCACGATTTTATTAACGATAAAAAGCTGCTTAGGGCCAAGACAAAATGAGTCAAAACATGCGTGCAACCGTTATATGCCCCTTGGGTCACCAACATTTTCAATGCTGTTTGCATTACATAATGTTCTAAAGATTCTGTCCCTTTGGATGGCCAAACCAAAGCTATCACGGAACCGCCGTAACAACTGCTTAATGTAAACCAGAAACATGTAGGAGCTCAAGCTTTCATTCCCGATACACCAAAGTCAATTATAACTGTACCATTCAGATTATTATGAGCTGAGAGGAAAGAATTCTTACACAAGCAAACAATTATTCCATGCTCACATGGTGGTATCAGTATACGAATATTAATTACCAAACCAAAATAAGTACCCAACTACTTCCTTCAAACAAATAATAATTACCTCATTTTAACGAGCTATGACGCGCTATTTATGCTGCAATAGAATCTGTTTTCAAACCCTAAGTAAAGAGGTGATGACAATCATTACTTAAGCAAACAGCGTGGGGGAATGTTACTTGAGACATGGATAGTAGAGCTTTTTGGCCGGATGGTATGTGTAGAATGATTAGATAAAGTTACATAGGCATCTGACGCCGTCTTACAGGTAATCGCCACACAAAAGCGACAAGTAGCATACATAATTCGATTACATTCGACATAATAGATCTATATGATTAGATGATCTTGACATTTTACAGAGCCTCGAGCTCGGTATTTTTTTGAATGTACTATTAACATAACAACGAAGACCGACATTTTTCATGTACATCATGTTTTTAAGCACATCTCTGGATAAAAAAACAGCTGTTCATCGCAATTAAAGAGAAGGATGGAAATGCAAGCAACTTCTAGTTCTAAGGATGCAGTTTATACCTGCCGCTGATTTATTGCATTTGTAAAGGTAAAGGTTACATATTAACCCTTATTATAGCGATATATATATATATATATATATATATATATATATATATTTAAGTATATATATATGCATATATAAATATATATATATATGTTTATATATATTTATATATAAATATATATATATATATATATAAATTGAGAGAGAGAGGGATATATTATAATAATGCACATTGGCTTATTCAACATAAACGTGCTGTCCGTTCTGATTGATAGGGGAAGGTTAGCAAATCAAGAAATTGGTCATGCATATATACCATACAACTTACATACCTACATACACATACACACATACATACATACATACATACATACACATACATACATACATACATACATACATACACATAGACACATACATATACATACATACATATACATACATACATACATACATACATACATACATACATACATACATACATACATACATACATACATACATACATACATACATACATACATACATACACATACATACATACATACATACATACATACATACATACATACATTTATGCACTCATGAGCACAAAGTTATATATATATAATATATATATATATATATATATATATATATATATATATATATATATATATATATATATATATATATATATATATATATATACACGTATATAAATAACGTATACATACATACATGCATACGTTCATACATGCATACATACATACGTGCATTCATGAGTATGTTCATATATATACAATGATATACATGGGTAATGTTACTTCCGTTATACTTATTTCTGCAAACTGCATATACCTTATAATATACGTGTATCATAAGCCATCTATCAGCGTCTGTCCGATTAACAGAGTGAGAGCCTTTTTGCACATTAATACCGCACCAGGACCGTTAAGAGCTGGCGAAAATGTAATAAATCTACATTTGCGGTAATGCACCTGTCATGCCCGGCATATAATTCTAGATTAAGAACTTTAATCTTAATCAGACTACAACGATTTCTCATGCTTCTCCGCCAATAAATACTTCGTCTGCCCATCTTCGGGAAATTGCCATTACTACTGAATTACATATACGGTCTGTTATGGTCGTATTAATCTCATCATCTTGGGATTAGGGTACGTTACAACACCCCTACATTTGTCAACTTTACATGTCTACAGTCTCAGTATCTAATAAATCTGATTATACAGCACACAATCAATGACGTCATGATACCACTACCATAACAATTTTATCACGATACGATGGCTTTATGCAACAGTTATGTTTTACAAAGAACATCAAGTTTACTTCTGCTGTGCAAAACCTCTATTCGATGATTGAATAGAGATAATCAGCCCAAAAGAAATTGTCAACGAGTGTAAGTTTTGGAGAACTAACACTGCATAATCTGCCCATCAATGTAGAGTTGTCAACATTGGACAGTGGATTACACATAACAAGTGGTTGATACGTAAGCAGCACAACTTTTTACTACGTGATTATGTTGTGAAATTATGTTGTGGGTTGTCGTATACAACTTTTTAATTGGTTTAATTGCATTTTGTATCTAGTCACTCTCTCTTTTAAGCGCATCAACATTACTCGTTTTACGTAAATAACGTAATTGCTTATTGCTTATTGCTGCAGATGCAGGTGCAGCACAATAGGAGGAAGCGTTACGTATATAACATAACACATCACGATTGTATACAACTTTTCTTCATAGAGAATTCGTACCAAACGTAGGCTGCAGTTATGGAAAGTGTTAATGGGTGGTTATTAGTAATAATTTTATTCTCTGGGTACCGCCCGTTGTATTAGCTAAGTATTAACAACCTATTGCAGAAATGAATACTGGATAGTGCATGGGTATGCATGGTTCAATGTATGTACGTCTTCAGCATCCTTGTTGCCTAATTAATTGTACCAGCCCAACAGTCTCATATTGCTAACTTACCAAGAACCTTATCGAATATCAATGCACGCTCATTGCACGTTCTGACATTCCTTAATCGGTCGGTTTCCGAGGCATACAATTTACACATGCATGCAGCCATTGATGCCGTAAATTGTGTTAAGCTATTCATACAAAAATTTATGGCGATCGACTTTCTGTGATGTTACTATATTTATTGCGTTTTGTTAAGAAGTAATATTGAATGGGACACGAGACAAATATACTGCGCAATCTGATGCTGCTGCGACAATTGTAAGACCCATCCAAATAAATAAACATGGTGCATTATCGACCGAGTCTGTTTGTTAAGTGGGTAGAAATCCAACAATGATTTCAGTAATACCTTCAGCATAGTTCTTTCCCGTAATGCATGATTGATTGTGGCTAAATTTGTCATCCCCGGTTTAAGAGATAGCGGTTGTATTTTGTTTTCATTGTTATGTTGCTCTGAGCTACATGCCAATCTAGGTACTATTTTTGTAGCCAAAACTAGTAAGATATTGACCTAGAGGAATATGGACAGACTCTGTGTTTATTCATTATCACGAAGCTTAGTATGGATACATTGTATCATCAAGGCGAGCAGCACTCACACGGAGGTCGTTCAACAATTTCGGCATTGACATTTTGTCAAGTGGAAGAAGAGGTAATATTATTAAGTATTTACGCATAGAGTAATGATATGTGTTTTGCTTATGTGAAATGTCTAAGTTAAAATGTCTATAGTTCTAAATGTAATGCAGGTGACTAAGGTACGAGAATGTCAGTAAATATAGGCAGAGTAAATACGCAGGAGCAATTTTGATCACACAATGCGTATATCACAACAGCGCTGTTGTTATTGTACTTAAATATTTGTTATACGGTGACCAATTATTGCCCGAATGTGAGATATGTATTGTTTTACGAGTCGCCAATAACTTGATATCATGCAGTTATGGTCCCAAATGTCAGACATTGGCCCGTGCTTATTACGCCCTCTGACTTTGCGATGCAAATCGGATTACATTATCGATGATAACTGCATATGCTGATGTATTAAACCACATAGTTAGTACCATTTCAATTGGTTAGCATATGTACATTTATACAACGCACACAAATATTTATATATATGTATATGTATATACCTATATTTGTCTATTAAAATATATATATATATATATATATATATATATATATATATATATATATATATATATATATATATATATATATATATATATATATATATATATATATATATATATATATATATATATATATATATAGGTATGTATGTATATATATATATACCCATAAGTCTTTAATATTGATTTCGTGTTTAGGCAAATTTATTTGGGATCATAAAAACCCGCATCGCATTTAAATGCCTACCAAATATATTTGATTCGAAAAAACCCGCAAACGAAATAGTGTGCTACCAATATAAATGGGATTCGAAACCAGATCGCGCATTTCGGTCATCGTATATAATTTTTGCAATCGGAAAGACAATTCCGCATAATCTTGAGTATATTTAGAGTGCTGTCGGTCAGGTAATTCGTAATTGTGCATCAATGCTCAGGAACATTTAAATCATACTTTTAGGAACGCGTGGTAACGACGAGCACCAAGCTTGGCTATGGCAATGTCTTTAATACAGAGCCCACAGAGGCATTCGCAGGGATAGTACCGTGAAGAGCCGGTATAAGAAATCGTTTCTTATGAGGTATTGTCACTGGCGGTATGGCTCAATCGATATGAAAATAAATATTCTTCGTATACATATAAACTATTGGGTCCGCATCCTTAACACATTTGCTAGTGTCTGTATCGATTCGTCGTCGATGCACAGTAACCTCTGTCTGACAACGCAATAAAACAAAGTCATTGAGCTTCTTCAGTTATGTCGAACAACACATACATTGAACTTCAGAGCGACTAAAGGATAGTTCAGATCTACAGATGCTGTATTAAACCATTAGCTACCTGGATGTAGCATCTACTCCAAAAAATATGTTTTCCACTGACAGTGGTTATCTGTCGTTCATCAACGAAGTCACTCATCGTGTACGTTTGCTGTCACTTTGCTGGTGTACGATAAATCATTCAAGCCTTAGTTGTTGCATATCTCATCTTTGTCGTTTGACTACACAAGGTATTCTTTTAAACTAAACATCCCAATAATCAAATCTACGCGACTCTCCACGATCACCGTGACTCTTTGTTCCAGCTAAAGTTGCCTGTAGGACCTCAAAACACTTGGCGTCAAATATCTCCCTTGGGTTGCACAAACTGATCGGACATATCAGGTAGATGATAATGTTATGATGAGAAATGAATTTGTGTTGTCATTCTCGCAGCATATCCATCCATTCATCTCATGTATCAATTCCCTTTGTTTTAGCCAATTGTTTATTCCGTAACTTGCGGTATTAGCGTAGTCTTTGAACGAAAGCAAACAAGACTTATTGACATCATTAAGGTTTAAGTCGATTTGTCATTTAAGCGGACCGCATTTACTTCGTTGAAATAAATGTCAACATAATTCTAAATTCAGGATTTGAGGATAGTTTATACATTTTTATGTCCGAATTTTTTTTTCCCAGAAAGCGTCATGCATCTAAGCATCTGATGTACAATCCACATGACACAGGAACTAGTGAAGTTTAGCACCTCAAGTTGTATGATTAAATGTTTTGTGCGTCAACTCGGTCAATGTGCAATAATTGGAGCTATTTGACATTTTAGATGCGGTTTATGTTCAGACATATATCAAGCTTATGTGAGCAAATCAAGTAACAGAAGTAACATGATAAATAACCACTCGCAAAACTTAAAAATAAAAAGTAGCTTGTATAGAAAATATTTAATAACAAACTAATCACAGTTTATTTCGAGGATGACACATGT
Source organism: Urechis unicinctus (assembly GCA_034190875.2). NCBI lineage: Eukaryota > Metazoa > Annelida > Polychaeta > Xenopneusta > Urechidae > Urechis > Urechis unicinctus. The sequence continues at coordinate 35,442,481 of CM067343.1, forward strand.
AGTTCATTTTGACGTGTATCGCAAAATTTATGATACAAACATTGGTTTGCATTTCAATGCATGTTCGTCATTGGCGTGTTTTGTCAACTAATATCCGCCTCAGTCAGGTTACAAGCAATATTTCGCAACATACCTGCTCCCTTAGCGACATATGAATTATACAACGTTGTCATGACACCATAGTGAGCTTGGTTGCGCGGATATAGTATAAGCATAAAATAAACACTTCCACGAGCTGAAAAAATATTAATTATCCATCAACGAGCTCTACATGTTGCAATTATTCGATGTTGGTGTTATTTATTAATATAATGATACACGTAAGAAAGACATACAATTTATTCATATTCACAAAATGGCGTCGCTCCAAACACCCGATTGTTGTGCGTAAGTAATTCTTAAAGTTCAAATGAAAGCATTACAGCGCCATACTACACATGGACAGGTTCACAGAGTGCTTAGACTTTGCTTCGCAATTTTAGTAGACCAGTGATAATTTACTCTTCTTTTTAACTCGCACATGTCTTTGAGGCATAGGTGCCAATATTTATTTGGTTACTTGGCTGGAAATGTAATAATTGGCTGCGTGCCGGATTACACATTCAGTCTCCTTAGACATCTTATTTAGACAATTTATTCTCTACGATCGATTAAGTTATTACGACATTAAGGGGTCTACACGCTTTCAATGTTTTGAAGAATATACGGAACAAACCAGTTCGATGAAACAATTATCATTTCATTATGTCATATTAAGGAGTTCACAATTCAAAGAGAAACCTTTGTTTATTTGCTTGCTATAACTATTAAATCATACAGTCAGGTTAGGGAATTCAGAGACTTGTAGATAGGCTCTAGTTGTTGACAAACAAGCTCAGTTTTACAACCAGTTACACTTCACGCACAAAGGGCAGGCAAAATTACAGTCATTGTGAATTGTCGGCAAATGCGGATAAATATGTTTAGATACTTTTATTTCATCACTTGACATAATTGCGATTCTGCTCCTTTTGATAGTTCACGATGTCTCGAGAGACCGGTATCGACAATTCGATATTCATTATTAAAAAATCACTCATAATTCGTCAAGGTCAGATTAACCGCAGCACCGAGATAATAACGAGCTGCAAGGAAAGATTGTTTATGTTTCATACATACGACCAATTATTCTATGATATCTACGGGGTGTCAACTAACCAATATTCGTTTATTTCGATTGTATTTCAGAGCCGTTGTCTAGAGTTGATTATACATGAATTATACTGCAATTATATATAAATTTATTTCGTGATTAAGCTGCGAGGGACTATGTTTTGTCCAACTGATAATGCTGTCACTTGAGGTAGGGATAATTGAACTATTCTGCGCTTCTTTGACAAACACCTTCCCGATGTTTCTATCAGTTAGTTACAATACATATGAAACTAGTGGTCCTAAAAATTTTCGTTCTGTTGTTCTATTTTCGTCAGGGAAAAAGTTTAAGCATTTTTTAATAAACAATGAAAGACGAATTCCTTGGCGGAATGTTTGACTTTCATAAGTCTGCTGGTATGTTCAACATATATATCCGCTTTTTTGGTGTGGTAATGTGCACTTGCTGATATCGTTTGCCCTATGCGCGGCAATGATAGAATTATATGCGTATGGTTGTATACGGAACGAACTTAAGCGTTGGACCTGAAACCTCATATTGTATCATTTCATTTGTAGAATGCACTTATTTAATACAACATCAATAACGTACAAATGGCAACGTGCTAAATTATACGTCAATGTCCATTATGCAATCAATAATAAGAACTGTGTATTCGCGAGGACATAAACTCGACGATATTTACCTTCTTATACGTTATAACGCATTGATACCGGCTGTTGATTGGGCAGTCTGCATCAATCATCTCCCTCACTGCAATGCATAAACAGAGATAGCTACTCATTTCGGACAACAGATAAAGCCTGGCAATCTAGGAGTTGAACTTCGTTCAGTTGCCGTCATACTCGGAGATGGATGAAGCATGCCTAGAATACTAAGTATCGTGACGCTCGTTCTATTTGTCGTCTCGCGTGCAATCAGTTCACCTAGAAGGAACAGTTAAGTAAAAGTTATATTGATCTATCAGATTTAGCCTTGATTGACTTCTGTATTTGTTATGTAACCAGATAAAAGCCTAATTGTGAATCAATGGGTGTAGTGTCTTATACCACCAACCCATGACGACCTGTTAAGAACATCAACACATAAGTACCCTATTGGAGCAAATACAACCAATGAAATGACCCAACGAAGCCATTCACACGAGCCAATGCGCGTGGATGTAGACACACTATTTACTGTAGTTGAAATCCTCTTCGTAATTGATTAATGCATATCTCAAGGGCTTTCCGTTGTCAAGACAGAAGGAACCATCACAGGAACGACTCAAAGAAGCGAACCATTTGCAGAGCATAACATTTTAAGTTACCCTTTTGCCACTACAAGGCTTCTCCGCCATGGGCATTGTCAATCATCCTTGGATAGTCAACCAACAGCAAAGAACAAGATTCGTTATAGAATAGATGATGGATTTCTTCCCACTGAATCTTGTTTGATGTCGTTCGTTGTTTTATGCAAATCAACACCTAAACGAGGAAAATTGGGTAGAAGACTATGTTTTGCTTTCACATTTCACAAACAACGTCTGTGAAGCTTGATTAATACGGCGATTTGTTTCATCAACACGTACGGCATCATAAAAATGTCTCTTTGTGATAGAATTCTGTGTCTAAATTTATTCATTTATTACTTGTAAGTTCTGCATCACGATTGCAATGGATATTAAGGCGATCTTTCAAAGTGTTTCTCAAAGAATATTAACAGTCAAACCACAAATTTTGTTCATTGGTCATGTTGATAGATTTTAATATAATTAGTCAACTATTTGAACACCCACATCTGTCTTCCAACTGAATCTTGTTGTCATTCTTTTTTCCAAAACAACACCTGAACACGGAAAATCGGACGTGCGGCATATAAGCATATACTTGATAAAGTGTTTAAATTGCTTTGCTCTCGAGCAATGTATGTGGTGTTACATTTGTGTAGAAGCCATCAAACCTCCATATTTTAAATCTTTCAGTAGAAAATCTTCAAATATTGATTTTTTATATAAAGATAAATTGATTTTAGAGTATCTTCAGATATTTCAACAAAACCGATGATTTTGTCAAGCAAGCAATATATGTTTGGGTTCATTTGTCAAAAACATTATGTACCAGTATTAAGGACCGTGAAAATCACAGCTAATGGTTCCATTATCCTTGAAAAAAGCGGTCAACCAATCACGAATTTGGGCTAATGCGAACCCGAACAGCTGTGCTGTATGATTCAAAATACGATCGAAAATTAATTTAATTACGCCCCACACTTTGTAAGCAAACCAAGCCTTGGAGTCCGACGCATTACAATGTTTACGATCATCTATGATTAGTATAAACATTTAAGATGTATTCAAATCACACAACATATTGTTGTAGCAATTACTTGGCAAAGTAGGTAGAAACAAACATACACCTTGTAATGGGACATTTCAAGCTCGACCGGTACCTGCTCATTAGCAGATTCTCTGCGCGCTTTCATGGCTAAAACCATGCAAGTTTACGAAAGCTCTCTAAGTATTGTTTACTGTTATTACGTTTTTGAAATTATAATGTATGCCAGGGACGCATCCCAAGAAGTATTGGATTAGCAAATTGTAACTAAATTGAGCGACAATGAATTCGGGTTATTCCGTGCATTCTGTTATACCTTTCTTTTATGATTGAAACTACCAATAACGCATTGTTAGTTAAGTTTAACTTGTGTCGTGATCGGATTAGCATTGGTCAGAAACTAAGGGAATATGTATATAAGTGTCGATGGATTATATTAATATTTAAAGTTGGATACTCACCTAGAATGAATCAACTATATCACATTTGTTAGACACATTATCTCGTCGGGTAAATACAGATTTATCAAGAGGTATCAGGCCTTCGCATTATATTTATAGTAGATAGATGATCACAGTGCGGATTTTCTTGGTTACATGATTCCTTGTGCATTCAACAGTCATAATCGACTATATTGAGAAAGTTGTGTGCGTACTTGCACAGCGGAACCTTTAAAATATGTCATAGTAGTGCAATGAATATGATATACATCGTGTATTGTCGTGAGCAGAAGGCTTCAATGAACATTCATTCTGTGCCACAGTTCCGTAGACGGTCAATTGCATGCAATATGTCAACTTTAATTTAACAATTCGAGCTTCAGTGCTTTTGCGTGCTATAAGGCATTCATAGGATCACACGATGTTCTACGGATGCAGCCTTACATGTTCCACCAGCAACATTACCTTCTTGAAATAGCGTGGAATGATGAGTTATCAGCAGACATGAGAACTGAATATCTAGTGTGTTATTCTGAAGTATCCGACATTGATGTGATGAAAATCTTATTGACATGCCAGTTGTTTGACCTCGTGCGAGCTGGACTCTTGCGGCGAAAGAATGAGCGTGAGTCAGCATCGTGACTTATTTGCTTTCGTCCGCATAAATGTGTTGTGATTTCCCGGTAAACAATTTACTTTAGCTGTGGTAAGTCCTTGTGATTGAAAAATAAAGTTTTGTCATTCGCATAGAGCATAGTATGTAAACATGCGATACATTAGAAATATCATTTATATATAGTGAGATAATAATGGACCGAAAATAGAGCGGTAACGTACATATCATTAGATTTTATACCATTGTTATCAACAATTTGCTCACGATCCTTTAGGTAATCATTGTACCAGTTATATATTATACCCCAAATTTAAGCGTAAATAATGGTATTTTCTGTTCCACTGTATCGAATGCTTTAGATAAATCAATACAAATTCCAACATATTATCCGTTAGCGTCCAAGCCTTTGTGATATTATTTTGAAGTTGTGAGACAGCCAAGTACGTTGAGTAATCAGCTCGAAATCCGAAATGGCAATTCGTTAGTATTAGGTACTTATCTATTAAACATGTCAATCTCTTTAAAAAGATATCAAACATTTTGAAAATACGGACGGCATAGAATATGCCAGGTAGTTATTCATTAGAGTAGGATTTTCATTGTTGGACTTCGAAACTACTCTCTCGGGGTTTAGTTCTTTTGGGCACGGTTCCGTGGCCGAATAAAAGGGGCGGCTTTTGAATTATTTGCCTACTACGGTATCAACGATTGCACTGCATCACAACCACAGCGACCCTTATCATGAATGTTTGTTAATCTGCCTCTATGCAATTAGGCTAAACAAAACGATAATTAATAACATGAATAGTCATATAATTTGTATATTACTGCATTTTCGAAGCGAGTAACAGTCTTATTCCGGTTAATCATTTGTCGAATGCATTAGCCATGGTTGCTTGCTCATTTATCACTGCACAATTAATGCAAAAAATAGGGTTGTTTTCAATCAATTATTTTATATCCGTCAAATCTATTATTACTTTCTAAAAGCATTTAAATCTGATTTACATTAGTCAGACTTTGATTATAGCACGACGCGGGACATCAGGTAAAGTTGAAGTATTGTTCTGCTGATTTTGATTATATATGATTGGTGTTCGATATCGAATGTTAAGTCTATATTTGGCTCCAGTGTATTTCTCAAGATTTTCTGTGAGCTGTGGTTAGCGTCGACATTTGCTACGTTAAGCGTGTCGAATAGGGAATGCGGCATTATCGTGTTTTTGTATATCCACACGGAAACTACTGCTCGGCCCGTATAAATCGAGCTTAACTATCCATCATTAGATTAAGGAAATTATTTGTCGTAAAACTGCGATATAAGTTTTCATATGTCAGTATAGAGAACAACATTGACAGTGTTATGGTGCTGAAGATTTCTGTAGAATATATTGTCCATTAAATATCTGTCAATTCAGTATTTCGTGTGGGGCACAAAAACATTATTTTTGTGGTGTTTTGGATGTGCACCTGAAGTAGATCGATGTTAAATCACTCAAAGATCAACATGGTGTGGTTTTCCTTTGCAGTTTTTAACAAAATATGCTGCATTTTTGTAATGCATAAGGCTATATCAGTGTTTTGTGGTTTACCAAATTGAGCCCAAAATAGTGCTGTTCCTCAATCTAGATGCATTCAGTGTCGCCAATGAATAAGGTCGTATCGTCTCTTCCATTCTTCAGCATTCTTTATAAAAACGCTAACTCGTCCATCCCGTCTATCAAGCCTAACTTCCTGACATAGTTTTATTTATCAAGTTCAGGAATCCCAATAGTATCCCAGGTTACACGCAAAGCAATAATAGTAGAATCAACATTCACACTACAAATAGCGGACACAACGGACACGACGGACACTTTCGACTGAATAAGGGGCTAATGAATGTTAATTTCGTTCTTAAAGAAATCAAGCCTAACGTCAACAGGGTCTGGTGGAATTCTCCGTGAATACTGTTCAGTCAGATAATCTTTAATTCAAGTGGGTCTATCATTTCGTTTATGTTGAACAGAGCAGCACTAAGCAGGTCAATCTCACCAGACAGCCTAAAAGGGAGTTTTGGTAAAGCCAAGTGATGGCAGATTCAAGGAGTCAGGCAACGTTATGGAAAGGATTACGTCTGGAACATAGATGCACTGCAGGCATTACAGATGGGTCAAAGCAAGGGAACAGAATATTTTCGCAACAGCTAAAATCATTGTACATTGAGTAATACTACGTGAAGTTATGTTTTAGTCAGTGCGAGCATTGACAGGAACTGCTGCCATTGAATAATTTGTTTTGTGGAGCTTATCTTGGTTGGTGAAAAAACGAAATATAACGGATCAACAAATTAACAGTTGATAAAATAGAGCTTCGAATTCATCACACTTATCTAATAAAGTAATGGCAATCATTACAGCTGAGTAGTTTCCTACTGAATTCACCCAGCAATATGCGGTGTCAATATTCCACATCTGATTAATAAGCATCAGTCCCGCAATTTGATATATGATGTATTAAATATCCGCAAGTACGATTGACGAAAGTTCCTTTCAATGCGATTCATACCACAAAGCGATATGCGTCAATCAAATAAAACATGGTCGATAAAACACAATTTGTCACCCTAAAGCGATTTCCTTTAACATTTAATCACTCCTGAGAATTTATTGCTGAATCTGATAGCCCGAACACAGTACATTAAACATCAATTGTGTGCTTAATATCGTCTATGAAGACTAGTCTTAAGTGAAGTGGTTTCGATCAGCCCCACCATTGTTTAATACAGCATCCATGCTTTACCCTTCTATGACCATATAGCTCTGCACAATTAATCGACCGTTACTTGTAATTAATCAATCAGGCCAATAGCCGTTTTATTGTTTTATGTTAAAATAGGGTTACATAGTATTAGATTTGCTACGTTCGTCAGTCCCTTGACTCGTAAACACAAATATTGCTGCCAGGGTGGCTCTCAGCACAAGACGTATACGTTGCAAACCTCATTCTAGCCTTAAGTGGTCTTTGTCAATAGTGAAACGGTAAGGGTTATGATAACAACGATGGAGTAGCAAGTTACTGCATATCATAAGCGTTATCTTCATTGACGGGCAAGGGCAATCTGAGGGATCTGTTAAGTACGTTAGGGTTGTTATGTGGGAGTACATTTTCTTCACATGCAACTTCCCTAATGCTTCCAATTGATATAATATTGTTTCAAACTTCTATTTATAACCACTTCCGTTTGATGCGAGGATTTGGGGGTATTCATAGCCCTATCAAACATGGCAATAGCGATGATTTGTCACAATCGCCCCAAAATTAACTCATAGCACGTCTCTTTTAAAGACGAGTTGCACATTCGACAAACACCAGTTTTTAAGTGTTTGCAGAAAAACTGCACAGTGATATTCCAATTAACTACACTTTTGACGTTGATGCTCGAATTAACAGAAGGGGTAGGGGCTAAGTAACTTTATGCGTACCATCAAATTGGATTCTTATGGTGACATGTAACTATTTACACAAGAATTGGTACATATGTGGCATGGAAAACATCATCACCTGCCTCCAATAGCAAACAAAACTCGGCTCGTGCAGAATGATGATAATAATAATAATAATTTATTGTTTGCAACATCAACAAGTGTTAACTGTACCATCATATATAAGGCATGCAAGCAAAAGGATGAAGACTCTGATGATGTGAGGATCCTTGCAATTATTACAGCGTGTAAATAAGTACACAGAAAATATATTGATCTAGCAGTAGATTGAAACACTACATATCTAACATTGCGTAACAACGAAGATTGATATTGCGTGTGCCAAATACCATTCAGTGTGGTAAACTTAAGAGCACAATAATAGAATCTTGGATTTAGTATGAAAACTATTACAATTTTTCCACAATGTATCTTTGTAAAATTATTTTGAAAGGATATTACGTCATACATGATTAAGTTGTATTGCAGATACCATTCTTCAATTTTACGCCTTGATACGTAATACTATTGATAGCTGTTTGCGATTTACCTTTGGGTACATATGGTAGAAATTGTTGTCTAGTTATAACATTGTAGGTATCAGGCTATGTTGTAAACATTTTTACAATGGTTTGGGCAATATACCTGAAATTTACTTACTTGGACGTAAATAAGAGTACACAACATTTATAAACATTCGATAGTGGCACAATATTTAGCATCTACAAAATTGGGCTAGAACTGGTACGTCTAGGAGACCCTGTTATTAAACTGCAGCATATTTTTGTAACTTTAAAACTGAGTATGTTATTTTGTGGCAGCATTTCCCAATACAATAAGGAACGTACCGAAAGATAAATGAATAATGCAGTGTTTTTAAAGTTGACAACGGAAACGCGTTTCTCCCTTTACATAATAAGATTCACTTAAAAATGATTGATATGCTGAAACCAAGTTGATTTTCTATCAGGACGTACTCCGAGAAATGTAGTACGGTTTTCGTTCGTAAATATCTGATTGTTTACATACTACGTTTCACTTAGGGTGATAATACGCCGACCAGGTTTAAATATAACATAATTCGACTTGTACATTCAATGATAGTTTGTTCGTGAAGAGCCACGTTACAAGCTTATCATGCTCTTGGTTCATTTTTCGAATCATGTTGTCAATATCGTTACCTACAAGATTTATTTTAGTATCATCAACAAAAAGAATTGAAACTCAAACAGTTGAGATGTGCACACTGTCTTTAACATATAATAGAATAAAATAATCCTGGAATCTCCACAAGGATGGCGGGTTGTGAATTTGCTAGTCTTAAATCCTTTTGCTAGGCATCTCGTTACCAGTTACCCTTTCAAGTATCAGCCTGTTTGTGGAAAATGCGTTTAGTTATTTAGTTTCCCTTTACCACTCACTGCTTATAAACTGCAAGCTGTTAATTAGTAGTCTGTGATAGAAAAAAAGAGTAGCCCAACACCAAGAAGCCAATTTGAATGTTCATATGCGCGCTTTGTTTGGCCTAGAGTGGAATAATTAGACCAATATGTTCTGAATACTTGAAACTGTAGGTACTTAAGCGGAACTTAGTAGTTAGGAAAACTATTGGTTTCAAATTATATGAACTATATCCTTTTTACGGAAAGATAATGCTGTAGGTGAGGCTTATTAAAACCAATTATGACAAGAAAGCCGAATACATATAAGTGATGACACAACAGAGCAATACTATAAGTAATAATACATAACCATTGCCTTTTAGTAGGGTATACCATTAGTTCAGCCAGATTGTAAACACGGCTGTCTCAGTGTATATAGACGATACATGGATAAATGGCGCTCAATTATTTTTCGATTACCAACGAAAACCCAAACAGAACGGTGTGCGCGGGTTTCAGTTTATTTGCATGGAAGCATTTATGCTGTTTGACTAGCGTTTCATCACATGCATATTTTACGACATCATTGCCGCGCCATAAACATAGCGGCTAAACATTGCCTTGTTCATGGGATTTATCTTTGCAAATTATTAATGGAGGACTACCAAAACAGTGAATTGCTACATTTACCAGCTTAGACTCACTTTATGGACATGCAGCTTCAAGATTTATTCCGCTCAGCGTACCTGTTTTCCAATTATGCTGTAGTTTAATGATGGATCGCGGCCTCCAAACACACCCGCCGTCTAGGCTGCCGGTTTCCTGCTTAACATAGTTAGGTCTAAGATAAACCAATGATAGCCTAACAATTTCAATATTCTGTTATTTTAATACGGTTATCATTGTAGAAGTAAACCTGAAACCTTTTCAGACATCTTCTCAGGGACACAGCTGCATTAGCATACACATTATCGCGTTAAGGATTTGTTTTGGTCAGACTTTGTGAATTTCGACGATTTGCAACAACCTCGCATTGTACAGTGGTCCATACTCGGTGAATTACTTTATGATTCCCATATCCAGGCCGAAAAGATTAAACACAGTCTTTGTCGTGCAGTAGCTCGATTGGTAGAAATTTGGTTCCCTTGGTTGGGATCTCTCAATGGATCATGTCAGACAGTTAATGACTGTTCGTATCGTTTAACAGCAGCTACTGTGTGACTTTGGCATTGGCTGACGGCTAAGTGCAAACAGTTGCTAACTGACACAATTTAATTTTGGTTTTAGCACTATATGTGTCAAAACTCTGTAAAAAAACATTTATAGCATGATATACACTTGAGACAAGCGGCTGTGTAGACTACGCAACAATGTATAAAAAAGGCATTGTTGTCTGACTAGGGTTAACGCATGCTGGGTATTGTTGTCAAAAAGAACGCAACCATTCTTATTGAATCAGTGCAAATAAAGCTTATCTCGTTTTATTCGCTGCAGTAGGTATTGAGATAGACGTAGCAGTGCCCACCTTATCACATCCCTAACGTTGGTTTCTTACCAATTGATCAATTAAAGCTCTACATTGCAGCAATTATGCGATGCCCCGAACTAGGTCAAATATCAAACTAGGTCGAAATATGACATGGGGTATGCGTATGAAGTACTTAGAATGTCTTTTGGGTGATAAACAATAGCAGTTTGCAGCCTATGCAATTGCGGGGTAGTATATCACTGCCTTATCGGCCAATGTAATTTCCCCTCGGATGAATAATATACCCTCGGCGGCCTATAAAAATGCTCATAATAAAAACAATGAGAGTGATATATAGATGGTTACATATCATCATTCGATGGCTATCTTCGACACTTAAATGTTTTATGTGCGTTAAACTGTGACACTGTATAAGCCTATACTACCAGAATATGCGTGTATAAATCCATGAAGTCCAGGGGTTTTACATTATGCACGAATCTGCGCTTAGTCAATAAGTTGCGTTGGAAGTAATAACTCGTGGTTTATGTATATATAATTCTTCATTGGAGTCTATTTTATTGAAAAAACGGCTGATACCGGTATTTAGATCTTACCAAAACAAATTAGTACTGAGATATTCAAAAGAGATTGATGGATCTGTTTCGCGTATCCCTTGTAGGTGATGCAGCCGACAATGCCATGTATCATATATAGGGTAAACGCCGCATGCCAGCAATACAATGACAACATATATCTGGAACGAAGCTATGAAGATAATGGCGATGCGACAGCACGAAATATCGAAGCGATGAATCCCATGAATATAACCATCTCTTGTACCCGAGTACGCTTCAGTCAGCTACTAGTAGCATATTCGTTATAAAAAATGCTAACGGTCCTTTGAAAAGTTCATAACGGAGGATATGACAATTCTGGAAAGGATGGAATCGGGCAGGTTTCCGAGCTCTTTGTTATATTATGGGTCATTTTGGTTCATGTTTGGACATTGGTTTCTACATCATATGAAGATGTATGCTTCGAATGCAATTGGTTTGGTGTTGAAGGCAATGCTCCTGTCAAACATACTCAGTACACAGGAACCTTGGTTGGTGTATGTGCAATACATACCTAGCTGACTAAGCAAGTGTGCTCCTAATAAGCTGGTTCTAATAGCCTTGCTGACACGTTTTAGTATTGCTCATTAAGCTGTTGTGCAAGCATGCATCGCTCGATGCGTTGTCACTTTACTTAAGCAAATTGCACTTGACAAAGTCAACCTAATGGTTTAATAGGCGCATTCGATTGCATAGACCTAAATGCAATCTTTATACGTCACATTATACGTATACGCCGTAAACATTTTATTTAGTCATGTTACAGACAGCTTCATTACTCAATCAAGTGCCGGATCAGGTTATTCTGTTGGGTTGAACGATATATGGTACAGATTGTATACGGATTAGCCGGATATAAATATGCGATCAGGATGTTAATCATGGTTTTTTGATTAACGGACAGTGGAATCGCAATATATATATATACTTGCCATATAATAGATATATCATATATATATGTAGATAGAGATAGACAGCATAACACCTATATATATATTCCAGATCGTCGTATAGTGGATCTCTAAATCTAGAAAAGTGTCTTTTGCTCTCTCTCTCTCGTTGAATTCAGATCTAATTAATGTAATCTTTCTGGTCTCTCTCTCTCTATTCTCTCTGGCCATTCTCTATATATATATATTAAGGATATATATGCTATATATATATACCGATATATATCATATATATATATATATCTATAGGATATATTGATATATATATATATATATATATATAGTGTTTGCCTATCCGATGGCACTTACCATCTGCTGTCAAGTATGGATTCGTTAATTTAGTGTTCTTGGAAGAGGACAACTACTTTGCCAGATGCATTTAATTACTTAAATTACTTCTTATTGCGTCGGATCATCATTAGTTTTGCATATACATTTTCAGATGCGACCTCGCATAGACAATTATAATGATCAACAACATGCTTCATTACTCTCAACCATGATCATATGTTCTACATTACAGCAGCCATTACACAACTCATGTTTCCTTTCACAAAGTTTAAGTATATGACAAATACGTTATATATAATTATGCATTCACCCCGCAGAGCTAGTAAGCAAATGGACAGAGATATGAGAGATGCCACGGCTATCCTTAAGTGGAATCGCAAACGCCCGTTTACTTGCCAAGTGAACAGATTCTCATATGAAATGTTACGTAGCGGACAGCAAACACCTATGCAATGCTTCCAAGCGTCGTATTGGTGGGTTAACTTCTAGAAAAGTGTCTTTTGCACATCTCAGCCGTTGAATTCAGATTTAATCAATGTAATTTTATGGTCATTCCGTCTATGGCTGGCCATTCATTCTATGGCTCACTCAAATATTAAGGATAATATGCCATAGCTTACCGAAGTTTGAGCTCATATATAATGAGAAGAGTGACAGGAAGAAATTGAAACGGGAAGATCCGATAAACATCTTTTTCCTATCCGATGGCATTCATCGACCAGTCATGCTTTGCCAAAGAGAACGACACATTCAATCGATACATTAATTCCTCAGGACGAATAGATATAATTTTCTTTATTGGAAAATGCTGTGTTAGGACGACTTATAGCTAAAATAATAGAATGGTGCTATGTTAACACTTAAGGGATACATTTCTGCTGTGTGTCATGTAAACGTCAACTAATTGACCTGATGCCACCTGCCCTGATTTGCCAAAGAGCAATTGTGTAAATTGTTGGTTGCTAACTTTCGTTTGGCATATAGGTGTAATGTACATTTCAGCGCAGATATAATTTCGAAGACATGAAAGCGTCTCATCAAAAACATATAGTGCTATTATCATAAGCATTTTTTAATTGCCTGAAGGCAATAGCCACGTTTGTTCAAGCGTTTCAAATCCAAACGAAATATTAAAGAAAATCTGTCAGCCCTTTGAATTCCTTATAGAAAAATTACATAATTTCAGGCGTATGACTGCGATAACTGGATAAAATGCTGCAGCAGACCCCACAATAATTATAGACGCACAATTGTTTCTTAGACATCGCATGAGTTAGTAAAAATATATCGTTTGGTGTCATTCAAAAATTTGTGGGCGAAAAGAATCAATGAGTGAACGAATATCGCCAACGATTAAGAGACCCATCGTGGAAGGTATGGCAACCCATTAATATGATCGACATTTCTGAACCAGCTAGATAGACTGTGCTCTTGTGAGCATCGGGCATAACACAGTAACAATTGTGTACCGTTTGTGGATTGTCAGTCAAACATCGTCAATTTCAGTAGACCCAATGAGTAATTTCTGATTCGCGTAGGTTCCTGTTTCTTGGCCATTTGATTTCGCAGTGTTGACAGAGCGAACGATAGCATGAGTAACCAAATTTATTTGTATTTACATATGTCTACTCATGATTACAACCTGTCATATGATGCCTCGATATTATTGTAGCAAAGGTCGTATTGTCAAGGCACACTTCGCATATGAAAACTGTCATCTAGCTACAGACAGCCGCATTTAATGGATTTCTGCTGTCACGCGTCTTTGTTCCTTTGTCTCAACGCACGTATGAATTTGATCGGCAACGGGCTTTATGTTGGCTGGTATTGATCGATAAATAGATGCGCAGCCGTTACCGTTTTTATTTTGACGATGCAAGGATGTACGTTTATGTGACCTTTACGGTCAATTTGCAGAACATAATGCAGCAATAAACCACGGAGGCAAATAAGGTAAAATAGCAGCAGCTGTGTTCAATGTGTCTTCGCACATGGGCAGTTGTACATAAACCTTCTTCTGTTGATGCTGTCGATTATGCAGTCGTGGTTAGCTACCTGCGTCGATACAATCCAATCCATCTGTTACGTACGTACTATATAGTTGTTTGGTGTCACTCTAGACAAGCCATGTTTAGTTATACTTAGAAGACGTCAAGATTGATCCTTCAATATTTCAATGGCTTACCTGACAGCAAGGAGCAGTTCAACTCCTCATAACAATAACGTGTTAAATTGTATCGCGGTGTATATATATATATATATATATATATATATATATATATATATATATATATATATATATATATATATATATATATATATATATATATATATATATCTTTATGTATATATATATATATATATATATATATATCTTTATGGAAAGTTGCATAAAACAATGATTGCATGTGCTTAACGATTATGTGTTCTAAATATTTGAAGTATGCTGCGTTCTGCACATTGGCTGAAAATCTGCTAAAATGCCGATCAATTCACAATGCTGATTAATATTATTATAGTATCATAGAGAGGAGCGACATGATATGTATCCCATAGCCTTTTGTAGCATTTGTCGATATGGATGTGTCTATACTTAAATCAGGCTAGTCTAGAATACATCGTAGGACTAACTAGCGTGAAATTGACTTAGTGTGACTCTTGGGGGAATCCATTTATTTGAGGCCAAGCTTAAAAACACTCTTTGTTATTATATTCTTGGTGGGCGGCACTTCTAGCTAACTTTCGTGTTAACTAATGCCATTGACGACGTTTTTTGTAATTTCCTTTAATGTTAAACATTGGCTGCGTTTGACATATCAGCAAGTAGATATGGTTTAACCGTCGATCGAACGAGAGCATACTGGTTAAGTCATTCCCCAGACAGTTAAAAATATATGAATAATTTGTGTTTGAGTAGAACCCACTTGTCGATTATCCTATGGAACATTTTTAAGGTCGCATCTTTAAATACTATGTGTGTTAAATGCTGCACATTAAGCCCTGATTTGTTTCTAAACGCTTTCAATTGTCCACGCCATTAATAAATATATACCATACATTTGCAAGCATGCTTGCAATTGCTATTTGACTGATTAAGCAGATACTATTAATATTGATGCGTTAATTGTGTATCTTACGGGGTGGCAGCATTAGCATAGCAGTTAATAAATGAACTAGCGTATTAATGATAGTCGGCATCCCTAAATGTATTAGTGACGATTACTGGTCATACCATTTCTGTTATATATACTTAAGACTATGCCAAGTAAATCACATAAACAGTCGGTCGTTACAGAGAGATAGGCAACTTTTTCTCATTACAAGACATACAGTAAAATCGTTGTCTGCAAACGTTGCTATATGTTCTTTTTTAAGAAGCTTTCTTTTTAGGCTTGGGCGAGGAACGATTCCCAAAGCGAGACACTTGCAATATGCATACTAATGGCTAGTGGAGTAACGCCAGTTCGGTTTGACTAGTTGCACTGAACACATGGTGTCCAATCACTCGTCGAACATTGCTATTTGTACAAAGTGGCCTTGATATTTGTTGGGTTATTACGATTACAATGAAACCTCGCCCAACGGCCATCGCGCATTCTGTGTACGCCTAAGGCGGTTAAGTGGGTACAGGCAAACAATACAAAAATTGGAAAAATTGACGACAGTAATTGTCTTATTGTTACAATAATAACAGGAAGTATGTCATACAGTGCTAGCAATGGCAAATACACCTTGGCATACATGATAACTTGCAATGGGCATCAATGCATCATTTGTAGACGCTGCATGATATGACAGAGCTAGCAATGATTATACCAAGTCCAAAGGTTTGTCTAGACTACTCTTTAAAGTACATATGAGATCCTAAGTACTTCATATGCTGCGTACTATGATGTCAGAGTTAAAAGCTAAACAAGTTTATTGCTTTATCAAGATATAACAGCTGAGGTAAATAATAAGCAGTTGTACATTTCGAGCTATAGATCAGTGCACGGCAAACGTATTTAGTTCAAACTAAAATACATTTTTAGATAGAATTCATGAACCAACACGCGGCTAATACTTCTTATACAGTATACATGTAGATGATCTGAGCAATTACACCTATTAAAATTGCACAATATCGGGCATATCCGGCGTGAATGATCGCATTGCATGCAGATCGATCATACTTATCAACCAGCATAATAGGTAGACTAAGCTTAATCTTATCCGGCGTTGAAACTACTCGATTGTGAGGAAATACTCGTTTAGATGGACAAACTCAATTTGATAAGACTATTTGATTTGCGTGTCGGAAACTCTTTTTGAATTGTAGACGACATACATTTGCGGCTGGACACGGGCGTCCCTTCGAGCTATATTGTCACTCTCATTGATTTCAATGGCGGTTATATTTGTGCGCATACACATATTTTTCCAAATGAAACCGTTATGACCGTTGGCATAGTCATCTGGCTGCCATAATTGTGCAGAATGCAATTACAGTGTTAAATCTAGGTATGATTTGATGTGCAGTGTAGGTTCATGAATCTTGGTGATTGGAATAAACAGTCAAGATACAAATTCCAAATAATCGCATTCCGATATATTATATTCATGAATGTAGAATGTTATAGTATTGTAGATCATGAACAACGATACCAAACATTTGCAAAAACAAGCGATAATTGCATGTAAATGTGCAGTGCGTAATATATAACTTCTATTGGGAAGCACAAAGCTTTGGAAATTGTGTCAGTCAGTAACCAGCTCTACTGCTAAATCTCTCTGCATGGTGAAATAAACCATAGTCAAATAAACGATCAAATTTGCCATTCAAGGCGGTCAATGCTAAAACTTTGTAATACCTATAGTACTCTTGAGGTAGTAATAAGCATGCAATTATGAATACCAAGCGCTTCAGTTGATGACGAAACATGATATTCAAAGAAGCTCACGCATAACTGTGCATACAGATTACTGCTTAGTGTACATTTGTAGGCGTACTGCGTGCTAAGAAGATTTCCTATTGCACTTGGACCGAGTAGGGCTCAGGAAACTTTTCTGACTACACAACGTTAGCTGTTATCCAAAAAAGCCGTTCAATGTAATTATTTAGTGTATATAGAGCATGGCCGTCTAATCGTCGCAATAACGAAATAGTGCAAAACGCGTAATTGCATAGCGCTGCGACGCTGTATAGCGCGGAGCGGAGATACAGACTGCGAGGAATACACTTAGTGAGCAGTGGTGTGTTTTGAGCAACCAATATCATAGTACAGAGTTACGGAGAAAACATTGCCAGTAACTGGTACCCTCTGCGCATATATATTTTCGGGAGACATTTCACACATACACATTAAAATATAATTCATATCATGAACATTAATTTACATATTACCTATAACATTCAAAAGGCAATAAATCAATTATATATCAGATATGTAATGAGATCTCAAGACATGTTACGAGAGCCACATGTCATTTCACTACTTAGCGCATAGTATGAATACATGTGTTCCACAAATGTAACCTAAGATAATAATTGAAGGAAGAACGATTGACTATCGACTTAAGGTGCACATGTAATTCTTTTAGGTGACCGGGCCCTATCGAAGCAAAACTGCGTTTGAAACGTTCTGTTCTGGGAAATGGAACAATTCAACCTGACCTTGCAGTCTGTAGCCTAACTGCTTGAACATAATATTTAGTACGGAACATTAATTTGATGATGGACATTATGAAAAGACATCTTAATGATAATATATAAGCATCAATATCAAATTCTTATAAAGATGTATAACTGTTTCTTCTAAGAGCAATTAAAGGTAAGCACAGCGGTGTGCTTAGGTAAGCCTAAATGCATGAAGTCGAGTAGACATTGCTTAGTCGACGTAAGGTAGGATCCCTATCTAGTAAATAGCTATTGCACATTCTAACGCGTTTTCTCTTAGAAGCAAGAGCAGAAAGATTCAACTTGTCAGTGCGATGTAAAAAATAGTGAAAGGATAGCAAAATTCAATCCGATTTATATGCTTATAAGCTTTTTTTTACTAGTTCGCATTCACTTATAAGTGCAACTTCGTTTAGTTTGATATTGATTTCGCACTGACTCACACAAATCACAATTCACTGGCTAGCGAGCATTGATAGCAGTGCATTGCAAATTCGTTTTGTTGTAATATGTACGTGCGCAACTCAAGTGTGTAGGTACTTTGCAGTCACTGTCTTCCTATTTATTTTTAATCTATTAATGCCAAAATTACACAAAATGGTTTACCTATAAGCCCTTGTTTACAGTGAATTACTTCACTTGGGATATATGTAGGCACATTAGTACCAAGACGTCGTCGCTGGTAGATGCAGGTTTTATCAAGTTTAGAAACGTTGGAACGCCATAACTATACAAGAGAATAAAGACCAATATGCATTTACGTCAGAAATATATCTTGTGTAATTAATATTCGGTAAACTGAAAAAAGACTGAACATAATCTCGCAATTCGATGTCATATTTAACGATTGGTTTGTGCCGGGCCAAGGCATTTGTTTGTCAGTCAAATTATATTTTTCAGGGGATTTATGATCAATCTACAGAACACTAAACCTTTCTACGAAAGTCATCGACATAACACAGATTAATTATTAATGACTGCAAAAGCATGTAATGAAGTATTCGAACATCTGACTAGCTGTTTTGTAAGCTACAGTGTCTGTGCAGGTGTTGCATCAGCGATCTTGCTTTTTGGCATGTTGGGGAAACTACAATTGGCCAGTTTTGTTTTGCATAAGGATTGTATTTCTTAAATAATATATGCCTTATCATGTCTTTATATATTCCTATAGGGTCAAATGCTGTTGTGATAACGTATTGGAACTTGAATTTTAATCTGGCTGTGTCGCATGTTAGGGAATGCATCTCAAAGCGAGATATTCTGCATACGAAGTAGATATCTTAAGCAAGCTGAGGCTTTAATATGTCCATATATATGACTTCGGGGCTCAATACTGTCGTCGTCATACCTCGGATCTTTAATTTCGATAAGTAACGCAATCCACTCATGCGATAGAACTATTCTACAACATTCTCTGTATGCATGTGATTTGTATCCATATATTACGTATGACATAACCGTTCATATGAACATATACACTTACCTAGTGTTAAAGAAAGATCGATGGAGAATACAGTTTCCATCAACGCAAAGTTACTATTCCTACAATTTGGACATTGTCTTGGTTGGGCATCAACTGGCTGGCCATTTAAAGGAAAGTTGCAAAATTGTTATGTATATCGAATCATTGTATGTGATTGTGATAATCTGCGACAGGTTTTAGATTCCATGAAGATTCAATACCCAATTACCATGTCAGGACCACGCGCCATTGTAAAATGTATGATCAATTATGAGTCCCACATAGATAATCTCATCAAAGGGAAAAAGGGTAAATATTTTGGCGGTGATTCCTTTGATAGATTTATCTATTTCTTTGAAGGAGTGGATCCTCTGCGATAGACTGCTCAGCCACAAACACAATATCGCGCATTTATGCGGCCTACATAGACAAAGCAGTGTTATTGCATGTCAATCATCGCATCGCTGATCTATCCGTCGTCTGTCTATTTCAAAATCCTACTTAGTTAATGACGATGACACTTTGACGAGAGCGAGTCTAGATGCACCTTTAGGTTATTGCTAAGCAGATGTTTATATGGCAAATAAAGGCCCGTAAGTTCACTAAATTGACGCTGTAGAAAATGAAACAACACGTTATATCGGCCGTCGCATTAGCAGTTTCTGTTGTGCCTTCAGCGAAATGACACAACAATGTTATGGGTTTCATGCTTATTCGCAATTCAAGTATTTGATGTGCTGAAAAGCGGTTGGTTTGGTTCGGCCATCAAACTCTTTAATAATTTTGTAGTTCAATGGCGCTGATACAGGTCCAGTACAATATGACAAGGTAATATTTGAAAAATAGCATGCAGTTAGAATTCTTGTGTTGTACTAAGCTAAAAGCGACTTAGTTGTGAAAAAACGACAGAAGTTTCGACAGTGAATAGGATTATCTAAGATGTTGGTATCGGACTTAACTGCGAACATATCACCATCAAAGTTGAACTCGAACTCGATATGCAGTTAAGTAGTATAGGGAGTGGTGGATCCAGCACACCCTGCAAATGGACGCATACAACAAGACTAATGAATAGACCCACTTACACTAATGAATAGGCCCATTTCAACGTATTTTAGCCTAGTTCGACTAATAATTGTCATCGAGAGGCTCTGAATTTACGGGTACAAAACGTACACTTCCACTAATGATTTATTAGTCGAACACGGGGCTATTACCTAACAGGTATAACTCGCTGTCGACCATATGAAGATCCACAACCACACGAGCCACGGGAGTCGATAGGGAAGGCCCACGTGTCGCAGGTGCCAGCCTACAGGCCAGTCCACCGGCCACAGAGCCTTCCGACCCTATATGTACCCCCTTTTAGATCTTAGCGAGTACATAGGTATGTACCATGCAAAGAACAACCCTACCACGAGAAGCCTATACCGAGATACGATCTGGAGCCTTGTCTGTTCGTGCAGCAAAGGAGAAATACCACATTTCGCAAACAAGGTACACCAAAATTCGTGGAATAGCCCCCCTCGGTGTTCCACCTCCAATACTATCCACGGCCGCCCAGCACTGCTATCTTTCGAACAACGAGCGGAGAACTGGGGTCAGCTAGAAGAGAGGTTTCCTTACTTGTTTCTATCCAAAAGAGAGCTAGAGATTCTAGATTCCCTTGGGTTTGGCATCTACGAACGATACCAGATACCAAAGGATTTTCTAGAAATATATCTTGCAAGCTTCTAAGAACCAGTCCAGGCAGGCCATATTCTCGACTTTGTCTACCTGTACAAGTGGGGCCGCAGCAGCGGCAAGATTCGTAAACTTTCTTTGAGGCCCCGAAAAGCAGACTAACCACACAGCAAATGCGATGGCGATTGTCTCCATAGGCCCACCTCCAAAGATCTTCGAGGATCCAGATAGTACTTGCAAATGTGGGGCAACAGACTACTGCATCGATAGCAAGAAATGCCCGCTGTAGAACCACCACAACATTGCCTGCGAACCCAGACCGGTCCCATTGCCGCTTGTAGACCCAGAGACAATAGAAATCCCGTCTTGCACCCGAAACATCCAGAATCTCTATGACGACGAATGCCTTGCGTGGTACATACGATACGCACAGCTCGTTGGGAGTCTGGCAGAGAACTGTGTATGCCAACAAAAGGATTGCCACTGGAGATGTCTGGCAGGAGAGGACAAATATCCAGATCTTCCAAAATTGCCACAAGGCTCACCGCCCCCGGGAAAACCATTGCCAAACTATTGAGGCCCTACAGAACTAGAACTACCGCCACCTCGAAAGGAGGAGCAGCGAAAAGCATCGGCGTTGCCAGCTGGAAAGTATCTTTGTAGAAACTTTGCGGTCGCCAAAGATAGACAAAATCAAAACAGAGTACTCTTGTTCTTGGAAACCCCGGAAAGCCCAAATGCAGTCCCAGTCCATGGATACAGGATACAAAAGGCCCTTCGAGCACATGGAGGAATAGAAGCCCTTCCAAATAGCCAAAACCCAATTCTCCTGCACGCTGGGCAACTTTTGCTTCACACCGGCCACATTCAGGAAAGACGATAGAAAGACAGAACTGAACATGCAACGAAAGTCAAAACTCTACCAGCCACAC
This sequence comes from Urechis unicinctus, assembly GCA_034190875.2. Taxonomy (NCBI): domain Eukaryota; kingdom Metazoa; phylum Annelida; class Polychaeta; order Xenopneusta; family Urechidae; genus Urechis; species Urechis unicinctus. The sequence goes on from CM067343.1 coordinate 35,464,910, forward strand.
CCAGGCCATCCTCCTGCAACCCACCAGCCAGCCCAGGTGCCAGCCAACCCCAGTAGCAGGTAGCGAACACCCAAGGCAAACCACACCCAATCGCAGGCGGCAAACGTGCTCCACCACCAGACCAGCCTCCTCCAGTCTACAGGCCTCCTCAAGCCTAGAACTCCTGGTCTGCCCTATAGCCTCTCCCAATGGTGGTCTGCCCAAAGCAATCTATTTGCCTACCCTGGTTCCTATTCCATGTAGAAAGGGTCAGCCCTCGGGTTCGGCACGACGGGCCGTTTTTCCAATACGAGTGTGGTGCGAGGATGTCAAATTTTGTATCGGGGTCTGCACTGGTATACTTCCCAACCAACAAACCAAGGAGGATAGCAATTCCCTCATACACCCAGCTTTGGTTGCTGGTATCCTCTTCCTCCACCTCATCTTCTTCCTTTTCCACCAAATTATCTAGTTTGGCCTCCACCAAATCGTTGCCAATCGTATTGATATTTTTGGCCTCCACTAAATCGTCTACCTGGCTGCCAATTGCATCAATTTTTCCGGCCATATGGGAAAAAGCCTGGAAGAAGTTGTACACACTAAGAGCGCCTAGGGCCAAGGCCCCCATAGGCTGAAAATGGGCGATCTGTTGCCTTGCCAGTACTTTGACCACCTGGTTGGTAGGAAGAAGGGCAATCTGTTGGCCTCCATCGTCTGTGGAAGCCTTGGTTGGATTGGAGTCCTCTATTGCCCATATTCTCGATAGTGGACCCGATGCCATACTTCTTTTTCGCGGCAGCAAAGGAGATTCTTCCCTTGTCTGCACGTAGGTTTTGCACCGCTTCTTTGGAGAGATGTTCTGCAGATAGCATTGTATTTTTGGAAGGCTCTATATCTCCTACCCAAACTACCCAAACTACCCAACAAAAACTACCTCCACCAGATGTAAACGTAAAATACGTTGAAAGGGGCCTATTCATTAGTGTAAGTGGGTCTATTCATTAGTCTTGTTGTATGCGTCCATTTGCAGGGTGTGCTGGATCCACCACTCCCTATACTACTAGTTAAGTGCTAGAATACATGTCGCATTAGTCATAGAGGAGAACCCTTATTGTATTGTCTTATTATATTACTACTTAATCTGCAAAAATATATATGCCAAGTAACCTCAACTTTGCTATGAACCTTTCCTGGGCTAAAAACTGCATCTAGCTATATAGTGTATTTATAACGCCTATAACACCTTCTCTGGCCTTGGACATTGAATACAAGTGACAGGTTAAGAATAATGGTAGAGGAAAACATTGTGCCTTGCGTCAGTGATGATTTCTATGGAGACTATTAAGGTCAAAGATAAAAGTATATGTATACGGTAAGTATCTCACAGCTGTTAAAGGGTTGACCTGAGGCCGGACGCACAAAGTTGGCGTCCTTTTTCTGTCTGAATGACTTATTATACTTTAAATCAGTAAAATTATAGCTTGCCTCTATCATTTGTAGTAAGCTCACTGTTCAAATAACAATGCCTGTCCTTGCTCACAATTGCCTGATACAATAAAATGTTTTCACCCCATTAGATATTACCTTTCAAATACTGAAATAGTTTATTGTTTGATTCGAGACGTCGCAATGATATGATAAAAGTCATTTATCCGTTTTGAGCATTCGACGTAGCTGATTCAGTAACGCCGATAGTGACTATCTAAGGCAAGAAATCGCATCAACCTAATGCATTCTATATAAAGCATTCCTGGTGGCAATAATCCACAATCACGATTCATCACATACTACATGTTTCAGTGGTGGGTACAATGCGTCAAACATAAACAAGTTTGGCTTTATTATTGATTGGTTTTGTCACAATTCTGGCTTTGTGAGGTAATGACCTCTTTTCCCGCGACTTTGATTCCGTCTGATTCTTGATTGAGTAACAGTGCTACTGGAAGCAAATCAAGAGGCTTCTACCAAGGTTTGGTCATTACAATTCTGATCTTCCTTCCTTTCACCAGGAACACAAAACAATGCGTTGTGAAATTTGGCGTTAACGATATTTGTACAACTAATGAAATTAGTCAATAGAGCTAAAGTCTGTTGCAAACTTGTTCTATGACTTCGAAATCTAACCTTGCCACGGCAAGCAGAATATATATTGCCATATTGCTGAGCTGCAATGGTTGATGTAAAATGATCCATGCAGTATAATCTCATTCGATGGATAATTTTGGTGACGTGATGGCAAACAGATACAAACAACCTTCGGAAGTTGGCAGATAGCAAAAAACCACTCCCATCGCTCCAAGTTGCATTTGGCTAGCTAATTCTAAGTTGGTATGAGGAAAGGAGGTGTTTGTAAAGCTTAGGAAGAAAGTATTTGGCGGTCTACCTGTCTGGCAGTTTGATAACGTTTATTCAATGCCAGAAGAAATGAAGTGTCAGAAAAGTATTTTTTGTTCGGTATAGGTGGCTTCAGTTTCATTAGGATATTTTAAAATGTAACTAAGCATTGTTGCAATTTTATATGATTACTGTTCAATTAAACATATATCTGCAATCATTGCAGTATGACATTATCAAATGTGTCTGCATAATATAATTCTTTTCCTTTTTAACAATTCAAGTAGCAGCTGTTGATATATTCATATTTGTAAGGTCGCAGATATATACGAAGATGGCCACTAAAGACCCACATAGTGATGGGTGGCCGAGGCAGACTGAATATTTGGACCACCCTTCCTTGCTTATGTTTTCAGAAATTCCCTAGTCCATATATATTTATATATATATATATATATATATAGATAGATATATATAGATATATATAGATATATAGATATATATATAGAGATATATATATAAAATATAGAGATATATATATACATATATATATATATATTTATATATATATATAAATATATCGATATATATCTATATATATATATATCGATCAATAACTATACGTATAAAATACATATATATAAAATAGATATATATATATATAGATATATATAAAGATAGATATATATATATAGATTATATAGATATATATATATATGTCTAGATATATATATACATATATATATATACATATATGTATATATATATATATATATATATATATAGTATATATATATATATATATATATATATATATATATATATATATATATATATATATATATATTTATATATATATAGCGGGGGATGTGTGAACATGCATCCTAAAAACCTGATGGAACCAGGGAGGTTGGCATTTCACGCTAGCTCATATTGCATTTTGGGCATGGGATTGATTATAGACGCTTAACTTTCGAGTCGCTATCTTAACTCGCTCTCCTTATCAGCTATCGCCTGTGGCTAGATGGTTGGACTAGTGATCAAACTTTGCCTGATGGGTCCGTGGGCCCGCGAATATTTCACTGCGCATCCGCCAAAAATAATACGCGTCTTTGACCTGGTAGCTAGGCTTTTTGAGGGCTTTTGTAAACAGACTAAAACTATCTTGGCTGGTAAGCTATTCATACGGGGTACATTGCGATTAAACAAACCAACATATATAAATGTCATAGCTGTAGGTTTTGTCAAGGTGAATGGAATCCCCGGAGTTTTGAGTTTTCAGTACTGCGAAGCACTGAAAGCATTCAATCCATTGACCATTCAATTAGCCTGTACTGCTTCTGGTACTGAAGGATTGCTGGATTCGAATGCCTGATCAAATATGACAATGTGCCTCTGACACATTCGGTTGAGTACGATCGCCCTTTTTTAGACATTGTTGATTGACTAGCAGTCTATACATTGTTCGATCTATATTACTCAGCACCCATCAGAATGGACAGCACCTTCAATGATGATGTTACTAATTTTCCATCTTGTCTGCTCTCTTCAAGTGAAGATCGAACGACCTGTCTTCACCAAGGTACTCTTACAGTGGTCTTTCCAGGTTAAAGGAGACATATTGTCCCGCATTTGGTATAAGCAATGGATTAGTATAATTTTGTTGCACCCAAGAAAACTAACATTATCTTTGCTGATACATTCAACGGTTTGTATTCGTTGTGTTTACGCAACCTCACACGTTCACCTAGGTACAGTCCCTCACTCAAAAAAGTGGTTGGGATTTCACTTAATATCTGTGCAACGATTTAAGCATCCCTAAAATCGGAGCCTTATGTTGATAGCTCTTTGCAAATAGACTTTCAACATAACCTTTTACCTAGAGGTGTTTGAGTCAAACCTATCATATGTAACCAAATGGAGATTAACTTATACATACTTAACTATTGATATCTGGTGACGAATATAGTAAGTAACAGGGCTTAATTCTTTGCGCGCATCGTTAAGAGCGATAACAACTATCTTAAGTCGGAATGCTATCTTCAACGATAACATTATTGCTTATAACAGGAGCAAGTAGGAATTATTCTATCCCACAGAGAAAGGGATCTCACTTTGCTCCTTCTTCAGATATTGCCGTATAATTGTAGAACATGAACATGAAACACAAAAATGTCTCGTTATTCGAACATATTCTCACACAGTAAAATGTTTGTATGGTTGTTGGACAGCACCTGCAAAGCCCATCTCCCCCAACCTCCCATAATTAACCGATTCTGCAACTCAGACAATTGCTTTTACTGCTCGCACATGCAATTTATGCCGCATAAAACTTTGCTTGTTGTCATTTATTGTTGACATGAATGTCCGTTCTCTGGGCACCTAAATGACACGTCACGAATCTAATATCCGTGATGTATTGCCAACGGCTAGGAATCCATTTTTGCACAGGAGATGGCAAGTCACTCCAGTTATTGCAGAAAAAAATCATGTTTGCTACCCTTTTCTGACACTCATTTGAGCAATGATGTCAGAATGATAAAATTTCTCATTTATGTCGTCTTTGTATGTGAATAATCGCCTGTCAATTATATGTACGATGAATGAAGAATAATTCAATGTATTATTAAACCATTTTATTTGTACGGATTGAAGTAAAATATCCAGCAACAGGTATGTCGATTTCAATCGAAATATTCTCTAGCACAACTGAATCCTCGGACCATTTCTTATGAAAGTAATTTGCGGTAGTTTTGTCACCTGCGCCTAAAATTGCAAGCGCTGCTGTGAAGCATATCACCATTGGACAACGCTTCCAATCAACGCTCCAATCACCTGATGTCATTGACGGCACTTGTTTCATTCCCTATAACATAACTCATTGACTCGCTTTGAAATGTCGTCCCATACACAACAACTAGTCGTGGAACGAAAAAAAAAATTTGAAAAGAGGGAAGTATTTCTGAAACTATGCGCTCGGAAATTTAGGCAAGTGTGAAGTGAACGTATGATACAACATATATCTGTTTACATTTGTAATGTAATTTCTTTTTTCGAGGGGTGGGTGGCATGTTTACGTTATGCTTAAGCATGTATTGATTTGTAAGATTCAAGTAGACTCGCAATGCATTATGTCATGAAATAGGAAAGGCATCTTCCACACATAGGTAGTGCTCTCTATGCAAATCGGTTATGCATCAGACTATTGCTCGTCATTATCTACATCTCGTCGGGTGCTTCCCCTAAATTCACCTGTCGCATATGCAGTTGCCTTGTGCGGTTATTCCACAATTTATATTATTTTGTAACGCAGATTATCGCTGTTACGATGATTAAATATGTGACTACTAAGATATATGATACTTGGAGAACAAATTATGTTTTGAAAACATATTCTAATTATCTTTATCACGCTGGTTGAAGTTTGCGCTTCATTGTTCAGTGCGCTGTGGTTTATGTTAGAGCATTTTGATGATGCATACTATTTTAGAGTAATTTCTGTGGAATATATGACATGATTTAATTGATTGCGACTATATTAGTGACAAAGTTATATAATATAAGTTTCTAACGTTTTGCGATGAAGCGAGACCAATAATAGTTGGAAGGTTAAAGTAATGGTTTAATTGATTGCAAGTCCAGCTCGTTGAGAGCCATTTCAAGCATGATACTAGACGGTCATTCACTCAATTAAGGATGTTGCTCGTTTGCCATATGGAAATCATCTTGCTACTGTTCTGAATTGGCCAAATTGAGGTTTTGCTATGCAATAAATCCCCATAATACCCGAGAATAGTTGACCTATCTGATTTGCTGTCATACATTTATTACCGGCAGTTTTTTTGATTGACGTCAGTTTCTTGGTTGTAAATTAATTAGCGGAAGCTACCAAAGCAACAACTAATTGCCTGACAATTGATTATGCGATATACACTCAACATAGATGCATCAAGCCCATCGATTATCTCATAATATATATGCTCACAATTAACGCTTAACAACATAGAAAATACATCAGAAAGTGTGTAATTAATTTGCTCAAGAAATGACACAACATTGGGCGCTTGAACTGCAATTGACAGCAGGGTTTCTGATTTCATCCTGAAACAGAATACCACTATTCAAAAAGATAGGCCTATTATTATCAGTGAATTTTATAGATTGTAATACTTAGCTTCACTCATTAACGCTCCTGTATTGTGGCTGCTCATCCAAACTATTGGCAGCTTAAGAAACGCTACCCCCCTGCTTTTAACAGTCTAATTGTTAGGTTTTTCCGAACAATTATTTTATAATGCGTTTATATATATTCACAGTGCTTGATGGGAAAGTTGACACCCCGATTAAAATGCGTGCGATGCATAATATATTCAATATTAAAAGTTGTGATAGATATCGCCAGACGCGTGTGTAGAAGTTTGGTATACAAATTCACCATAATTGGTATTATTTTGCATTGAACCGTACGTCACTCCATGTAGATCTGGAATCATAGTATGTAGTTTAAGCTCACTTTGTACTGACGAACAGGATCTACTGTTGTTTGTGCCGGCAAAAGATAGACCCTTCTTACCACTTATATCCGATAAATTCTAAAACTACTCGGGGCGCATCCATGGTTGAGCTGTCTCATTTGCCCTACAAGGAAGCTCCAGGCGGGTGTAAGTGCACGTTAGTAGCAACTAATCACGGTATGGCATTGGGCTCACTGGACCAGTTATCGCAACAAATATACAATTATGAATGAATGTGCAATTGGGATATTGTTTGACTTAGCAAATGATGCGAACGCAGCGAATTAAAGCGCTTATTATCGTATCCTATGCTTTTAATAAATATATTAAATCAAATGAGAGATTCGTAGCTAAAATGCACAATAATGCGGATGCATTTTTAGTAACGACGTCGATGAATGATTTATACATCTAAAGTTCGAAGGCCGCCTAACGCAAACTGGTCTAATCTACAGCCTCGAGACACTGCCATCATTTAGCAGGACACTTAGTTATGACAGCCTACAAAAGTTATTCATTCCCATGGCAACACCGTCCTTGATCTTATAGCAGCTATTGTATTGCGATCCATATCATTAACCTTGAAAGAATGTTCAAGATATTCACTGACTCTAATATGATTATATAATAAATGTTGCACTATGGTGATTGACTGGAATGATTGACAATGTGATGGCAGAAGGCTGCATATTTGCATTACATTTTTTTTAGGCTCCAGTGACGAATAATGCAGTGCTGACTGCAATTAATCAGACCTGGACTCATATCCCAAGTACAATGTTACATATGGGTGGTGTCTAGCTCTCCAGAAATAGGGTAATTTCATCTGCCAGCAAATCACTTGTTATAAGCACAGTCACCTCATTGCCCGGCAATAAATTCAAATATTTCGGAATTGTACAATATTTGAGTTTCTGGCTACAAAAACCTACGCTGGCATTAGGGCCTTCAGTAATCACCACTACAATGCAGATCACGATGCCACAGCTGAATATTGTCAATGTTGTTGAATATTGTCATGCAACTTGTAGACATTAATGTGGCACTCGGCGGTAATGTGGGTACCGTATAACGCAAGTGAGTTTGCGGTGGTACCGAATAAACCGTGCATGACATCTGCAGCCAGCGGGGTATTGCAACAGTACATTGTTTTAATCATTTCCGTGGATAACTCAGGGATAGATTTAGGGGTTAGATGTTTAAGTTTGAAATTGCCCATTGAGTAACTTATACGAGATTTGTTTTTTTTTTTCAAAATAACCATAATCGCAAATGCTGGTTTGATCCCTTGGGATGCAAGCAGAACTTATGCTATGTAATGTGAGTTTTCCTCAGATACAATACACGCCAAGATATCGTGTCCACGATTAGCTCCTCCAGCTATTGATCTGCTCACCTGGCCAAACTAAAATGTTACAATACATAGAATATTCGTAAAATTCTGTTGATTACATGTTAGCATGTGATAAGAAATACGGATTTTTAGGCAACTTCAATGCATGTCTACTGCTATTTCATTGCATCTAATATCAGCTCGTCAGTTGCTTGAAGAACAATTCTTTATGCGCAAACATCAAACGCGGTGACTAGATGTTAAGGTAGGACTCATTTTACAAATGCAACAAATATTTACATTACATTATTATTTGAATTGTTACCTTCAATCTGTATATAAAACTTGAGTACAAACATAATCAGGCTACGCGACTTACGTATATATTTCTACCCCTTAGAAAAATCTGGCATGCTATATTGTCGTTAAATATAGTTGTTTCAAACTTCAGAGATTCTCATTAGCGGCAAAAACTGTTTTTACTGTTTGTAATCGTAGGATGCGTGATTTCATTACATGAATACAGGCGTCAAATCGTATCAATTAGCTGCATGATTTTCCAATCAACTTTCCACTTAACCGATGCCATTGCTATCGCTCTTCTCATTACAAATAGTCTGATACATTGGCTGACGTTGACTTGCGAGGCAATATATAAGAGTTAGTCAATGATGTAATGTAAGTCTCAACTCTAGGATGTAATAAAACAGGTTTGCTTGGAAATAACTAGTTGTAGGTGCCCGTAGGGTACACTGAACTAAACCATTCGGGGAAATAAATAAGGAGATTTTATCCGACATCTTCCCGCAAATAACATACGTGGTTAGTGAACATAATCAAACTTTTGCGG
>CM067343.1:35478919-35506419 GCA_034190875.2 Urechis unicinctus
AAGTTTTCATTACTACTGAATTACATATAGAGGCTGAAATGGTCTTATTTATCACATTAAATTTGGATTTGGGTACGGTACGACACCCCTCCATTTGTCATTTTTACATGTCTACAGCCTCAGTATTTAATAAATCTGATGATACAGCGCACCATTAACGACATCATTGTACCACTACCATAACAATTTCATCACGATACAATGGCTGTTTGCAACAGTTATGTCTTACAACGAACATCAGGTTTGCTTCTGTTGTGCAAGACCTGTAGACAATGATTAAATAAATAAATTATTATTATTAAATTAGATAATCCACCCAAAAGAGACAATTTCAGTGAGCGTAAGTTTTCGACAACGCCAACCAATCTATAAGTGACAATATTGGAGAGTGGATAACGCATAACAAGTGGTTGAGCAGCATAACTTTTTACTACGTTCAAAGTGATCAATGGACAATGTCGTAGACGCCTCTATCGATTTGTTTAGTCTTTGTGGAATACTCCCAATGCTACAGGACTTGTATAAATGGGGCAGGGCAATCGATATCTTCTTGTAAGCAAAACTTGAGCAATTTGTTCCATTCCATTGTGATACACGTCTACATAATTAAAGTTATCTCGCCTTTTCCAAATATAACATCAACGAGCTTACCAATTCGCCTACTGATCATTGTATTAATTCCTGAAACGCATATTGTACTTCAATACACAGCTGAAGCTCAGCAAACCTTTCCGATGGATGCCATTTGCTGGAGGTGAACTAGACCTCTATATCAATTGATGAATGGTGTGCAGTGCCTAGGGCGAAGAATAAGTAATGTCTGATCTACCAGGCATGTTATCAATACATCAGGCTACATGAGTGTTTGGTTTACTAATTTAGCCCAAAATAGTGCTGTTCGCGGGGGTATGCGTGATCAACCGACAATATGCGATTCATACCACAAACTCGATATGCGTCAATCATATAAAACATGGTCGATATAATACAAATTGTTACCCGTTAGCGATTTCTTTGATCATTTGATCACTCCCGAGAATGTATTGCTGAACCTGATAGCCCGAACACAGTACATCATTCATCAAATGTGTGCTTAATATCGTCCACATAAGACTTGTGTTAAGTGAATGGGTTTCTATCAGCCAGACTATTGTGTAATACAGCATCCATGCTTTACCCTTTTATGAGCATACAACTCAACACAAATAATCAACCGTGACTTGTAATTAATCAATCATGCAAATGGCCGTCTTTTTGTTTAATGCTTTCTCCAGACACGACGGACACGTTCGACTGAATAAGAGGAGAATCAATGTTAATTTGGTCCTTGTAAAAATTGCGCCCATCGTCCACAGGGTCTAATGGAATTTCTCCGTGAATACTGTTTCAGTCCGGTAATCTTTAATTCAAGGTGATCTATCATTTCTTCAACGTTGAACAGAACGGCACTAAGTAGGTAAGTTTTACCAGACTATCCAAAATGCAAAGAGTTTTGGTGAAGCCGATAATGACAGAAGACAAATGGAGTTCAAGCAACTTTGTAATTACAGGATGTTCTTGCAGTCGTTCGATTTACTAAGCGTAAAGATATATATATATATATATATATATATATATATATATATATATATATATATATATATATATATATATATATATATATATATATATATATATATATATATATATATTATCCCAATGATGAAACTATGCATGCACCCGTAGCTAATAAAGCATCAGAGGATGAGATGTAATAAAATGTGGACTATTGTTCGTACCGTGACGGTCTTAAAATAGGACTTAAAGAGACTGTTCAGCCACATATAAGGCAATCAGGGATCATTTCGTTATTACATTACTGCGATTAACGCAGCCGTAAGTATAGACATCTTCTAATTTGTGCCGCCGAGTTTACATGATGGAAGTTATGTTGATAAGTTTTTAACATTATTATTTGACTGGAAATATTCATGATATACTGTGGAGATCTGTTTTATTCAGTTATGTCGTTCCATCGATAACGGTGCCTCCCTAAAACCATGAACTACACGAATGTTAGCTGAAAATCATAACGCGCTCTGAATTTACCTCGCTAACGATGTGTATTCTTCCGCTTTAGTTACATAATGTAGATTTCATAAAATCTTCACTCATTCAAGTTGTGGGCATAATTGTGCACACATTAGACCGACAAGCAGGAAGGATAATGTCTGACAACATAAATGGCGACAGCCGAAGTAAGGATCTTTTTTCTGAGACCACAGCGCCGCGTAGCGACTGAAAGTCTGAAAATGTAACATTTTTGGTTTCCAAAGTGCTGTTACCAAGCAGCTTGCTAGGCAACCACTTTCCTTATATGGGGCTGAACAGTCTCTTTAAGTATTTACTTCAACAGTATATTTCTATCACGCAGCGCTCGCGCAAAATTCCAGACCAATGCTATTTTATTTACTGAGATGTTCTGTTTCCATCGCATTGCATTGCGTGTGAAATTCCGTTTTCATGAAGCAAATATTTGCACTTTTATACCTCTACCGGAACAGTATTCGTGATGTTCCCGAAATATTGTAGATGACCATGTTTGGGAGGTTGATGGAAAACAATTGTTCTTATTGAACTAATTGGGACTTCGTTATTCATGCATGCTTCGGTGAATTATGAATTAGTCATGTATTAAACGAAGGCTATGTATCAACGGGTACTAGTCGATAAACTTAAATGCATCGTATTCGTGGGCATAAAACTACTGTTACAAAGTCGTTATCGCTGCGCATGCTATCAAACAAATGAAACGTGCTTTAATTCTTATCCCAAAATGAAGTCTTACAGGCAATTCGCATTGAAGTTTGGGCCCATTCAGACCATAACTTGGTATTTATGTACCACTCTTAACTGTTAGCTGCTAATCGATTCACATATTTACCTTTGCATGAGGACAGGGGATTTAATTTTTAACCTGATTGCTATAAACGCGGTAATTCTGGTCTAGGCGAAGATTTCAATAGAATTATAACTGACTTTAAAATGTGATGGCAAATTCATGGATTTGGTCTGGAACATAGGTGTACTGCAGGTATTACGGAGGGGTCAAAGCAAGGGTATAGAGTATTTTCGCAACAGCTGAAACAATTGTATATAGGATAATACTACGTGAAGTCATGCCTTAGTCAGGGTGTGCATTAACAAGGAAAAATACCATTGAATCATTTGCTTTGTGGAGCTCATCTTGGTAGGTTTATAAAAGAAATATAACGGCTCAATCAATTTACGGTTGATAGAATAGAGCTTCAAATTCATTCAATAAGGTAATGGCAATCATTCCAGCAGTAGAGTATTAATCTAATGAATTCACCCAGAAATATGTTGTGTCAATATTCCACGGATGATTAATTAGCAACAGTCTCGCGATTTGAGATATGTTGTACTAAACATCCATGCAAATGCGATTGACGATATGCGATTCATACCACAAACTCGATATGCGTTAATCAAATAAAACATGGTCGATATAATACAAATTGTTACCCGTTAGCGATTTCTTTGATCATTTGATCACTCCCGAGAATGTATTGCTGAACCTGATAGCCCGAACACAGTACATCATTCATCAAATGTGTGCTTAATATCGTCCACATAAGACTTGTGTTAAGTGAATGGGTTTCTATTAGCCAGACTATTGTGTAATACAGCATCCATGCTTTACCCTTTTATGAGCATACAACTCAACACAAATAATCAACCGTGACTTGTAATTAATCAATCATGCAAATGGCCATCTTTTTGTTTAATGCTGAAATATGGTGAGATAGTTCTAAATTTGCTACGGTCGCGTTCGTTAGTCACCTCGACTCGCTCACAAAAATATTGCTGCCAGGGTTGCTCCTAGCACAAGACGTACACGTTGCAACACCTCATTCTTGTTCGTCTTTGCCAAGAGTTAACGATAAGAGCTCTGATAACAACGGTGCAGTAACAATTGCATGAATACCCCAATGATTATTCACGTTCATGTTCAAAAGCAATCTAAAGCATCTGACGCTACTGGTCCGATAATTACCGACATTTGTTCAAACCGTAACCATTGTTCGACAGCGTTTTATATTTTGGTATCACCCCCTTCGAGTATCAACCTGTTCGCGGAAAATGCATGTAGTTATTTAGCTTCCCTTGACACCTCACACTCCGTAAAAGCAAGTTGTTAATCTGCTGTCTGGGATAGAAAAGAAGCGTAGCCCAATATAATAGAGCCAATTGGAATGTGCATAAGCGCACTTTGCATGGACTAGTGTTAAGTAATGACCAACAAGAATACTTAAAACTGTAGGCACTAAAGCGCAACTTAGTCGTAAGGAAAACTACTGGTTTTAGATTATGTAAACTATCGCCGTTTTACCGAAAGATCATGCAGTGAGTGAGGCTGATTAAAATCAATTATGACAAGAAGGCCGACAGGAGGAACACACTGTTAATTTATGTAGGACTCGAATACAACGGATGATGACACAACATAGCCATACCTTTAAGGAAATTATACATAGCCATCGACTAGTAGGGTTTACCGTTAGTTAAGCAATATTGCAAACACGGCTGCATGGTTAGTCTTACTGTCTAAGTGTATATAGAGTTTATATGGATATATGCAGCTTAATTATTTTTCTATTACCAACGAAAAACCCAACAGAACCGCGTGCGCGGGTTTCAGTTTATTTGCATGGAAGCTTTTATGCTGTTTGATTGGCGCTTCATCACATGCATAGGTCACGACATCATTGCAGCGCCATAAAAACATCGGATCAACATTGCCTTGTTCATGGGATTAATTTTTGCAACGTGTGTGTTGTATTATTGATGGAAAACTAACAAAGCAGTGAATTGCTATATTTACCAACATAGACTCACTTTATGGACATGCAGCCTCAACATTTATTCCGTTCAGCGTACCTGTTTTCCAACTATGCTGTAATAAAAGGATGGATGTTGGCCTCAAAACACAATGTCTTTCGTTAGCTTATATGGTAACATTGCGCATATCTGAGCATTTGTGCAATCTGTACAAGCGTTAAGAAGAGTAAAATATGGATCATAAGTTTGAGGGCTTATAGTCGATGGGTTATTCAGATTTGACTATGGCTGCAGCATATACCCAAAAGAATCCATTCAACAGATCCCTCAAGATAATCCTGCTTGGGCCTCATATCGTTATGTACGGTGTTTTGTTATATTGCGCATACGATCGCATCATGCTAAACGCTTGTTGTCTAGGCTGCTAGTGTCCTGCTTAACATGGTTAGGCCCCAGACAGACCAATAATAGCCTAACAATTTCAATATTCTGTTATTTAGATACGGTTATGATTATAGAAGTAAACCTAAGACCTTTTCAGGCACCTTATCAGCGACACAGCTGTATTAGCATAAATATTTTCTCGTTTAGGATTTGTTTGGGCCAGACGCTGTGAATTTCGACGATTTGCAACCACGTCGCATTGTACACTGATCCATACTTGGTAATTACTTTGTGATTCACATATCAGGGCAGATAAGATTGAACGCAGTCTTCGTCGTGTAGTAGTTCGATTCTATATAACGCCCGTACATATTATATCAATATGTCCCTGTGACAAGCCACTGTTAACAGCAGCTACTGTGTGACTCTGGCAATAACTGACTGTCCCAATTTTCTTGACATTTGGAAGTGCGATAGTGCTTACAATATATTCATCTATACCATATAATGTAATTACACATTTCTAGGTGCGAACAGTTGCTAACTGACACAATTTAATTTTGGTATTAGCACTGTGCGTGTGAGAACTCTGTAAAACAACATTTATAATATGATAAACCCTTGTGACACCAACTGAATAGAAGAAGAGGCTGTGTAGACTACACAACACTGTATCAGAAAACGGCCTTACTATCTGACTAGGTCTTTGGTTAACGCATGCTGGGTATTGTAGTCAATGAGAAAGCCACCATTTTTATTGTAACATTGCAAATAAAGCTGATGTCGCTTTATTTGCAACACCCGTTGACGTTGTAGTAAATATGGAGATACACGTATCAGTGCCCACCCAATCACAATTTTTTCGTCGGTTTCTTAAAGCTACACATTGCAGCAATTATTCGATGATCCGAACAAGGGGAAATATCATATGTCCAAATATGACCATAGGGTATGCGTATGAAGATCTTTGAATGACCATTTGGGTGATAAACAATATCCGTTTGCAGACATATGAAATTGCTGGGTGGTTCATCACTGCCTTATCGGCCAATGTAATTTGCCTTTGAATAATTATTATACACTCGGTGGCCTATTTATTATGAAAATGCCCATGGTAAAAAATAATGCGGGTGATATATAAAGATGGTTGCATTGGCATACTATCACTCCATGGCTATCGTCGCCATTTATATTTTTTATGTGCATAAAACTGTGACATTGTATATCCTATACTACAACAATATGCGTGGATAAATCCCAAAAATCAAGGGATTTGCATAATGCACGAATCTGTTCCAAGAATTTGCGTCGGAAGAAATAACTTGTGGTGTATAAATATAAAATTCTTCATTCGCATCCGTTTTATTAAATCAACAGTTGATTCCGATATTTAGATATTATCAAAGCGAATTAGTACTGAGATATTAAAAAAAGCAACCAAAAATACACAAAATACCATTATCATGCGGAGTGTTAACATTGCAAAACGCCGAATGCCAGCAATACAATAACAACATATATCTGGAACGATGCTATGAAGATAATGGCAATGCAACAGCACGAAATCTCGAAACGATGAATGCCATGAATATAACCTTCTCTTGTACCTGAGTACGCTTCGGTCACCTTCGAGTAGCTTATTCGTTATAACATTAGCTAACATATCGCTCCTAAGATAACTGACATCACGAATAGGTAGATAGAATAATTTTCGAGCAGTTTATCTTATAGTCCTTTTTAATCACATTGTCAACATGGTTTGACCAACAAGAAACAAAATATAATAAGCGATTACAACCTATTGAAATTGAAATGCGGCCCCATTACTGGTAATGCCGATTATTGGTAATGCCCAATTACTGGTAATGCTAAATGGCTGGCAATACCTGATTATTGGTATTGTCCATTTACTCGTACTTAGAAGTGTACGTAATTCATATGCCGTGACGTTTTCGTGTAACGATGCATTATATTATCAAAGAAGACGTCTAGGTACCAAATCAATCAGGTATAGCTGGCTGATGCAGCGGAATAGTATAGTAGATCAATGATTACCACATCTTGGAGTTCAACTGTCATCTATCACTACCGCCAGTCATATATTAATGGTCAGGTAGAGCGCACGCGAAAATTATTGATGAATGATTATAACGAAAGCATATTAGTGCCCCAAACAACATGGTATCCAGTGCAAACAACTACCATGCTGCTGCTTATAATTAATATGAAGATAGACAGGGGCAATGGACTGTCATTTGTGACATTTATACATACATAGAAACCGAGCTATGTCGATACGCAATGTTGCAAATCAACAGGTTATAACCAAAGCATTGCAGCTCTATCATGATAAACCGAAACCTTGAAAATCATATTGCCAATATTACCTCTACCTAGTCAAGGTTATCCTAATCCTTTGGCACTCATAAAATAATTTATGTGTTGCTCGCATAAATTCGTCAATGATTAATGCGTTTTGAGTTGTATGGTACGTGACACCATGATGTGGCAGTGCAGAGAAGAGAGCTACTGTGATTGCTATGACCTGTTTGGGTATCATACCAATTCATTATTAGCGAATATAACCATCAACGGTTCCTTTTAAGTCTCCGTACATTCCTCAATTTCTGGTTACTATTTAATAAAATGCATGTCTTTGCAAGAAACATGGAAATACATGAGACATACTTCCCAATGCGACATATTGACTATTGCGATTTGATGTTATGGTCAACGAATAAACCTAGACTAAACTAGACTAGACTTATTTGACATACTATGCATTAATGCTTCCTTCAACGCTTCACTAATCAGGTTTGGCATATCATAGATTTTAAAGATTGATTTGAACAAACACAAAATCACTTAATAGGTGGCGGGTAAAATCGATTCAAGCTTAACAACTTATGGCATTGTGTAAGCTATAGAGCCATGGTGATCATTTGCTGCATCGGCGCTACAGCTTATATACACCGAATGAATTTTGCTGCTGCCGTATGGAGTACTCTTTGAGCATACATGGCGCACATTAACAACTGCAATTCGAGGAGAGTCAAGAGTATTATTTCGGTTGGCTGCGGCTATACCAAACGTGGCTAGTGAACTTCATTATTGCTTGGTTAAATCAATGTATCAACACGCTTTGGACCACTTCTTTCCCAGATGCTTTCAATTACTTTAATTACTTCTTCTTGCGTCGGATCATCATTAGTGTTGTGTTTACATTTTCAGATACGACCTCGCAAAGACAATCAAAATGATCGACAACATGCTTCATCACACTCAACATTGATCATATATGTTCTATACTATATGAGCCATTTCACAAATCTTGTTTCCTTTCACGAAGTTTTAGTATATGACATATACGTTATCGATTATTATGCATTCTGACTCCCCGCAGAGCTAGCTAGCAATAGAATAGATGAGATATAAGAGATGCAGCAGCCTTAAGTGGAATCGCAAATGCCCGTTTACCAAGGCCGCAATCAGCATCGATTCTACTGCAAGGTACTAACGCGCGTTTATAAAACAATGGATTACCAATATGTGATCAGCCCATCCTTAAAAAGATTTACGTGTCATCCATTGCCTCAACGATTGCAAAAATCTAATTCGACAATCTCTGGGACGACACAGAGGGGCTAACTGCAATCTCGATCGAGCTAGTACGTTATAAATATGGGCAGATTAGTGAAATATTCATTAAAGCATGGGTATTGCTAAAATAAAATCGCATATATACCTCCATAGTGTCTTATCATTACGGCAGATGAAACGATATACTTGTCAAGTTAACAGATTCCCATATGAAATGTTACTAAGCGGGCAGCAAACACCTATGCAATGCTTCCAAGCGTCGTATTGGTAGGTTAACTCATAGAACGTCTTTTGAAAGTCTTCATTTGTACCGTGCATTTATTTCGATATACAAATTGAACTTTCTTGAGATGTTGGGGAGCATAAACAATCAAGAAGCGAAACTCAGCTCACATGTGATGTCAATATTTGTTTCATGCTTTGCTCGTTGATTACGCTCCTTTAGGAGGACTAGAAAACGCGAGATTTCTCATTGGCGTGCTTCAACGTAATACGTCCGGTTGTTGCTATAGCCCTGGCTGCGGAAAATAGCGAATATCATATTGTTAGATGAGCAAAGAACACTAGCATATTCGTTCAAGCATATATGGTCAGTTTCCGTTATTACAGTTGTCACAGGAAGATTAAAGGTTCGTTTTATTGTTACGATATCTGCCTCTCAATGTCGTCTTAAGGATTTGTTCAATGGGAACCCATAACCAGAAGCTCATTCTCTGGAGATGATTAGGGATGCCAGGCTATAAACATAGCTCGGCTGTACCGTATTTGGCGTAAAGCTCAACGGGACATTTATGCCACCAGTTATGGTCGATTATAGTTATATAGTGCAGTAGCAAACTGTCTAACCATCAGTTAACGAGCGGGACACGTATAATGTTTTCCTGGCGGCATCCAAAGATTGAGGAGGTTGGTATTGAAGTGTCGGTTGTCGTCGTTGTAATTTCCTTTCTATAAAAGTTGGTTTTGATCCATTTGGGCTGCGATAGAGAGCAACATAATCTAAAAAACGGTGCGTATTAGAATATAGATTTTAATGGACTATATCGTTGAATGTAAAAAAGGCAACAATAATTGACAATTAATGTTACTGACATGTATAATGCGATCGCACCGACATCTGTTTCACAAAAAAACAGTCATGGACATTTGTTGTGGTCCTATCACAATGCTCAGTTGCAACACATATATTTCGAGGGTTTTGTTTATTCTCTTTAGAACGGCTTACAGACAAAGATTGTAAATATAATATTCTTTACAATACATACCCATCGATGACGTCCTCTCAGCTGAATCAATAAATACACAAGCTGCAGAGTAAATGGCAATAGACCGGCGTCATGTGACGTTAATATTGGTACAATCGAATCTCACATAGCTGTCAATTCTTCGACGTTGAATCCAAGAATTCATGAACGTTTTCCATGTAGTGCATTTTAAAGTGGCTCCAAGATAGCAACCACAGATTCCATCATTTTTTACATAATTATCCATCTCAATTCATACACCAGTATAAATATCACAACACTTGCTGCTAAGCCAACAAGTTATGTTCACATAGCTGCTGTTGTGGCGTAAGCACAAAACTACCTCACTGATTTGTCACCTCTGGACAATAATTGGCAGATTTATAATTGGTTATTGATTTTATTGAAAACGCTCATCTAGAAAGATGCCTGCTCTCATAGGCAGCAAATACAATTATCCAGGTAACGCGCAATGTTGGGCCAAACTCTTGACAGACACACATATTCAAAGTCTGTACGTAACCGTATGTGTAGGAACAGTACCAGAACGCAATCATTTTGACCGCTACGGCCTATACATGTCCGCGAAAAGCTCAGACAGTCGCCTGCAGAAATGGCAAACATTGCACAGTCAGTGTTTTTTGCATCACAACGGTTCATAGATAATGATCCCAAATATTTACTGTATAATGAGAGATATCAAAACTCTGGTCAATAGTGATAAATTGAGAAAAACATATGCTGTATTTCATATTTGCATATGTAGCTGAGGTAACGCATTTGGGGTTGCAATCCGAAAATGTACACGACTAGACACTGAAGCATTGGGATAACATGCCCATGGAAGCGGCACCCAGAGAGAGATACGGGAGTGGTTGACGGAAAACTAAGGAAGCCAGGGAGTCTGATGCTGTAAGATCACAGAGTACTATTCAAGAACAAACTGAGCAAGTAACACTTATGTAACCTTGAATCATTCCGTTATGCTTGCAGCACAGTTCTACCCAGGAATGAAGAAAGTACTGATCATATGATCACTCGGAAGGTAACAATAATGGCGGTGTGTGATAAAGTGTTTTCAACTTGAGATGCTCAAATAACAGATGATCATGATCACGACGTGCAGTGCTTCTGCATGATGTAGGCCATATGCTGAAGTATTCTTATCATGCATATGCTGGCTTAGGTACATAAGGCAATAGAGACAGCACCGATTGAGCTGTTAGAATTGACGTTGTATGTTTTGATAAACTTGCCGTTTTTTTCTAGCAAGCACTATCCCTACGACAGGTTACTAACATGTGTGAACTAACATGTGCTAATAGCACATGCTCCTCGCAAACTAAACCTTCTTACGGATATTTGAAAAGGGTTATTTTCAACAGTTATCGCTTTCTTTCTTTAACTTTGCAGCTAAATTTGTCAGGATCTATAAATTGCCTCTCGACCTTGGCTTCAGAATATAGATGTAAGACTGAAAATAGCCACCGATGGATAGCATCATGAAATATACTGAATGAATAATCAATTAAAAAAGGGAGCAAACAAAATACGTCATGTTGATAGTGATGACCAGAGACCGGTCGCATAAGGCAACTGGAGAATTCAAGCATATATTTAAGATTTATCAACTTAAATTGATAAAATAACTTGGTAGACTTAAATTCCCTACAATGTAAGCTGATCATTATTTGTCCTTGCTATTTGCAGTTCACTCGCTGTTTGTTGACTAAAGCTTGGCCAAAAAAATATGAAATTCAATCCAAAATATGGTGCTTATAATGGCAAGAATGTGTATTTTCTCTTAACTAAAGCTAATGTGCATTAATTTATTCAACAGCGCTATGTTGAAGAAGTGGTTAACATTCCAATGTCGATAGTCACTATTTTTGGAGGTAAACCATCTAGCAATGTGAGATTGCCTATTACATTACGCAGAAAATAGCTATTTTCAATTGCAGTACAATTGGCTGAATGCTCCAAACTGAAGCGACACACGGATTGCACATAATTACATTAGTAAGTGGACGTTTTTTCAAATGAGAAAATAGTCTTGATGCTTACGGTGTTATTAATTGATTGAATGACACAATAGGCAATCAAACATTGTCTATTACAAGTGGCCAAGCCGGGTATACAACAAGACATACCATACAAATCTTTGGTTGCAAAAATGTGCATATACCAGACTTGCTCGATTACTTTTATTACTTTGTTTCCAAGATAACGACAGAATAATAAGGACACAGATGATAAGAATCAGCGTTAGTAGTTCCCACTACGAGTGTTGATGTGTGGCATATTCCAAATGCCAGTAAAACCCCAGGAATGCTAGCGCATAATAGTAACAATAATTTTGGTGATATCACGGTACATACGTCCAATGGAATATATGGGTCTTGGTAGCGCTGAACTTGTTTGGTGTGCATCTTTTTGTCAACTTGAATCTGGTTCCTTCCTGTCGACTCCTGTTTGTGCTGTAAGATCAGAATACGAACTGTTTTCAGCTTTAACCTGTCATTAATTTTGTTTTAGGAATATCGTGCTCTAGGTAATACATAACGTGTTCTTATGTTCCTTATTCTAATAACGTTTTATACAATCTAAAAATATGACTCAGATAATTCCACTAAGGCAGTTCAGTTACCATGCTAGAAAAACACATTACAAGAAGCCTATATTTGGACAAGCATAACCATATTCAATATAGGTTATTAAATCATTATGAACGACAACAACATCAGCTGTAACATTTCCTTTTATCTAACAAAAATGACAATCTCTATTGTTTGCAGGTCAGTGCCTTAATCATTAAGTGGATTGAATGCTATGCTTATTTTATCGATCGAAACCATTCAACTTCCGCTGGAGACGGTACATTAAGCTCTGTGGAGATCGCGTGTTATTTAGGCATGGCTACGCTTATTTGTTTTTGAAAACTACATAATTTCAGGCGGATGACTGCCAAAAACCGATAAAATGACTCCACAATAAATCATAACGCACAATTTTAGCCTTGACATGGCATGATCAAGTAAAACAATATGGTTTGCTGTCATTTATTAATTTGTCGACAAAAAGTACCAATGAGCGATTTAATTATTGCCAACGATTTCACGACCCATCATGGAAGGTATGGCAACCCATTAATATGATCGACATTTCTAAACTAGACAGATTGTGCTCTTAACAAGCCATCGATTGTGAGCATCGGGCATAACTCAGTAGCAGTTATGAACCGCTTTTGGATTGTCAGTCAAGCATTGTCATAACCGATATGCTGGATGACGTGGGCTTGTCAAGAGCAAAATGACTTAGTAAGCCATATACTTTTACATTTTCGCAGTGTTAACCCTGGTGGGGTGATATGATGTAACATTACGAATCATCTCAAAATATCTACCATATCACTTTTTCGGAGAGCCGTAGAGTAAGTGGCGCATAGCTATAAATGCAATGAGTGAGAGTGTAATCTTGTCGATAATACTGGTACATGTAATACACCAAAAGTATTCATTAGAGAACGCTTCTTTGCATATGGGTTGATGTTATGCACGCACATCTATTTTCGGCGAACAGCCAACATCTGCTTACACATTCTACATTCCACTGCACATCTACGCCTATAGATATGTTAACAGTCCTACAAATACATTATAAAACGCAAATAGATTTATTAACCGATAATGCACAGTCGGGATTATATCACATCATTATTTGTAAAAATTCTGGCAACAAACAATCTCTTGAACAGTACTACTGCACCTCTTAAATGGGCCTCGTGGCTTCATCTCTTAATGGATCGATAAAAACGTGACATCAGGGAAAGCAAAGTGCATTCATTTGTTATATCATACGCATAGACACTCTTTGGATGTTGTTATAGAAAGTTGGATCTCTACATCGTGCAGTTTTAGAAGGCCTCGTGAGCGATTTCCATTTCGCGTAGTTACCTTTTACGAAAAGCATCTTTGCTCAATATGACCAACTCACTGTGTTTTGTGGCCTTTTGATTTCGCACTGTTGACAGAACGAGCGATATCATGACTAACAAAATAAAGTTGTGTCCTCTCATGGTTTCAATCTGCGATATGATGCCTCGATATTATTGCAACAAAGGTCCTATTGTCAAGGCACAGATGTGAAATGAAAATGTCAACTAGCTGCAGCCTGCTGCCTTTTATGGATTTCTGATGTCACGCGTCTTTGTTCAGTTGTCTTAGCGCACGTATGAATTTTATCGCCAACGGGCTTTATATTGGCTGGCGCTGATCGATAAATAGCGGCGCAGCCGTTACCATGTATTATTTTGATGTCGCCAGGATAAACGTTTATGTGACCTTTACGGCTAATTTGCATAACATAATGCAGCAATACATCATCGAAGTAAATTTGGTTAAATAGCTTCAGCAGTTATCAATGAATCTCCGCTTTTGTCTAGAACCTCTATAGCAGTTGTGTTAAAAGTGCTTCGTCACGTGTGATGTGACCATGGGTAGTTGCATATATACATTCTTCTGTTGATATTGTCGATTATGCAGTGGTGGGTGGCAACCTGTGTGGATGCAAGGAAATTCACCCGTAACATATGTACTGTATATTTGTTTGGTGTCATTTAAGAAAAGTTATGTTCAGTTTTACTTAGCAGTAGTAAAGATTGATCCCTCAATATTTCAACGGCTGACCTGACAGCATAACGATAACGTGTTAAATTGTGTCGCATTGTAGTTATTTAGAGTATATGAGAGGCATTCCATTTAATGGATCTCACACACAACTCACATAAGTAACTGATCGCTGATATATATATAGAGAGATATATATAGAGAGAGAGATAGAGATAGAGAAAGAGAGAGAGAGACAGGGGGAGACAGAGAGAGAGGGAGAGAGAGAGGGAGAGGGATTTAGAGGATCTCACACACATATATATATATATATATATATATATATATATATATATATATATTCATATATATATATGTATATACTGATATATATATATAGATATATATATATATATATATATATATATATATCTATATATATAATATATAATTATATTTGTATATGCATATATATATATATATATATATATATATATATATATATATATATATATATATATATATATATCGATATATATATATATATATATATATATATATATATATATATATATATATATATATATATATATATATATGTATATGCATATAAATATATATATATATATATATATATATATATATATATATATATATATATATATATATAGACATATATTTATATATACGTGTCGATTTATAAAGCTATATGTACATATATATATATATATATATATATATATATATATATATATGAATTCATATATATATATACATATATATATGTAAATATATATGTTTATATATAGGGATATATATA
Organism: Urechis unicinctus; assembly: GCA_034190875.2. Classification (NCBI taxonomy): domain Eukaryota; kingdom Metazoa; phylum Annelida; class Polychaeta; order Xenopneusta; family Urechidae; genus Urechis; species Urechis unicinctus. Next base: position 35,494,414 of record CM067343.1, read on the forward strand.
TATATATATATATTTATATACATGTATATATATATATATATATATATTCACTCTCATTGATTTCAATGGCGGTTATGACCGTTGTCATAGTCACCTGGCTGCTATTACTGTGCAGAATGCAACTACAGTGTTAACTCTAGGTATGATTTGATGTACAGTGTTTTATTCATGAATGTAGAATGAGTTATAATTGTAGATCAGGAACAACGATACCAAACATTTTCATCTACAAAAAAGAGCAATAACTCCATGTAAATGTGCAGTAACTTCTATTTGGTAGCACAAAGCTTAACAAAACTTTGGGAATTGTTTTGGTCAGTAATCAGTTCTACTGCTAAATCTGGTGGATTGTACCATTTGCAGTGTTGACCAAACGAACGATAGCATGAGTAACCAAATATATTTGTATTTACATATGTCTACTCATGATTACAACCTGTCATATGATGCCTCGATATTATTGTAACAAAGGTCGTTTTGTCAAGGCACACTTCGCATATAAAAATACCTCATCTAGCTGCAGTTAGCCGCATTCAATTGATTTCTGCTGTCACGCGTCTTTGTTCCTTTGTCTCAACGCACGTATAAATTTTATCGGCAACGGGCCTTATATTTGCTGGCATTGATCGATAAATAGCTGCGCAGCCGTTACCGTATTCATTTTTAATGTCGCCAGGATGTACGTTTATGTGACCTTTAGGGTCAATTTGCAGAACATAATGCAGCAATAAATCACGGAGGCAAATAAGGTAAAATAGCAGCAGCTGTGTTCAATGTGTCTCCGCTTTGGTCATGAATCTGTATGGTAGTTATATTTAACTTGTGATGTGAATATGGGCTGTTGTACATAAACTTTCTTCTCTTGATGCTGTCGATTATGTAGTCGTGGTTGGCTACGTGCATCGACACAATCAAATCCACCTGTTACATACGTAATATATTATTGTTTGGTGTCACTCTGTACAAGCAATAACGTGTTAAATTGTATCGCGGTGTATTTATGTAGAGTACATGTGACTCTTAACATATAATGGATCTCACACACTACTAACATAAGATACTGTTCCCTGCTTATCACGTGTAATATATTGGTCAATGTTCAGCACAGACAACAAACGAGAGCCGATCAAGTAAGTTACTAATAACCTTTACTACATTATCTAAGCCCTAGGTTATGAATGTGGAATCCGGATATCATATCACGGGCACATCAATGTACAGTTATTTAAAAATGGTTTGCAAATGAAGATTTATTCTCGAAAAATTGATTGTTACTTTTTAACCAGCATAACTACGATTACCACCGATGCTCTGACTTATTATATATATATATACACATAGATACATATATATATGTATATATTGTATGTATATATATATATAAATATATATATATATATATATATGTAAATATATATTTATATATATATATATAAATATGCATGCATATGTTTATATTTATATATATAAATATATATATATATATATATAAAATATTCACATATCTACAAATAAATACATGTTTATATTTGAGAATATATATATATATATATATATATAATATATATATATATATATAAATATATATATATATATATTTATATATGTTTATATATATATTTATATGTACATACATATATAAGTATGTTGATATTTATATATGTATGCTCATTCTTTGTTCATTGACAAATGTTTATTTTAAAGGCCTTAATGGTGCAATATTATCTACTCGTACTTGATAATAAATTTGCGCTAATATCCAAAGGACAAAGTAATGTTTAATCCATGCTGTTTAACGGCCTGTAAATGGTCCAAATACTGTCATTGGATAAGAGAAAAAGCCCCCTAACTGCTGTTATTCACTTAATGCTCAAAAACTAGTGCCTGACATTTATATGTCCATACAGATACACATATATCTATATATATATACATATATATATAAAATATATATATATATATATATATATATATATATATATATATATATATAAATATATATATATATATATATATATATATATATATATATATATATAATTTATTAATTAATTCTTATACATTATTCATGTAGATGATCTGAGCAATTACACCCATTAAAACGGCACAATATCAGGCACATGCCCGTCGTGAATGATTGCGTTGCATTCAAATCGATCATACTTATCAACCAGCATAAGTAGACTAAGCTTAATCTGATCCGGCGTTGAAAAAACTCGATTGTGAGGAAATGCTCGTGATACTCGTTTGGATGGACAAACTCAATTGGATAAGGCTATTTGCGTGTCGGCAACTCTTTGTGAATCGTAGCCGACATCTTTTTGCTGCTGGACACGGGCGTCTCTTTGAGCAATATTGGCACTCTCAGTGATTTCAATGGCGGTTATATTTGTGCGCATACACATATTTGTTCAAACGAAATCGTTATGACCGTTGGCATAGTCACCTGGCTGCCATAATTGTGCAGAATGCAATTACAGTGTTAACTCTAGGCATGATATGATGTGCAGTTCATGATTTTATGGTGATTGGGGAAAACAGTCAAGATATCCATTCCAAAAATATTATATTCATGAATGTTGAATGATATAGTATTGTAGATCATGAACAACGATACTAAACGTCTGCAAAAACATAATTGCATGTACATGTGGAGTGCGTGATATGTAACTTCTATTTTGCAGCACAAAGCTTTGGAAATTGTGTCAGTCAGTAACCAGTTCTACTGCTAAATCTGGTGGAATGTACCATAGCCAAATTAACGACCAAATTCACCGATCAAGTCGGTCAATGCTAAAACTTGTAATACCTATAGCTCTTTTGAGGTAGTATAAGCATGCAATTATGAATACCAAGCGCTTCAGTTGATGACGAAACATGATATTCAAAGAAGCTCACGCATAACTGTGCATAGAGATGGCTGCTTAGTGTACATTGGTAGGCGTACTGCGTGCTAAGAGGATTTCCGATTACGCTTGGACCGAGTAGGACACAGGCAAACTTTGTCTGACTACTCAACGTTAGCTGTTACCCCAAAAAAGCTATGCAATGTAGTTATTTAGTGTATGTAGAGCTTGGCCGTCTAATCGTCGCAATAACGAAATAGTGCAAAACGCGTATTTGCATAGCGTTGCGACGCTGTATAGCGCGGAGCGGAGTTGCAGAATGCTAGAAAATACGCTTAATAAACAGTCGTATGTTTTGAGCAACCAATAACAGAGAACAGAGTAACGGAGACAACATTACCTTTCTCTGTAGATGACAGAAGTCCTTACATAAATGAGTACCAGCAACTGATGCCCTCTAACTCATTTTTTTTGCACAAAAGGATGTTAATTCCGGGCAATTCGAAATAGATCTCACCGAAAAAAAAACCCGTAGCCTTGATTTACATGTGGGCATATTTATATTCTGGGAAACGCTTCACACATACACATTTAAATATAATATATACCATGAACATTTAATTGCATATTGCCTGTAACATTCAGAAGGCAATACATCAATTATATATCAGATATGAAATAAGACCTTAAGACATGTTAGGAGAGAAACATGACATTTCATTGCTTAACGCATAGTAGAAATAGATGTGTTCCACAAATGTAAACTAGGATAATTGAAGGAAGAAAGTTTGACTATCGACTTAAGGTGCACATGTAATTCATTTCGGTGACGGAGCCTATCGTAGCCAAACTGCGTTTGAAACGTTCTTTTTCGGGAAATAGAACAATATTACCTGACCTTGCAGGCTGTAGCCTAACTACTTGAACATTAATTTGATGATGGACATTTTGAAAAGATATCTTAATGATAATATTTAAGCATCAATATCAAATTCTTATATCGATGTATAACTGTTCCTTCTAAGAGCAATTAACGGTAAGCACAGTGATCTGCTTAGACAAGCCTAAATGCATGAAGTCAAGTAGACATTGCTGTTTTCGACGTAAGGTAGGATCCCTGCCTAGTAAATAGCTATTGCACATTCTAATGCGTTTTCTTAGGAGCAAGAGCAGAATGATTGAACTTGTCAGTGCGACGTAAAAAAGAGGGAAAGGCGAGCAAATTTCACGCCGATTTGTATGATTTTAAGCTCTTCGTTAGGTTAACTAGATCAATTTCACTTATCGGTGCAACTTCTTTTAGTTTTATATTGATTTTACACTGACTCACACAAATAGCTATACTATGTCTAGCGAACATTGAGAGCAGTGCATTGCAAATTTGTTTTGTTGTAATATGTACGAGCGCAACTCAAGTGTGTAAGTACTTTGCAGTCTCGGTCTTCCTATTTATTTTTAATCTATTAATGACAAAATTTGACCAAAAATAATTTATGAATAAGCTCCTGCTTACAGATAATTACTTCACTTGGGGTAGATATAGGTACATTAGTACAAAGACTACAAGACGTCGCTGGTAGATGCAGATTTTATCAAGTTTAGAAACGTTGGAATGCCACAACAATAATGACCGATATGCATTTTCTTGTGCAATGAACATTCGGTTAACTGGAAAAATAGACTGGACATAATAACGCAATTCGATGTTATATTTAACGATTGGTTTGTGCCGGACCTTGACAAGAGTTTGTGAGTCAAATTATATTTCTCAGGGGATTTATGATCAATCTAACAATGGGTCGATTTTAATCAACGGAACACTAAACCTTTCGAAGAAAGTCATCGACATCACCCAGATTAAGTATTCATGACTGCAAAGGCATGTAAAGAAGTAGTCGAACATCTGGCGAGCTGTTTTGTAAGCTACAGTGTCTGTGCAGGTATTGCTTCAGCAATTGCGCTTTTTAACATGTTGGGGAAACTACGACAGACCAGGATTTTTTTGCATAAGGATTGTATTTCTTAAGTAATGTTTGCCTTAACATGTCTTAATATGTTCCTATAGTGTCAGATGCTGTTGTGATAATATATTGGAACTGGAATTGTTATAGAGCACGCCGACCTTGAATTTTAATCTGGCTGTATCGCATGTTGGGGAATGCACCTCAAAGCCAGCTATTCTAAATTCTATTCTACGGAGTAGATGTCTTAAACAAGCTGAGGCGTTAATATGTCCAAAAATATGACCACGGGGTGCAATACTGTCGTCGTCATACCTAGGATCTTGACTTTCGATAAGTAACGCAATCCACTCACGCGATAGAACTATTCTACAACATTCTCTGTATGCATGTCATATGTATCCATATATGATGAATGGCATAACCGTTCATATGAACATATATACTTGACTAGTGGTAAAGCAAGGTCGATGAAGAATACAGCTTCCAGTAACTATTCCAACAATTTGGACATCATTTTGGTTGGGCATTATTTGGCTAGCCTTTTAACGGATTGTTGCAGATTTTTTATGAATATCGAATTGTTGTATGTGTTTGTGATGATCTGGAACAAGTATTAGCTTCTGTGAAGATTCAATACCCAATTACTATGTCAGGACCGCGCGCCGTTGTAAAATGTATAATCACATCGAACGCACCACCGGGGAAAAAGGTAAATATTTCGGCTTTTATTCCTTTGTAATATATATCTATTTCTTTGAAGGAGTGGATCCTCTGCGATAGACTACTCAGCCACAAACACAATATCGCGCATTTTTGTAGCCTACATAGACAAAGCAGTGTTATTGCTTGTCAATCATCGCATCGCTGATCTATCATTCGTTTGTCCATGTTAATGACGATGACACTTTGACGGGAGCGAGTCTAGATGCACCTTTTGGTTATTGGTCAGCAGACGTTTATATGGCAAATAATGGCGCTGATACAGTTTTAGTACAACATGACAAGGTAATATATCTAATATTGCATGCAGTAAGAATTCACGTGTTGTACTAAGCTAAAAACGACTTATTTGTGAATAAAAGCGACGTATTTGTGAAAAGTGTCGACGGTTAATAGAATCAGCTATCTAAGATGTTGGTATCGGACTTTACTGCGAAAATTTCACCATCTGCGTTGAAATCGATATGCAGTTAAGTGCTAGAATACATGACGCATTGGTAATAGAGAGGAACCCCTATTGTATTTTCTTATTATATTACCTACTTACTCAAATTGACATGCAAAAATGATACATACCAAGTAACTTCAACCTTGCTATGAACCCTTCCTGGGCTAAAAACTGCATCTAGCTATAATTGTGTATTTATAACGCCTATAACAGCTTTCTTGGCCTTGGACATTGAATACAAGTGACAGGCTAAGAATAGTGGCCAGAGGAAAGCATTGTGCCTTGAGTCAGTGATGACTTTTATGGAGGCTATTAAGGTCAAAGATAAAAGTATATGGATACGGTAAGTATCTCACAGCTGTTAATAAGGTTGACCTGAGGCCGGACACACCAGTTTTCGTCCCTATTCTCTCTGGATTACTTATTTCACTTTAAATCAGTAATATTATTGCCTTCTTCAATCGTTTGCAATAAACTCACTGTTCAAATACCAATGCCTGTCCTCGCTCAAAAATAACCGATGCTATAATTGTGTATATATAACCCCTATAACAGCTTCCTTGACCTCGGACATTGAATACAAGTGACAGGTTCAGAATAGTGGCCAGAGCAAAGCATTGTGATATTTCCTCTCAAATAAAGTTACTGAAATAACTAAATGTTTAATTCGAGACGTCGCAATAATATGATAATAGTCATTTATCCGTTTTTTTAACATTTGACGCAGCTGATTCAGCAACGCCGATAGTGACTTCATTTAGGTTTGAGTCGTTTCAAATGTTTGGGTTCAAATCCAATCCAACCATGTCACCATGGAATATTTCTTGTAATACACGCCAACGTCGCTATTTATACTTGCAAAAGGCAATGTAACTGTTTCAGTTGATGTCAACATTGTCATATCAGTGGTTATATCAACAGAAACGATGTACACACAGACACACTAACACACACACCCACAAAACATACACACACACACACATTCATGATGACGAATATATATATATATATATATATATATATATATATATATATATATATATATATATATATATATATATATATATATATATATATATATATATATTAAATATATATATATATATAAATATATATATATATATATATATATATATATATATATATATATATATATATATATATCTTTCGCGTCTGTATATGTATTAATATAAAAATGTTATTATATTATATGTTATATATATATATAAATATATATATATGTAATATATAAAGTATTCATATATACATTTAGCTATCTGTATATATATATACTATATCGCGTTATATATATATATATATATATATATATGTTAATATATATATATATAAATATTTATATATATATATATATATATATATATATATAAATATATATATATATGTTAATATATATTAACACATATAAATATATTTATTTATGTATGTATGCATATATATATATATATATATATATGTATATATATATATATATATATATATATATATATATATATATATATGTATATATATATATATATATATCTATATATTTATATATATATATATATATATATATATATATATATATATATATATATATATATATGTTAATATATGTTAACATATATATATATACATTACCATTTATTTTTATGTATGTATGTAAATAAACATATATATATATATATATAAAGCTATTAATAGGTTAATTTATATATATACATTTATACATATGCATATATATATATATATATATATATATATATATATATATATATATAGAGATATGTAGATACGAGAGATATATATAGGGAGAGATAGAGAGAGATAGAGATATAGAGAGAGAGGATATATATATATATATAGAGAGAGAGAGAGAGATATATAGATAGATTTAGAGATGAGAGAAAGAGAGGGATAGGATATATATAGATAGATCTAGGGGGGGAGAAATATAGATAGAGACATATAGATACATATAGATATAGAGATAGAGAGAAAGATAGAAATATCTATCTAGATATATATATAGAGCATAGAGAGATATATAGATATAGAGAGAGATATCTATATATAAAGAGAGAGAGAGAAGAGATATAGATAAGATATATATAGAGAGATATATATAGAATATAGAGATATATATATATATATATATATATATATATATATAGATATATATATATCTATATATATATATACATATATTTATACATTTACACATTGAATTGCTCCGTTAAAGTTGGCGAATCCCATGTATGTTTGTTGCGATTCGGTCCTACCCTCTCAGTATCCCTAGTCAGACAAAAGGAGTAGCATTAGCACATTTCACAAAATCGCATTGCGAAACATTATATATACTTTTTAAAACAGTTACGGAATGGCCTGCTCATCATATCCCCAAACTACGCGATGAAACCGTATGTATTTACTGTTCTGGGCTCGCAAATGCGTGCAGGGCAAGTAGTGTCTAATATAGTACGCAATTGTCAGATTTCATTTGTCGGCTTTAACATCTGTATCGCCTGTCGATGGTGGTCAAAAAAAACTATTCAATGCTCAGAGAATGCTCCTAAATAAGCATATGTGTCTTGGAATAAGGACAAAAATTTGCTGTATAATATTTCACATTTCATTGAATTGCTCCGTTAAAGTTGGCGGCACAAATCCCATGTATGTTTGTTGCGATTCGGTCCTACCCTCTCAGTATCCCTAGTCAGACAAAAGGAGTAGCATTAGCACATTTCACAAAATCGCAAATTATCTAGTAACAAGCATTTCGATCTCGAATATTCCTTAGCATGGGTAAATCCTCGGAGCATTTCGCATGGAAGTAACTTGCTGTATTTTTGCTGTCCTCTGTCACCTGCGATAAAAGCAATGCAGCATATCACGATTGGATGACGCTTCCAATTACATTTCCAATTACCTGGTCTCATTCCCTATAATCTAATACATTGACTCGCCTTGACATGTCGTACCGTACACTACAACTGGCCGCGGAACGCAAAAAAACGTTCCACAAACCTCCAACAGAGGAGTAATTCTTAAACCGTGCGCTAAGGATTTTAAGCAAGTGTGAAGTGAACGTGTCATACAGTTAAGTACATATCGCGGTCTTCATTTAGAGTGCAAATCAAAATAAATAGAGTAATCTTTTTTCACGAGTTGTGTGGCGCATCCAATTTATGCCTAAACATGTATATCCGAGGAAAATTAACCATTACCATGCAGTTATGTGTCAGACAATTGCTCGTCAATATCTTTGGGTGCTTTCCCGTCATTCACCTGTCGCATATGCAGTTGCCTTATGTCGTTACCCCATACTTTATATTATTTTTTAACGCTGACTATTACTGTTAAGATGATATTTGGAGAACATATTGTTTTTGAGAACATACTCTTGATAGAAATCATCTTACTACAGTTCTGAATTGGCAGAATTACATTCTGCTATGCAATAAATCCCAATTATACCCTAGACTAGCTGACATATCTGATTTGCTGTCATTCATTTATTACCGGCTAAACTTTGCTTGATATCAGGTTTTCGTATGAGCAGATCAATTGCGCAGCATGGCAAACTCGCATATTTGTATAAATTTAATGCGCTTTTTTCATCAACGGAAGTAGTGTAGATGCAGATTTTGACGTTAAGACATTTCAGAAAGCCACTAAGCTTGTGGATTAATCAGCGCCAGCCACCAAAGCAACAACGAATAGCCTGACAATTGATTATGCGATATGCACTCAACATATATGCATCCGTTATAAGCCAATCGATTAGCACATAACATATGCACTCAACTAACGCGCGACCTCATAGAAATTACATCAGGAAGTGTGTTATTGATTTGCTCAAGACATGACATAATATTGGCCGCTTGAACAGCATTATTGCCACTCGACAGGATTTCTGATTTCATCCAGAAACAGTGTAGCCTCATCCCGAAAGATAGGTGTGGTATTATAAACTAATTTTGTGAATGCTTGGGAGTACTTTATTGTGGTTAATGCAAACCACCCTATTTCGCGTATGTCAAAAACAGTGAGTAGCTTTAAGAAAATGGTTGTATATACCAGTTCAACGAATATTGTTGTTACTTCACCAATTCAATATTTATGCATCATTAAGCATATGATTACTAGTACTTTGAGATATCAGGCATGCTTTGTCGTCATTGCTTGCTTATAACGCATTTGACTAATTAGATGTATATTGCTAACACTGCACTGACACAAAACATACAGATGCATGCATGTTGACCATATAGTGCTGCCGTAATATAAAGTACATCAATCCACAATTCTGATTTAAAATCGCAGATATCCTGTAATCTAATATCTAGTATATCGAATATTTACAGCAACTTTTGTGCCACCGTATAAAGCTTGACATTCCTAATTATAATGTTTTAACTCAATGAAGAACAAGCTGAAAAAAAATGATGATGTATATATATATATATATATATATATATATTTATATATATATATATATATATATAGATATATATATAGATATATCATATATTATAGATCTATAAACATAGTATATATATATATACGTATAAATATATGTATAGTTAAATGTTTATATATATATATATATATAAATATATATATGATTATCTATATATATTATAGTATATATATTTAAAGAATATATACATAGTTATTAGTATATATATATATGTAATATATATATATATATATGTATATCTATATGATAGGTATATATATACATATATATATATATATATACATATATATATGTATATATATATATATATATATATATATATATATATATATATATATATATATATATATATATATATATATATATATATATATATATATATATATATATATGCAAAGGAAATTTTTCTGAATACACAACGGCAGTTGTTACCCGAATAAGCTGTGCACTGTCATTATTTTTTGGAAGTCACTGTAGCGTGCATAAAACATAGCCGTCTAATCGTTGCAATAAAGAAATAGTGTAGAAGCGCGTTATCGCATTGCGTTACGAGATATATGCAAATGAGAAGTGGTGTATTTTTCGGAACCCTTTCCTAACAAGTCCTTAACGAAATAAGTACCAGTTACTGACGCCTCTAACACGATTTTGTTTGCAAGGATGTTCATCCCGGGCCATTAGAAACAGCTCACACCGAAATAAACCGATGCCCTGATTTTCCCATTATGCACATTTATATTCGGTGAAAACACTTAACACATACTCATTTCAATATAATTCATATCATAAACACTGTTATACATATGGTCTGTAACATTCAAAGGCCAACAAATCAATTTTTTATCAGATATGAAAGTAGACCCAAAGACCGGCGAGGAGAGCAACAAGTTATTTCATTTTTTTTTCGCATAGTGTATAACAAAATGTGTTCCACAAAAGTGACCTAAGATAAGAATTGAAGGAAGAAGGTTTGACAATCGACTTTTGATGTACAGGTAATTCGATTTGATGACCAAGCCCATCGAGGCGAGACGGCGTATTTATTGCGAATTCGTTTTGCTGTAGTATGTACGTGCGCAACTCAAGTGTGTATGTACTTTGCAGTCTCTACCTTTCTATTTATCTTGAATCGATTAATGCCACCATTACACAAAACAGTTGACGACTGAGCTGTTGCTTTCAACGGACTTTGGGCAAAATCAGGTATAAAGACTACGATACGTCGCTTGTAGGTGCATATTATATTACGTTTGCAATCATAAGAACGCCACAACAATACAAGAATATAATAACTGATATGTGTTCACGTTAGATATATATCTTGTGCAATGAATTATCGCTTAATTTCCGAAGGGAAAAAATTACAGAATCCGATGTCAGATTCAACGCATTGTAAGTGCCCGGCCATGACAAATATGTGATGTCGGAGTCAAATGATACCTTTCATTAGATTTTCGAAAAATCTAGCAATGTGCCGATTAAAGTGAGCGGAACGATATACCTCTCCATTAAAAAGTGATCGACATCACGCAATTTAAATATTTA
>CM067343.1:35511419-35541419 GCA_034190875.2 Urechis unicinctus
TGTGTGTGTGTGTGTGTGTGTTTCCAATGTGCTGTTCGGCCGTCTCGATATCGTTCGTCGGAGTGAAGTAAAAAAGTCTATAAACCCTGCGTTCATTAATATCGGATCTTTAGTCCTGGCTGCTGCGATGCGCGATATGCACTAGCGCAATATGCATCAGTTATTGGAAGAAAATCGAACCCTCGGAGTGAAATTCAGTTATGCGATTTAATGGAAATTGTGCAAAGCCAGTTGCAGGAATGTTATCTCAACGGGATAGTGAAACGGTTTTATTATATAGATAGCAGGTTTCCATTTACTCGAGAAATAAACAAAATTCATTGCATAACATCGACGACAGACTGTCATTGATGAACATGCAAGCCTCAATTCGCATCGCATCTCAGCCGTCAACCGAACAGAAGCTACAGATAGCAGTCGATTAGCATAGGCAACAGTTGACATTCCAAATAGTTAATGTCACTATTGTCATCATTCTCATTCCACATGATCAGGTCGACATCATCCATTTCTTGTGTTTTACCCAAGAACTATTCATTGAGTTCACTATGGTTAAAATGTTGCTGATAGTAACTTAACGCATGATCGGCATCTAAATGCTGCCAAATATATCGGTTACTGTATACCGAAAGGAGACCATTACAAAAACCTACATTTATTTAACCTAATTGAGGATCAGGTATTCTTGATTAAATGACACGCAATAGTGAAATAAATAGCGTACATTTAAAAGGTGCCTAATCGGATGGGCCACTTCACAAAATGATATGTTGTTCCAACTGATGCGTCTATCACATAGCACAAGCTGTACCTTCACGTTCCTGTCCCATTGCACCATTTGTTAATGTGTTTTGGATACATCGAATAGTTCTTGTGTAATATAATGGCAATAATATAGAATTGTTTTTCTCAAAATACATGCATGTATTTAATTATCATGAATGCGTTAGAGCCAGAAGCTGATAAATATGAATTCATTTGAATAAAAAGTATCATACATATCTGAATGGACCGTATATGTCAGCATTATGCATTACTCATCACATGTTGTCGCGCTAAAGCTGACGTGTCTTTAAATATGCAATCTTTGCTGAATATCTATCAGTTTATACAAATACATGCAAACGATAAGGGTCGGGTCAAGTATGTATGCCGGTACTAATCTATGATTGTTGGTATTATCTGGTTTCAGATCGGTTTAAAACTCGCATCCCCTCACACATAACAATTGGTAAAAACAAAGACATTAGTTTCATCAGCGCTGCTGTGGCATTGTAAATCACAGACGGACCAAAAAACATTTGAATCCGTGATGGAAGTGCTAGAAAAACCTGTCACTATATAAATGTATGCATTGAAAGGATGTAAGTCGGTTTCTGTCGATACATAGAATTAATCTCTATCATCAAGGAAAAGACGAGGTTAGGCAACTTAATCCGCAGGGAGAATTTGTGCTATATCAAATGCTATTCATCATTGTGTTTTTCATAAGAACGTATGTTTTCGAGACATGTTAATCTCAAACGCACAGATTACAACCCGTACTAATTCTCCCTATGAAATACGGTAGGTATTCGCGATGTCACGATGCCGTTTGTAGGTCAATATTTCGCCCGCCTCATAATCTCGTCTCCCTTCGCTGTCACGAAAACCACCAGAGTCACGTTTTTCATGTAACAATGAAACACGGTACTACATAATACAAATATCCAGTTATTTCCACTGTTCATTTGCCAATTGGCACATCATTCACCGGATTGTCCCTAACAACACTCATGTCGTATTTGGGTAGGAATGCTACAAACGGAAGATAATTTACATCAAACTTAACTTGTATGCTACCGATGGATTTACCTGAACGTGAACGCTATGGCTATGGTGTGGTCGGTGCTTAATTTCCCATAATGTTTATGTTTACACATTAGATTGAAGGAAAATAAGCCAAGACGAATATCAAAAACCATTATAAACAAACGACGCTCACATGTTTTAGTAGTTCAAATATATTGTAGTAGCTACAATGACCCATCATTGATATTTGCACGCGGAGTGCATAAATATCTGACGTAACGAACTAACTGCGCTGCAGTATTATACCTGTCTGACATTCGTAAACCGCCCAATTTAGAAGCTGCACGTTAAATGAAGTTTTTGGAGAAGTCGGCAGGCTAATGTTTGAGCCAAGAACAGTACCCTGTTTTGTGCGTAAACCTGCTAATGCCGTACCAAAACCACCTGGAAAATAGAGGATTCACGCACGCTCTATCTAAATTTGGCAGTATTTGCAATACACGCTGAGTTTGAAAAAAATTGTGATTGAAGAGAAGGCTTGATAGTGAAGCCCGGTGCCGGTACAAAGGCGATTCACCGAAAAGATATTTTGATCTCAGGACAGTAACTTCTGATACAAGCTTAAGTTGACGTACTTAAATGGACAATATGCTTGGCGGCACGTGGTATTGCTTATTTCAATGGCAAATTGCAAGCAACGGAAATCATAAAATGCCAAGGCGAATAAAGTAAGCGTAGCTTAATTAGCAAATGTCTACCTTTAGGACAAACTTGTAAAGATATAATGGGATGCTTAAGTCGACCATCTGCACTCATTGTTAAGTTACGTCGAAAGAAGATTACCCCACAAAGCCGACTAAGGACATGGCGTGGGAGGTGGATGGGCTTAACAATTGCGCTTGCACTATATCCGTACAATCCAGGCGGAATATCTTATATAACATAAATTAATAACTTCTACTTTATAGCAGAATTTTGAGCTTGTACAGTACGTCTGGGTGATCATGCCTGTTATTTGGCATTGGGCGCAAGTGATTTATTGCTCCTACATAATTAGCATATTGTGTATTGTTGCCATTTGATTGGCTCAGTAGTAACATTCGTAATTGCAATTGTCATTCAAGTAAGTTACTGGAGGACATTATAGCATTACATAATATACATAGAAAGTCCCTTAACGTTCAGTTTCCCGAGATCGTTATTTCTTTTCAATTTAAGCAAAATACTGCACCTCTTATCTGAAGAATAGGAAAAAAATCCTACAAGTGATAAACTACCATATTACTGACTAAATATTTTACAGGGTTATCGACATGTAACCAGAGCAACCCCCTTTAACCCCTTTCTGACGTATGCATCAGATGGTTAAGAGAAGTTTGCAAGACTTCAATACTTGTGTTATCAGAGAGGATAAATAGCAAAGATATAAAATATGCATCGCACACCCCTCAAAGCAACTCCATCATAAATATTAACTTCCTCATATTTAAAATCAATTGTGTACTGCATTATCGATTAGCTACAATACTGGATAGAACAAGGTTGTAATTGAGGACAATCATTCATACAATTATGTCTTAGCTTCATATGGCAACACTTAGCTACATATTGTGGCGATGGAAATTCAATTAAATATCTCATGCAGACCTTTCTATTGCACACTCCTGTATTACCGATTCGCGATGTGAGATTGAACACTTGTCGATACGTATCCAATTAAGTTAGACATATACCGTGTGTAACATATGCTACCCGCGGATTGGAAACAGCAAACATTTGTATAACATTGTCATTTATATGCTTAGCCACATAACACTGCTGTGAATAAGGTGGAATATACACTTTGATTTAGTTCTAACAACTTGAAGAATTGCCACTTCTGGTATCAACTCAAATGCAAAAATCGCAGATGTAATACAATCACATAAACTTTTGTTTTCAATTCAACAGCTATAGCAAAGTGCTTCTTTAAGATATGGCTCTTGGTGTCCCCATTTGCAACAATGCTATTTAGTATTATGCAATTCGAGTATTGTTCAAACACAAAAGTGAAGTTATTATCGTTATAGGAAAATACTATTCGAAACAGTAAAATATTTCCATGGAGGCCTTGAATAAGATTCCTGTTTTAAGTATATCTCTGCACAACATGCAAACCCTTATCGACAGAATGAATATCCCGTTAAAGTTTTGAAGCAGGTGTCTTTAGTTATTTAAGTGTGCGTGACGACAATATTTCTCCGTTGATAATTACAATGTAAGTTGACGATGGTTGATATTTTATTTATTTGAATTGGGTGTATTATATCTGTTGACTTCGGATCTTTTATTTATAAATAAATGCAGTACACATGCAAGGTGTAATGAGAATGCGATATCGTCTATACGTGAAAGTAATTGTGCTGCTCGGTCACTTTATATGCCACAATGAATTAGTTCTTCACGAACACGATGTATTGTCTGTTACGGACATGATTAATCATCCGGCAAAGAATATTTTGAAACGCTGGCAAGGTTAGCGATAGACATTGTTTGATACACGTTCAACATGCACAAACTGTAGCAAAGTTAAGTTGCATTCTATGATAAGATTATTATAAGATATAAGAATCAGCAGCCTTGAGGTTTATGTATAAAGCATCTAAAAAAATGACCACGAACGCAAATATATATATATATATATATATATATATATATATATATATATATATATATATATATATATATATATATATATATATATATATATATATATATATATATATATATATATATATATGTATACATGTATATATATATATATATTTAAATATATACAAATATATATATATGTATGCATATATCAATGTGTGTGTGTGCTTATATAATATACATATATATTGATTTACATTTATATATATACATATATGTATGTATATATATATATGTTTATATATATATGAATATATATATATATATATATATATGTATGTATAAATATATATATTTTATATGTATTCATATATATATTTAAATGTATCAATTAATAAACATATATGTGCGTATTAATACATATGATATATAAATTTACGAGAATAAATAAACATATGTTTATGTAAAAATTCATATATTTATATGTATATATATTTATACATATGTATAGATAGAAATTTATATATATAAATATATAGGTATTTATATATATGGCTATTATATATACATATCAATATTATATACATATATATTTTCATATATGGACAAACATATTGATCAATATATGTATATTTAAATATGTATATATGTATATATATATGTATATGAATATATAAATATATATATATATATATATATATATATATATATATAAATATATGTATATATATAAATATATAGATATATATATATATATATATATATAAGTACATATACATGTTATATATAACTATATATATGTTTATATAGATTTTTAAATCTGTATGATATAAGTAAATGTATATATATGTTTAGATAGTAAAAATATATACATGTATTGATATATATATATTCTTATGATTCGAAACAATACAACCGACGATCAAATGCGTGGTCGGGGAAAGCTAATATAATAGTTGTGAAGTACTCGACAAAAACAGACATTTGTAGATTACTAGCTTCATGTCATATACCAAATATGATGTCGTGCCACATATGCATTTGTTCAATACTGTTGCGAATGCAATTTGGTGTTTTATAAAGATGCAGCTTCATCTATGCTTGCTATGGAATGAAGCACATTGCCAGCAAGGCGCAGTAAAACAGTTTAGTTCTGATTGGTTCACCAGAGGAGGAACACTAAGATTGTATCGCATTGGAGATGCTCGCAACAATTTGCTCGCGCGCTACCAAGTCAGCAGCGGATTGATTATCTTAAAGATTATACGTCGATGAACTTTGATATGCCAATCCATAAAGTCGGGAAAATTGTCTCTGACACGCAAATACATCGGACACAAACTTCAGCCTCATTTACTACTCTGTACTCGGAACGTATTTATCATCGCCAGTGTATGTTGGCAGCTTTTCATTGCAATATACATTAGCCTCAAATTCTTCCCAATAGCTTGTGCCTTCATTGAGTAAGACCAGGGAATTACATCAACTGTGAACGATTGTTTATCGATATTCATGAACTAAACTAATATGCAGTATAATCTTGGGTAATTAGCAGATGCTGAAGTCAAGGATTAAGCGTTTTACGCGTTTTTTCTTAATGAGAATGTGTTAAGCTCATTTATGTTTTAGTTTGTATATATAATGCAATAGCTAAAGCCATAACTTCAAGTAAGGCGTAGTAGTCACACATTGAGATGGCAATATATTGTAGCAATTGTTCATGTTTTTTTTTCTTCAGCTGTTGAACAGCATGAAAACGGTCACAAAACCTTTAGACTGACAATGCATAGTGACTTAAGCATCCGTTAATCAATTCAATGCATCATAGAGTGATGTTCATGGTATAATGGGCAAAAACGAAGATAGATTTGTTTAATGAATGGGACGACTACTCGATAGCAGCCCCAGGATTAATGCAAGATCGTACCGTGCGCTAAACCCCCAAAAATGTCGGACTCATAGCTCTAAATCAATTTTGTACAGATGGTCCTTACTTAAATGTTTCTCCAAACGGAAATAGTGATAGCAAAATTAAATAAAGTCATTTCGCGTGCTGATGTTTCTTTAGTATCAAATAAACATTGCACAGCCACGAATCAGTCTTATAAGCAACACAGTGATGTTTAACAAGAACTGTAATTGTTGCAGGTCCACTATCCATCAGTTGATCCAGGACGCATAAGAGCAATCATGATACTAACTAGTAAACAGGTCCTCCTACCTTAACAACGTGGCAGTAATAACCAGTGTATAAAGTGTCAATCATTTATTTATGTAAGGTTTGTGTATTAAAAAATATCATGGATACCCATTTCAGCCGACAACTATAGGCTGCGTATCTTCTAACCTTCTTTTATTACAATAAATGTCAATGCCATTATATTTCACTCTAAACCAGTCAATGAACTGATTTTCAATGATCGGCATTATCTTTGCCAAGGTCTTATTCCTATTATCGTTTTTACCTATCCTAACCTTGTGCTGATACGCGAGGTACGCCAGTAGTTGCGTTTAAACAACATGTATGTTAACGATGGGATTTGTTTCGTGCATATCACAAA
Organism: Urechis unicinctus; assembly: GCA_034190875.2. Taxonomy (NCBI): domain Eukaryota; kingdom Metazoa; phylum Annelida; class Polychaeta; order Xenopneusta; family Urechidae; genus Urechis; species Urechis unicinctus. Next base: position 35,518,403 of record CM067343.1, read on the forward strand.
CATGAGTAAGGCATGTAGTGCCCAACAATAATATAGTACGCAACTGTTGTATCGGCTTTGATATTTGAAGTAGCTTATGATGGCGGTGGGGAGAACTATACAAGGCTCAAAAGATGTTCATGTAAAAGCCTCTGCGTCTTGGAATGCGCACAATCGATTTCTGCAATAATATTGCTTAACAGAAACATTCGAAATAGCAGCTGATGAAAGAACTCGTTTATCAGGCTGATGGCATCCGAAATCAACAACAAGCAAAATATCAACTGTTGATGGCAAGTCACATCAGTAATTGCAGAATTATGCATGTTTGCTACCCCATTGTTAAATTGTGAAGTTCATATAATTTGAGCAATGTTGACGGACTGTTGAAATATTAATCAAGAATGTTTGGAAACCATAATTCTTCTCCGTCGCAAGTGGCTTTGTGCGAGAATAATCGGCCGTCGTTTACATGGTTTCAAGAACGTAGGACAATTATAAGTATTCGTATTCGATTCTATTACGGGCTAATGCCAAATTTCTTTTTAAAAGCATCGCGACTTCCATCTTAATATGCTTAAGCATGACTGAATCCTCGGACTAATTTGCATTGAGTAATCTGTCATCTGCGAGCCAACTTGCCATCGCTGCTCTGCAGCATATTCACATAGGAAGGCGCTTCCGATTAACTCTGCAATTATCCGATGACATTGACGGCACTCATCTCATTTCCTACAATTTTTTACATTGACTTGCTTTGACATATCGTGCAATACACAACAACAAGCTGCTGAACAAAGCAGAAACATTCCAGAAAACCTCAAAAAATTGGTTATTCTGAAACCGTGCAAGTGCGAAGTCAGCATGTGATTCAGATAGCATATGTCTGTCCATATTCGCGTGCAAATTCGAATATATATAGTCTATCTTATTCAAAGGGTATATAAAATATTAAATTGACACTTAAACATGTTATCATATGCAATCCAAATAGATAAATTTTGGGGATCTGATCTAGCCATGGTGCTAAGATCTTTTGGTCACATGGAATATTCAATGACAGCCAAACGGACTGTGTTAGCCATCTTTATATTAAAACGACTGTAACATTTAAGTAGACTCGAAATTGAGTCACGAACCAGAAAGCAGCAACATCTTTCTCATTAGGGTGGCGCTATACATACATACTAGAGGGATATAAACCATTACCATGAAGTTATCCATCAGACTATTGTTTATCAATTGTTATCTATTTGACTCCCTTCCCGTGATTTAACTGTCCCATATGCAATTGCCTTATGTGGTTATTCCATACTTTATATTATCTTGTTACGCAGAATATCATGGTGAAGATATTTAAATTGGCCACTACTATGATCTGTGATATTTGGAAAACAAACTTTTTTCCCAAAACATTTCGCTGATGCATAATATTTTAGAGTGATTTCTGTTGGATATGTAACATGATCTAATTAAGATCAACAGTATAAATGACAAAGTTATGAATTAAGATTGTCCAGAGACAGCATTTTTTTTATAACGCGAAATCAATATTCTTTTGAGTCCTGTTTTATTTAACTGCAAGTCCAGCTATCGTTCCGCTATTTCTAGCATGATATTAGACGTTCGACCAGGCAGGTAAAGATGTTGCGTGTTGACATGATGGAAATCATGTTACTTCCGTTCTATATCGGCAAAAATGACGTTTGTCCATGTAATAAATTCTCTGTCATTCAGTCATTACCGTAAAAGCACTTAGTGTTTCCTCTAATTACGTCTGTTAATTTCGAAATAGATCAGCTTAAAGAATGAAAATCAGATATTTCTATTTTGAGGCAGACATATCGGTTCTTATATTCCTTTGTCGCAACTTGTAAAAATTCAAGGCGATTATCTTGTTTTGGTATATTCCTAAATATGTACAAATATATGTTTTTGTATGGATTTGCCAAATCTGTAGATTTCTAAAACATCGTTTTGTGGATATTCAGCCTCTTGGAAAAAAAGAACAAAGGTGAGTGCCAAATCAATAGCATCAACGCACCCCCCTATCATAAAATATACCGTCAGTTACAAGAAGTAGCCTCACAATCGGCTCAAAAGCTTTACTCTACTACCCTGCTGTTAATGTCAAGTTGAGGTTTCGTCCCCGGAAATCGGGAAGTAGCTGACGGAAGCTGATATGCATTTATTATTTAATTGTTTCCTTGAGTCCGAACATAGACAACACGCTATCCAGAGTATTTTCATATTTTGAAAAGTAACTCAGCCTTATAAATGATTGGCGCCAGCCACCAAAGCAACAACTAATTTACTTGTCATTGATTATGCGATTTTCACCAAGCATATATGCCTCCGCTATAAGCCAAGCCACTAGACCATTCTGTAGATGCATCAAATAAACTCTTAACATCATTGAAATAACATCAAGACGTGGGCAATTGATTTGCTCAATGCATGGCATAACATGGAGCCTTTAAACTGCAATAGCAGCATGTCTAATGAGAACCACTCGACTACAGTATTTATTATTTATCCTGTAACCAAATGGCTTCATCCAGAAAGGTAAGCATAATATTCTTAAATAGTGTAGTGAAATCTAGAGAGCACTATACTGAGGTGTAAGGACAACACTAAAATGCGCGTATATCAAATGCAGTGAGTAGTTAAAATAAGCAAATAAAATAACAGCAGCAGCACAATCGGAAATTCTCTGTTAACTCGTAAAAGTACAATGACTAGCACTTAAAAGTATCTGGCATGCCTTCTCGTCATTTAATATAGTAGCAGAGGAATCCCGAGTTTACCATTCGATTTTAGTGAATGCATCAGGATTTCAATCTTAGTTTATCAACTGTATAATTAGCGTAAGCTTAACATTTACTTTGTGATATTACGGTAGCTCTTGTCATTTCATACAGACAGACTGACTAAGACATGTCAGCCAATACCTAAGAATAAGCTGAAGGTGCTTTTATGACGCAAATACTTAATCACGGCAATGACTTATAGTATTTAACACTTTATTCTATGCCTTGCGCACATATTGCAGTCCATTTTTTATTTTAATGAACTAAATGACGCTCCGTGATTGATAGTTGCAAGCGAATACATAAACTTGGCCGGAAACCAATAAAATCTTATTAACATGGTAAAGGCCATGATAGGCAGAGAAAATCTAATCGAACCACCACTCACAACACCCAAACCAAATTAGGTGTGAACTAAAATATTCACAGTCCTTGATGGAAAAGTTATCCTATTACGATTGACCAAAATGCATGCGAGGCATAATTTATTTGCTATTGCCAAGTTCTGCATTGCCACCGGACATCGCTAGACGCGTGCGTCTCTCCACACAGTAATGGAGTCATAGTATGTTATTCGAGCTAAATTAAGACATGCAGGGTTTGCTGTTCTTTCTGTCCGCGAATGATATTCCCATTTTACCTCTATGTTTATATCTAATGTGTGGTGAAACTACGCGTGGCGCATTAACGGTTGTGCTTTCTCCTGTGTCCTAAAAAGAAACTCAAGGCGGAATATGAGTGCACGCATGTAGCAATTAATCATCTTACGGCAGTGGGCTCACTTGATTAGTAATCGCGACAAATAAACAATGATGCATCGCTGATGCAGTGCCTTGATTTAACAGGACATTAGCAATGACACAATACATGCGTCCTTGCTCTTGCTGCAACCATTTATTTGCGATCCATATTATTAACTTTCAAAGCATGTTCAGAATAATAACGTGTCATTATTTAATCCTACAATGAAAGTTAAATTTTGCTGACTGACTGGCGTGATAGAAAATGCGATTGAAAAATGCCGGGTTTTTTGCCTTTCTATTTAGACACAGTGCTGGATAATGTAGTGGTCAGTGCAATGTATGCTCTTTGGCACCATATACCCAATACAATGTCGCATATGATTGGTTTCTAACCCTCTTAAAATAAGGTCATTTTATCCGGCAGCTGCCCGCAGATCACAGTCATAATATGTTACAAGAATACTGACCTACGTGTTAGCAATGAGTCAATAACTTTCCCCTTTGACTTATGACACCTTGAGGCATTACAACCAATACGCAAACAGGACTCAAGTTAACTCTAGACTCTAGCAACAGTTAACCTCAATTCCCGGCTCTAACGGAAAAAAAAACAAGTCCCGAATGAATAGGGAAACTTCAGAGGAAATCGAACAAACACTTAAAATTTAGCTCATTCCTGACCGCCGAGTTCAAAGAGGCTGTCTTTAACACCCAGGCAAAGCTCTGTGCTAAATTCAACATTTTGGAATTTAACAATACTTTTGTTTCTGTTGAAAATAACCTACGCTAGCGTTAGCGCCTTGCGTAATCATCGTCCGTATTACGATCACTACAGTGCAGCTCACGATACTACAGCTGGATATTTACGTCCTTTTCTGTAACTATAAGACATTTATATGGCACTCCGCGGTAATGTGGGTACCGTATAAGGCAAGTGAGTATGCGGCGGTACCTAATGAACCGTGCATGACATAGTCATTGGCAGCCAGTAGGACATTGCAATGATATATTGTTTAAATCCATTCCGTGGATGTGAAACAATTGCCTTAGCAAACCTGAGATATATTGGGTGGTTAGACTTTTAAGTTTCAAATCGTCTGCTGAGGATTATGTACAAGATTTGTACTTTTCCAAAGCATCATAATCATAATAGCTGGTTTGAGCAATGGAAGAGCAAGCCGAACTTTTGCTATGTCAATTTAAGTTCTCCTCAGATAAAATGCACGCAGAGGTATCGTGTCAACGATTAGCTCCTTCAGCTGTCGATAAGCTCACCTTGCCTGACTTAAATGTGACAAAACATACAATGTTTCCAAATTCGATCTACTGTATCGGTCAGCCTGTCATTTAAGGTATGGGTTTTCAGTGCATTTTTAATGTTTGCATACTGCGCGTTATACAGTAGCTATGTAAGTAGGCTTATTTGATATGCATAACAGTGGCAAACTTCAAATCGTTTAGGTCGTCACTCGTTTGAACAACAATTCTTTGTGCGCATATATCAAATAATGTTACAAGTTATTACGGTAAGACTCGTTATACAAATGCAACAAATATTTATGCAACGAATTGCTACCTTAAGTCGGTTCATAAAAATACAGTTTATAAAAGATACAGTAACATCCCTAGCTGATCAGATACGGTCGCTATCCCTTAGCTGACCTGGCATGCTATATTGTCGTTGCCATTGCGGTCGCTCTTTTCATTACAAGTAGTCTGATACATTGGCTGACGTTGATATGCGAGGTAATACATAAGAATTAGTCGTTGATGTAATGTAAGTCTCAAAACTAAGCTGGGTGCCTGCTTAGAAATAACCAGTTGAAGGTGCTCATACAGCACACTGAGCAGATCCAGAATATACCGAAGAGTTGATGGTATTTAACAACATATTGCTTGCAATATCTCGATTATTTTAGTCACATCGTTGTTCTAACTTGAGGAATAAATGACGGACCGTACGCTTATATGTGGTAAATGAACCTAACTAAACTTTTTAGGAAAAGCGCAAACTGAATGAGTTTGGTACAATCGACGATAGGCGTGGACAACCTCACGAAGTCATCCCAAACGTGTTATTTATGCAGTCACAATAGTAGTGCACCTATTTGGCCATCGTCTGAATATTTTTTTTTTGTTTTTGCTACATAAATGTTTTATTTATATACAGCAATCACGTTTGCTTTCTATGAACGAAATACCTTCTCACACCGCACCAATTTAATGCGTGGCAAACTTGACGCTAAACGACATGAATGCCAAATTCCAGTCTAAAGCCTACGTTTGCACACTCGTCATTATTAACCAATCACACGCCACAACTGAGACAACGAAGAATGTTTCTTTGTTGGACGTTATTAGATAAGCACACACACACACACATATATATATATATATATATATATATATATATATATATATATATATATATATATATATATATATATATATATATATATATATATATATATATATATATATATATATATATATAGATATATATATATATATATATATATATATATATATATATATATATATATATATATATATATATATATATATATTTCATGGTGATGCATGACCGTCTCTTAGTGCACGCATAGTGTGTCGGTGTGAAGCAAACGAGACCATAAACTCCTCGCCTTTGTGAGGCGCAACATGCACTTGCGCAAAATGAGTTATGAGAAGTAAATCGCACAGTCGTAGCAAACTACAGTAATGCGGTTTAAAGGAAAATGTTCCAAGCCAGTTGCCGGAATGATACATAAAAAAGGCAAGCGTAACGGCTTTCGTACATGCGAACCGGGCTTGTAGAGACCTGCGGAGTGCTACGGGAAATCATTTATCGCCAATTATATACTCGTTGTTCGGTGCGTCTGTTACAGCTGTTTTGGTAACAAGCCTGCACATTTTCTCTTTCTCTTTCTGCCACCATAGGGAAAGTAGCCATCAAAGATTGAATCGCCTATGCGTACGTTTGCATATGGTTGCATTCAAGAATACCAACTAAGCGTTGCGTTAAATTTAAATAACTCATGCAAACATCTATGCATCTTCATGGCTGGGCACTATTTAAGCCCTCGAATTCCCAACATATGCGCAATAAGTAAAGGGCGTAGTTTAAGTGGATGTAACTAGTTCAAAACAGTAATCATTGCTTGTGCATATTTGGTATATATCTAATACAGCGGCCCGCTATCACACTATACCACTGGTTTTATCAAATTGGAATATCGCTAATACCACAATGTAAATCGTCCATTTACTAATGTCTATGACATCGGCATAACACATTCTGTCGATATCAATCTACGTGCATTGTGTCCCGGTCCATATTCATTTTGTGCCAAGCATTGTGAGGGGCCCGATTTATAAACATTAACTCAATGTCCGATTTAGGGTAGCGACAATATAAATACATTAGTCATTGCTGTTCTGTTGTTATTCAATTAGTCGATGCCTAGGTGTCACCTCGTGTGAAAGGACGCTGAATATTGGATCAAATAACCCGGTCATGATTGACATTATTGAATTACTGATCCCACCGGAATGTGCACTCTCACGTTATAAGATTAACAGAAGCCTTTCTCTATTGTTAAGCCAGTATATAAGGAAGCAGAGAGGGGCGGTACCGCCGGATACTGATACAATTGCTTTGTCCCAGTCGGAAAGAGCGATCCGCATCCGTCCGAGAACATATAGAAATAGTCCCGACCCCTCGACGCTCTTCAGATAGCAGGTTTCCAGTAACCCCAGGAATAAACACAATTCATCGCATAACATCGACTGCAGACTGTCACGTGTGAATCGTTGATGGACATACAAGCCGTACTTACGCATCCACCCTAATTGCGAACGAGCGATTGTAAACAACATAATTAGTTACTTCAGCATCATTTGATCCCTTTTTATTGGATTGAAGCCATTGTAAGTAAGCGCTGCTGTGTTTTGATAATGAACTGGAAACGAATTAATCGACAAAACAATGGGGGGGGGTAATTGTGTGTTCTTCCCATTGCTGCACGGCATTGTGGGCCTATCGAGCTATCGAAATAATATATATACACATATATATATAAATATATATATATATATACATATATATATTTATATGTATATATATATATATATGTATATATATATATACATATTTATATATATATATAGAGGGAGATATTTATAGGCATATGTGTATATATAGAGAAATAGATAGATAAAATATAGAGAGAGATATCCCTCTATGTAGGGAAAGAGATCTCTCTCTCTCTCTCTGTCTCTCTCTCTCTCTAGAGATCTCTCCCTCTCTCTCTCTATAGATCTCTCTAGAGATATAGATCTAGATATATATAGATATATCTCTCTCTCTCTCTCTATCTCTATCTATATCTATATCTATCTCTATATCTCTCTCTATCTATCTCTATCTATCTCTATATATATATATATATATATATATATATCTATATATATATATATATACAAATAGTACAAAGTTAGCTGCGACAAAATCACGAAGGCTGATGCACATTTGTGACCACTGTTTTATTTGGTAAAACATCAACGGCTAGCTAGTTAAGTCTCTGTGGTTCAACTGCCACCTGGGTAATCTACTGCGCACCAGAGCAAACATGTCTTTTCTCTATGAAAAGGACGAACGACAGATGAGATGCATCAAATGAGAGCAAATTGGAACTGTGTAATGAATTGAAACGGACATTGGCGGCATTTGCTTTTCTTTTTGCTCGAAGCATACAAGTTGGATTTTCAATAGCCTATCCTGGGTGAGATAAAAGCTGCAGTTACCGAGACACTCGTCCGTAAGTATCAATCGTGGTCAAGTGGTGGGCACGGGGTCGTTAATGTCTAACGACAACCTTATCAGGGTGAACAAATGTCGTTCCAGCAACAGAATGTCATCTCATATGGAATAAGTTTACATATTTACGAGAAATACTTATCAAAGCCACAACATCAAGTAGTCATGAATCTGTTCATAAAAAGTATATAAATATACGAACATATAACAAGACGCATGTTTGCATAAAATCAAAGCATCTGCTTCCTCAGACATCAATGACATGAACTCAAAATAACAGCACTATTGTTTCGCATATGTGGCACAAGAAGCAGTGTACTGTAATGGTCCACGCCAAAGCTAGCACCCACTAGCGTGTTACGAATCTCCGTGTGTGGATTTCTTACGTCAGATGCTAAAATGAGCACAAAGTGCTGAATTTAATGCAAACGCTTGACTTAACATGGATAGTCGTCAGCTTTAACTATTTATCAGTTTTAGGCTCAAGCTAAGTACACTGACTGATTAATTTAAGATGCAGCTTTTGCTTATTAATAGAGCAAACCCAAAGTACCTTCATGTTAAACGCATGCAAATGCTCTTTACAATAATTCCGGAAAATTCTACCCGGCCGAATGCAGACACTCATATATTAAAAATATGGGTTTTCATGCAGCTTTTATGTTTGCCTACTGCTATATTGACGCGTTATACGTTAGCTATGTTAGCAAGCTCATAGTATCAGCGTCACTTTTAAGTACGATATATAGTGGCAAATTATAAGCACCTAGGGTAAAGGCACTACATCCACTACAAGCTCGTCACAACTGGAACAATTCTTTTATTCGCATATATCAAATTAGGTGACCAGTTGTTATATAACCCGACCATTTTCCGTTTCTCTATTGTAGCTCTTCATGTAACTTGCTTGCACATTTTCTCATTCTCTATTTGCTATAATAGGGAAAGTTGTCACAAACGATTAAATCTCCTATGCCTACAATTGCACATGGATGCATTCAGGAATACCAGCTAACCATTGCGCCACCTTCAAAGAACGGAGGCATACATATGTTGATCCTCATGGCTGAGCCATACATTGAACCGGCATATGTGCAATATCAATAAATAAAGGACCTAAAGTCAGTTGTTTCAACTATTTCCAAACAATCATCATGGCTTTGGCAAAATTTCCATAGAAAACAGCTAAAACTTTGCGCAAATATGTTTTTGTTATTCCAGAAAACGATTCATCTGCTACATTTATTTAAGCCGGCATGAATATTTTGCAAACCCTGCCGTATAATTTATATTTAATGGATAATTTTGTTTGCGGTCATTCCGTCTCTGGCTGGCTATTCATTCTATGGCTCACTAAAATATTAATGATAATATGCCATATTGTTCTCTCGTTTGTAATAATTGCCTAATCTACACTCCGGTACAGATATGCTCTCTAAAACATGAAAGCTTCTTGTTAAGAAACATTGAGTGCTGTGATCATGAGCATCACAATGATGTACTCACATTTTTGCATCTATTGTGCAGAATGAAAATAGAGTGATAACTCGGGGTATATTTTGATATGCAATGTAGGTTCATGATTCTTGGTGATTAGTAAAAACAGTTAAAGTATCCAATCCAAATAATCCTATTCCGATATATTGCATTCATGAATGCTGCTTATTAAAGTATTATATATCGTGAACAATGGTACCAAACATTTGCACACAAAAAACGAGCAATAATGTATGCTAATGTGCAGTGCGTAACTTCCATTTGGTTGCACAAAACTTTTGGAATTGTGTCAGTCAGTAACCAGCTCTGCCAAATCACTATTCATGGCGATGTGTACTATAACGAAATTAACGATCAAAGTGGCCGATTAAGGCGATAAACGCTAAAATTGCACAATACTTGTAGCTCGTTTGAGGTTGTAGAAACATGCATTTATGAATACTAAACGCCTCAGTTGATGACGAAACATGATGTGCAAAGATGCTACACACATAACTGTGCATACAGATGGCTGCTTAGTGTATATTCGTAGGCGTTCTGTGTGCTAAGAAGATTTCCTTCTATGCTTGGACCGAGTAGGGCCCAGGAAACTTTTTCTGACTACACAATAGTAGTTGTTACCCTAAAAAGCTATGCAATGTAATTATTTATTGGAAGTCACTGTAGCGCGTATAGATCATAGCCGTCTAACTGTCGCAATAACGAACGAAATTTTGCAAAAAGGCGTAGTTGCATTGCGTTACGACGCTATATAGTGCGTAACGGAGATGTAGACTTCGAGGAAATACACTTAGTAAGCAGTGGTGTATTTTGAGAAACCGATTACATGGAACAGAGTTATGGAGAAAACGTTACCCGTCGTTTTAGAAAGTCTTTACCGAAATAAGTACCAATAACTGACGCCTTCTAACTCATTTTTGTACATTCCGGGCAATTATAAACAGTTCACACCGAAATAAACCGATGCTCTGATTTGCCTTTTCAACCGTTATGGAAAACAAGATCCAAAAACACATTTTGTACACCGTGTAACTAATAAGCGGTGGCATTTATGACCGGGTCAAATGTTTTGACTAATGACTCTCTTTTAACAATAACATAGAGTAGTATCATGTATAAAGGAATACAGACTCTATATTACTACAACATTCGATTTTCAATTAATATGAGATGGTGATAGATAATACACACACATCATTTCGCGCTTACGCAGACAATGTCATTGTAGATCAATCATCGCGTCGCTGATCTATCATTCGTGTGCCCATTTCAGAATCCTAATTGGTTAATTAAGATGACACTTTGACGAGAGCGAGTCTAGACGAATATTTTAGTTATTGCTCAGCAGACGTTTATCTGGCAAATAAAGGCCCTTAAGTACAAAATATTGAAGCTGTAAAAAGTCGAACAGCAGTAAAGGCGTTGTATCGGCAGGCGCAAGAGCAGTTTATATTGTGCTTCAAGCCTAATGACACCACCACATTGTGGTTTAATGGTGGTGTGCATTTCAAAGAACTGTTTGTTTGGGTATGCAATCGCACGCTTTGACAATTTTGTAGTCAAATGACGCTGATACAGGTCGAATAATATATAGGAAAGCAGTAATTGATTCTCGAATTACTATTCGAAGCAAAAATAGCATGAGGATAGAACTCTTGTGTTGTTCTAAGCAAAAAGCGATGAATTTGTGAACAACTACAGAATTGTCTGTGATTAATTGGATTAGCTATATAAGACGTTGATTTCGAACATTCCAACATCAACATTGTACTCGACATGCACATATATATATACATACATATGTATATTTATATTTCTTCAAAGGTCTGGTCATGTGCTACGGACTGCTAAGCCATACACACAACTTCGCGCATTTAGGTTGCCGACATTGACAATACAAAAGCATTGCAGGTCAATCATCGCATCGCTATGTCAAATTCGTTTGCCCATTTTAAAATGGCACTTTGACGATAGCGAGTCTAGACGAACCTAATGGTTACGGCTCAGTGGACGTTTATCTCGCATAAAAAATATAAATATACATATATATATGTATATATATATATATATATATATATATATATATATTTATATATATATATGTGTATATATATATTTATGTACATATATATGTATATATAAAAATATATATATATATATCTTTATATATATATGTATATATAAATATCTATGTGTATATATATATGTATATATATCTCTTTACATCTCCCTCTATAAATGTGTCTATAAATGTATAAAATAATATATATATATATATTTATATGTATATATGTATATCTAAATATATATATATATATATATCTCTTTATCTCTATCTTTATAAATGTATATCTAAATGTATATAAATATATATATATCTGTATATATTTATCTATATATATGTATATCTCCCTCTCTCTGTCTCTCTATATTTCTATCTGTATATATATATTTTGTATCCATATAAATATAGATGTCTAAAATGTATATCCCTCTATATATATATGTATATATACATATATGTATATATATGTGTATATATATATATCAATATATATATACATATATACATATATAGATATATGCTGTAAATCAATGTATATTAATTGGGCTATTTGATAATTTTCATATATGGATTATAACTGTAATAAGGATTTTTTTTCAGTTCAAATCGGAGGTATCAATTTTGATCATTGTGCACGAATAGATCGAATATTTAGCGATTGCTAAGGTAAACGGTTGCTAATGACTAACATGTTCTCTCAATTAAATATAGGTGTTGAATGGGCACATTAATTGTTTATTGTCCGGGTACCAGTATTTCAAATTCGTACAATTTCAACTAATCCCCACTGCGGCGGAGCATATAGACCACAGGGTTTCGAATGTTAATTGCAGCTTATGCTGTATACTTTTGATGCTTTCGATCTCTATGCTTTTTGTTCCCAGATACTGTCATCACTTTCATTGTATTAGCAACTTGCATGTTAATTGGCAAGGAAAAATGCTTCATGCTTAATACTTTAAGCAAATGGTTTTTAGTTCGGGTCATAACCGCGCCATGCGAATGAAGTGCAGCTCTAGACAAACTGAGACCGATGTGACAAAGACGCTTGGGTCTGCTGGCCATGTGCATCTTATAAATTGCGTAAGTGGGTTGTATAGGGTAAACGGATATCCATGAAATTAAGTAAGTAGGCTATGTGCACTGCGAGATTAAATAAATATATTTTTCAAGCAGCCGTTGATATCGACAGCACGGCAATTGACATTTCATTGCATTCAGATACTTCATTGCAATACGTTAAAAATAAAAGAAATGTGAAAAATGTGCGACTGAGTTGCGACAATCGTCGAAATGTAAGCGCTTTATAAGCCAACGGTCATGATTTTAGAATTGTTCTTACTGTCATTGTGATGAACGCATATCCTTTTTTGACATTATTCGTAATTGGTATAGTTTATCATTTGATGTTCATAACTGAACGATAAATGATCCCGTAGAACAATGAATTGCGCCCATTAGGTTTGAAGAATCACAATAATGTGCGTCACGATTCGATCCTACCCTCTCCGCTACCCTAGTAAGACAGCAGCAGTAGCATAATCACATTTCATAAACTAACATTGCAAAGCATTGTTACCCATACTGCTTGACAGAGGCGGAATGGCCTGCTCATCGGACGCCCCAATAATGCGATGAAAGCGTGTCGTGTAATTTAGTGTTCTCGGCTTGTGTAGAGATTGCTGTTCTTTTCAGGTCGCTGGATATTAACTACTGCCATCATTATCAAATATTTATTTGTCTGCCTGCCAATAATTTTCATTGTCTGCAGACATTGCAAGCAATCTGTTTAAAGAGACTGTTCAGCCTTATATAAGGCAATCAGGGGTTATTTCGTTATTACATTACTACGTTTAACGCAGACGTAAGTAATGCCATCTTCTAATTTGTGACGCAAAGTTTACATGATGGAAAATTTTGATAAGTTTTTACCATTATTATTTGACTGGAAATATTCATGATCTACTGTGGAAATCTGTTTTATTCAATTATGTCGTTCCATCGATAACGGTGCCTCCCTAAAACCATGAACCACACCAATGTTAGCTGTAAATCATAACGCGCTCTGAATTTACCTCGCTATCGATGTGTATTCTTCCGCTTTGGTTACATACTGTAGATTTCATCAAATCTTCACTCATTCAAGTCGTGGGCATCTTTGCGCACACATTAGACCGACAAGCAGAAAGGGTAATGTCCAACAACATAAATGGAGACAGCCGAAGTAAGAAACTATTTTCTTAGACCACAGCGCCGCGTAGCGACTGAAAGTCTGAAACTTAAAACTTTTGGTTTCCAAGGTGCGGTTGCCAAGCAGCTTGCTAGGCAACCTCGTTCCAAATATGGGGCTGAACAGTCTCTTTAACATGCGCCAACATTTGTGGTTTTATCGCATCGATTACAGACACACACACACACACACGCGCGCTCGCGCGCGCACTCACACACACACAAACACATACACCTATATACACACACACACGCACTCACACACACGCACTCACACACACACACGCAAACACACGCACAAACACACACACACATACACACACGCACTCACACACACAACAAGCTGCTGAACAAAGCAGAAACATTCCAGAAAACCTCAAAAAATTGGTTATTCTGAAATCGTGCAAGTGCGAAGTGAGCATGTGATTCTGATAGCATATGTCTGTCCATATTCGCGTGCAAATTCGAATATATATAGTCTTATCTTATTCAAAGGGTATATAAAATATTAAATTGACACTTAAACATGTTATCATATGCAATCCAAATAGATAAATTTTGGGGATCTGATCTAGCTATGGTGCTAAGATCTTTTGGTCACATGGAATATTCAATGACAGCCAAACGGACTGTGTTAGCCATCTTTATATTAAAACGACTGTAACATTTAAGTAGACTCGAAATTGAGTCACGAACCAGAAAGCAGCAACATCTTTCTCATAAGGGTGGTGCTAAACATACATACTAGAGGGATATAAACCATTACCATGAAGTTATCCATCAGACTATTGTTTATCAATTGTTATCTATTTGACTCCCTTTCCGTGATTTAACTGTCCCATATGCAATTGCCTTATGTGGTTATTCCATACTTTATATTATCTTGTTACGCAGAATTTCATGGTGAAGATATTTAAATTGGCCACTACTATGATCTGTGATATTTGGAAAACAAACTAAGAATAAGCTGAAGGTGCTTTTATGACGCAAATCACGAAATGGCTTATAGTATTTAACACTTTATTCTATGCCTTGCGCACATATTACAGTCCATTTTTTATTTTAATGAACTAAATGACGCTCCGTGAGGTTAAACTGTGATTGATAGTTGCAAGCGAATACATAAACTTGGCCGGAAACCAATAAAATCTTATTAACATGGTAAAGGCCATGATAGGCAGAGAAAATCTAATCGAACCACCACCCACAACACCCAAACCAAATTAGGTGTGAACTAAAATATTCACAGTCCTTGATGGAAAAGTTATCCTATTACGATTGACCAAAATGCATGCGAGGCATAATTTATTTGCTTTTGCCAAGTTCTGCAATGCTACCGGACATCGCTAGACGCGTGCGTCTCTCCACACAGTAATGGAGTCATAGTATGTTATTCGAGCTAAATTAAGATCTTGTGTACAGACATGCAGGGTTTGCTGTTCTTTCTGTCCGCGAATGATATTCCCATTTTACCTCTATGTTTATATCTAATGTGTGGTGAAACTACGCGTGGCGCATTAGCGGTTGTGCTTTCTCCTGTGTCCTAAAAAGAAACTCAAGGCGGAATATGAGTGCACGCATGTAGCAATTAATCATCTTACGGCAATGAGCTCACTTGATTAGTCATCGCGACAAATAAACAATGATGCATCGCTGATGCAGTGCCTTGATTTAACAGGACATTAACAATGACACAATACATGCGTCCTTGCTCTTGCTGCAACCATTTATTTGCGATCCATATTATTAACTTTCAAAGCATGTTCAGAATAATAACGTGTCATTATTTAATCCTACAATGAAAGTTAAACTTGGCGTGATAGAAAATGCGATTGAAAAATGCCGGTTTTTTGCCTTTCTATTTAGACACAATGCTGGATAATGTAGTGGTCAGTGCAATGTATGCTCTTTGGCACCATATACCCAATACAATGTCGCGTATGATTGGTTTCTAACCCTCTTAAAATAAGGTCATTTTATCCGGCAGCTGCCCGCAGATCACAGTCATAATATGTTACAAGAATACTGACCTACGTGTTAGCAATGAGTCAATAACTTTCCCCTTTCACTTATGACACCTTGAGGCATTACAACCAATACGCAAACAGGACTCAAGTTAACTCTAGACTCTAGCAACAGTTAACCTCAATTCCCGGCTCTAACGGAAAAAAAACAAGTCCCGAATGAACAGGGAAACTTCAGAGGAAATCGAACAAACACTTAAAATTTAGCTCATTCCTGACAGCCGAGTTCAAAGAGGCTGTCTTGAACACCCAGGCAAAGCTCTGTGCTAAATTCAACCTTTTGGAATTTAACAATACTTTTGTTTCTGTTGAAAATAACCTACGCTAGCGTTAGCGCCTTGCGTAATCATCGCAAGTGGTCCGTATTACGATCACTACAGTGCAGCTCACGATACTACAGCTGGATATTTACGTCCTTTTCTGTAACTATAAGACATTTATATGGCACTCCGCGGTAATGTGGGTACCGTATAAGGCAAGTGAGTATGCGGCGGTACCTAATGAACCGTGCATGACATAGTCATTGGCAGCCAGTAGGGCATTGCAATGATATATTGTTTAAATCCATTCCGTGGATGTGAAACAATTGTCTTAGCAAACCTGAGATATATTGGGTGGTTAGACTTTTAAGTTTCAAATCGTCTGCTGAGGATTATGTACAAGATTTGTACTTTTCCAAAGCATCATAATCATAATAGCTGGTTTGAGCAATGGAAGAGCAAGCCGAACTTTTGCTATGTCAATTTAAGTTCTCCTCAGATAAAATGCACGCAGAGGTATCGTGTCAACAATTAGCTCCTTCAGCTGTCGATAAGCTCACCTTGCCTACCTGAAATGTGACAAAACACACAATGTTTCCACATTCTATCCACTGTATCGGTCAGTCTGTCATTTAAGGTATGGGTTTTCAGTGCATTTTTAATGTTTGCATACTGCGCGTTATACAGTAGCTATGTAAGTAAGCTTATTTGATATGCATAACAGTGGCAAACTTCAAAACGTTTAGGTCGTCACTCGTTTGAACAACAATTCTTTGTGCGCATATATCAAATAATGTTACAAGTTATTAAGGTAAGACTCTTTATACAAATGCAACAAATATTTATGCAACGAATTGCTACCTTAAGTCGGTTTATAAAAATACAGTAATATCATAATCAGATACGGTCGCTATCCCTTAGCTGACCTGGCATGCTATATTGTCGTTCAGTACAGCTGCTTAAAGCTTTTTAATAGCGAACAAATTGTGTAATTAATATTTGCAATCGTTAGATATGGCATCTCTTAGTATGCATACAAGCATCTAGTCGTATTTATTAGATGTATGATTTCCACTCAACTTTCCACTTAACCGATGCCATTGCGGTCGCTCTTTTCATTACAAGTAGTCTGATACATTGGCTGACGTTGATATGTGAGGTAATACATAAGAATTAGTCGTTGATGTAATGTAAGTCTCAAAGCTAAATTGGGTGTCTGCTTAGAAATAACCAGTTGAAGGTGCTCATACAGCACACTGAGCAGATCCAGAATAAACCGAAGAGTTGATGGTATTTAACAACATATTGCTTGCAATATCTCGATTATTTTAGTCACATCGTTGTTCTAACTTGAGGAATAAATGACGGACCGTACGCTTATATGTGGTAAATGAACCTAACTAAACTTTTTTAGGAAAAGCGCAAACTGAATGAGTTTGGTACAAGCGACGATAGGCGTGGATAACCTCACGAAATTATCGCAAACGTGTTATTTATGCAGTCACAATAGTAGTGCACCTATTTGGCCATCGTCTGAATATTTTTTTTTGTTTTTGCTACATAAATGTTTTATTTATATACAGCATTCACGTTTGCTTTCACCGCACCAATTTAATGCGTGGCATACTTGACACTAAACGACATGAATGCCAAATTCCAGTCTAAAGCCTACGTTTGCACACTCGTCATTATTAACCAATCACACGCCACAACTGAGACAAAGAAGAATGTTTCTTTGTTGGACGTTATTAGGTAAGCACATATATATATATATTTTTCATGGTGATGCATGACCGTCTCTTAGTGCACGCATAGTGTGTCAGTGTGAAGCAAACTAGACCATAAACTCCTCGCCTTTGTGAGGCGCAACATGCACTTGCGCAAAATGAGTTATGAGAAGTAAATCGCACAGTCGTAGCAAACTACAGTAATGCGGTTTAAAGGAAAATGTTCCAAGCCAGTTGCCGGAATGATACATAAAAAAGGCAAGCGTAACGGCTTTCGTACATGCGAACCGGGCTTGTAGAGACCTGCGGAGTGCTACGGGAAATCATATATCGGCAAATATACCCCGTTGTTCGGTGCGTCTGTTACAGCTGTTTTGGTAACAAGCCTGCACATTTTCGCTTTCTCTTTCTGCCACCATAGGGAAAGTAGCCATCAAAGATTGAATCGCCTATGCGTACGTTTGCATATGGTTGCATTTTAGAATACCAACTAAGCGTTGCCTTAAATTTTAATAACTCATGCAAACATCTATGCATCTTCATGGCTGGGCACTATTTAAGCCCTCGAATTCCCTACATATGCGCAATAAGTAAAGGGCGTAGTTTAA
Source organism: Urechis unicinctus (assembly GCA_034190875.2). Classification (NCBI taxonomy): domain Eukaryota; kingdom Metazoa; phylum Annelida; class Polychaeta; order Xenopneusta; family Urechidae; genus Urechis; species Urechis unicinctus. Next base: position 35,537,164 of record CM067343.1, read on the forward strand.
GTGGATGTAACTAGTTCAAAACAGTAATCATTGCTTGTGCATATTCGGTATATATCGAATACAGCGGCCCGCTATCACACTCTACCACTGGTTTTATCAAATTGGAATATCGCTAATACCACAATGTAAATCGTCCATTTACTAATGTCTATGACATCGGCATAACACATTCTGTCGATATCAATCTACGTGCATTGTGTCCCGGTCCATATTCATTTTGTGCCAAGCATTGTGAGGGGCCCGATTTATAAACATTAACTCAATGTCCGATTTAGGGTAGCGACAATATAAAATACATTAGTCATTGCTGTTCTGTTGTTATTCAATTAGTCGATGCCTAGGTGTCACCTCATGTGAAAAGGACGCTGAATATTGGATCAAATAACCCGGTCATGATTGACATAATTGAATTACTGATCCCACCGGAATGTGCACTCTCACGTTATAAGATTAACAGAAGCCTTTCTCTATTGTTAAGCCAGTATATAAGGAAGCACAGAGGGGCGCTACCGCCGTATGCTGATACAATTGCTTTGTCCCAGTCGGAAAGAGCGATCCGCATCCGTCCGAGAACATATAGAAATAGTCCCGACCCTTCGACGCTCTTCAGATAGCAGGTTTCCCGTAACCCCAGGAATAAACACAATTCATCGCATAACATCGACTGCAGACTGTCACGTGTGAATCGTTGATGGACATACAAGCCGTACTTACGCATCCACCCTAATTGCGAACGAGCGATTGTAAACAACATAATTAGTTACTTCAGCATCATTTGATCCCTTTTTATTGGATTGAAGCCATTGTAAGTAAGCGCTGCTGTGTTTTGATAATGAACTGGAAACGAATTAATCGACAAAACAATGGGGGGGGGGGTAATTGTGTGTTCTTCCAATTGCTGCACGTCATTGTGGGCCTATCAGAGCTATCGAAATAATATATATACAAGCATATATATATAGATATATATATATATATATATATATATATATATATATATATATATATATATATATATATATATAGAGACATATATATATATATAGAGGGATATGTATGTATATATATAGAGAGAGTATCTATATATATATCCTATCATATAGGGAGATATATATATTTATTTTATCTGTGTATGTGTATATATCCACATCTATCTCTATATCCATATATAGATCTATCTATCCCATATATATAGAGATCTCTCTATCTCTCTATCTCTGATATATATATATATATATATATATATATATATATCTCTATATATATATATATATCTCTCTCTATATCTCTATATATATATCTATATCTATATATATATCTATATATCTCTATATATATACAAAGTTATATATCTATCTCTCGATCTGATACATATATATATATTTATTATATATATGGCTATATATATCTTTTCAATACCTATACTGCGCACCAGAGCAACCATGTATTTTCTCTATGAAAAGGACGAACGACAGATGAGATGCATCAAATGAGAGCAAATTGGAACTGTGTAATGAATTGAAACGGACATTGGCGTCATTTGCTTTTCTTTTTGCTCGAAGCATACAAGTTGAATTTTCAATAGCCTATCCCGGGTGAGATAAAAGCTGCAGTTACTGAGACACTCGTCCTTAAGTATCTATGGTGGTCAAGTGGTGGGCACGGGGTCTTTAATGTCTAATGACAACCTTATCACGGTGAACAAATGTCGTTCCAGCAACAGAATGTCATCTCATATGGAATAAGTTTACATATTTACGAGAAATACTTATCAAAGCCACAACATCAAGTAGTCAAGAATCTGTTCATAAAAAGTATATAAATATACGAACATATAACAAGACGCATGTTTGCATAAAATCAAAGCATCGGCTTCCTCAGACATCAATGACATGAACTCAAAATAACAGCACTATTGTTTCGCATATGTGGCACAAGAAGCAGTGTATTGTAATGGGTCCAGGCCAAAGCTAGCACCCACTAGCGTGTTACGAATCTCCGTGTGTGGATTTCTTACGTCAGATGCTAAAATGAGCACAAAGTGCTGAATTTAATGCAAACGCTTGACTTTACATGGATAGTCGTCAGCTTTAACTATTTATCAGTTTTAGGCTCAAGCTAAGTACACAGACTGATTAATTTAAGATGCAGCTTTTGCTTATTAATAGAGCAAACCCAAAGTACCTTCATGTTAAACGCATGCAAATGCTCTTTACAATAATTCCGGGAAATTCTACCCGGCCGAATGCAGACACTCATATATTGAAAATATGGGTTTTCATGCAGCTTTTATGTTTGCCTACTGCTATATTGACGCGCTATACGTTAGCTATGTTAGCAACCTCATAGTATCAGCTTAACTGTTAAGTACGATATATAGTGGCGAATTATAAGCACCTAGGGTAAAAGCACTACATCCACTACAAGCTCGTCACAACTGGAACAATTCTTTTATTCGCATATATCAAATTAGGTGACCCGTTGTTATATAACCCGAACATTTACCGTTTCTCTATTGTAGCTGTTCATGTAACTTGCTTGCACATTTTCTCATTCTCTATTTGCTATAATAGGGAAAGTTGTCACAAACGATTAAATCTCCTATGCGTACAATTGCACATGGATGCATTTAGGAATACCAGCTTACCATTGCGCCACCTTCAAAGAACAGAGGCATACATATGTTGATCCTCATGGCTGAGCCATACATTGAACCGGCATATGTGCAATATCAATAAATAAAGGACCTAGTGTCAGTTGTTTCAACTATTTCCAAACAATCATCATGGCTTTGACAAAATTTCCATAGAAAACAGCTAAAACTTTGCGCAAATATGTTTTTGTTATTCCAGAAAACGATTCATCTGCTACATTTATTTAAGCCGGCATGAATATTTTGCAAACCCTGCCGTATAATTTATATTTAATGGATAATTTTGTTTGTGGTCATTCCGTCTCTGGCTGGCTATTCATTCTATGGCTCACTCAAATGTTAATGATAATATGCCATATTGTTCTCTCGTTTGTAATAATTGCCTAATCTACACTCCGGTACAGATATGCTCTCTAAAACATGAAAGCTTCTGGTTAAGAAACATTGAGTGCTGTGATCATGAGCATCACAATGAAGTACTCACATTGTTGCATCTATTGTGCAGAATGAAAATAGAGTGATAACTCGAGGTATATTTTGATATGCAATGTAGGTTCATGATTCTTGGTGATTAGTAGAAACAGTTAAAGTATCCAATCCAAATAATCCTATTCCGATATATTGCATTCATGAATGCTGCTTATTAAAGTATTATATATCGTGAACAATGGTACCAAACATTTGCACACAAAAAACGAGCAATAATGTATGTTAATGTGCAGTGCGTAACGTCCATTTGGTTGCACAAAACTTTTGGAATTGTGTCAGTCAGTAACCAGCTCTGCCTAATCACTAGTCATGGCGATGTGTACTATAACGAAATTAACGATCAAAGTGGCCGATTAAGGCGATAAACGCTAAAATTGCACAATACTTGTAGCTCGTTTGAGGTTGTAGAAACATGCATTTATGAATACTAAACGCCTCAGTTGATGACGAAACATGATGTGCAAAGATGCTACACACATAACTGTGCATACAGATGGCTGCTTAGTGTACATTCGTAGGCGTTCTGTGTGCTAAGAAGATTTCCTTCTATGCTTGGACCGAGTAGGGCCCAGGAAACTTTTTCTGACTACGCAATAGTAGTTGTTACCCTAAAAAGCTATGCAATGTAATTATTTATTGGAAGTCACTGTAGCGCGTATAGATCATTGCCGTCTAACTGTCGCAATAACGAACGAAATTGTGCAAAAACGCGTAGTTGCATTGCGTTACGACGCTACATAGTGCGTAACGGAGATGTAGACTTCGAGGAAATACATAAAGTAAGCAGTGGTGAATTTTGCGAAACCGATTACATGGAACAGAGTTATGGAGAAAACGTTACCCGTCGTTTTAGAAAGTCTTTACCGAAATAAGTACCAATAACTGACGCCTTCTAACTCATTTTTGTTCATTCCGGGCAATTATAAACAGTTCACACCGAAATAAACTGATGCTCTGATTTGCCTTTCCAACCGTTATGGAAAAATAAGATCCAAAAACACATTTTGTACACCGTGTAACTAATAAGCGGTGACATTTATGACCGGGTCAAATGTTTTGACTAATGACTCTCTTTTAACAATAACATAGAGTAGTATCATGTATAAAGGAATAC
>CM067343.1:35546419-35583919 GCA_034190875.2 Urechis unicinctus
CGAAGACATGCGTTGTTTTATTGAAATTTGCCGAGTTATCAAATGTTGTGTCCATTTCATTTGTAGCATTAAATCGTAACCAGTCACAATATAGCTTAACAAGGTTCACTAGAATAGAGCAGTACAATAGCTGTTTCTCAAAGCTTGTTCAATATTCGCAATCCATATATGCTGTTTAATCAGTAATGAGACGGTATATTGATCAATGCATTTAAAGAAAGGACAGAAACGTTGATGCATATAAAAGGTGATGTTGTCTTTAAATGGTTATTTCCTTTCAGCGACAGAAATGGGCATATGGCGCCATTAGATGATGGAACTTGTATAGCGATTCCTTATTGTTACAAAGTGGTTTTAGCCTGACCAAAGACTAACAGCTATTAAGTTGCCGAACAAAAACACTGTGTCCAGCAAATGATATCCTTTTTAATCTGAATGGTCGTGATCATAGTTTAGATCGTTTGTCGTATTTTGTACTTAGCTTCTAATATGATATATATGAACAAAGTGCATGTTGGTACGGTGTGTATTCCTGTGTAATTAGCTGGTTGCAGTGGTGGCTCGTTTTCTCAGGGCAGCTGTAACGTCTGCGTAATAAAAGCAAAACGGCATTTTTAAACACTTGTAATGTTCTACTTTACTACATGTGGAGGTTAATTAAATGTCCGGTTACAGTGTTTTGACCTCTTAATATCATACTTACGGACTGAAAATATTGTTAGTAGTGTGGTTATTTGGATATGTATCAGGTCAGTATTGGAGTCAGAAACCTTCTTATAAATCTTCTAAAAACATTTTCTGATTTCAATGTTCAGTCAACAGAGTTTGGTCGTATCGTTATAATTCCTACCATAGTATACGTCTCTTCATCTTTAGCTGTAACTGCAAAATAATTATCCGTTCATATATGAGACTCTATTGCAGCTGGCATATAATATGACATTATGCCTGTCAATCCGGTAAGCAGCTTTAGAATGATTAGACTAAACATTCTGCAGTTCAGATGTATCTGGATGCCGTTAGTTGAAGGATAAAATGCAGCATTCTCTAAGTGTTAATTGTTTACAAATTCTTCAGGGCGTGTATGGTTAATAGCAAGCCGAGCCAATTTCGACATTTACTCTGATATGGACAGCGCAGCATAATTCCACAGCAAAATCATAACAACAAGATCAATCAAATGTTATACTGCAGCTGTGCTTTCATGATGAACAAATAAACAATGAACTAAGATAGTAAGCTTTTGGCTGGTGCCCAGCTTGACCAATAATTTCATGTAGAGCTTCAATGATGCAATCAAGCCATTTTGATTGGGTACTTTGATATAACACTGTATATATGATCCGAGACAAAAACTGATAATACTCGTAATAAGGATTAGCTGGGTTTGTGAAAACGCGTCAGCATGGTTAGCAGTATGCCCGAAACCGCTGGTTATATGACCCTGCTACTTTAGTGTAGATATAATTCATTTAAGGCCATCGAACAATATATCAGATTGGCGTAGTTATATGCAATATTGTTCAAATAGATTTTGAGGGTCATTCTAATTTGTGTACAAACCGCTGTAATCCGGTATATAATTTCCCTCCTGTAGTTAATATTATGCCTGTATGTTAATGTTCTTGGCCAAATGGATGGCCATTTAAGTTAGAGTCACATAATATATCACCTCCTGCGTAGCATTATTTGCATGCATATATGCTAATGTCGTGGCCAACTGGAAAGCCATTCAAGTTTAAGGCGGTTCGCCTGACATGATTAGCATGCAGCTAAGTGAATTAATGTTGAATTAATGAGGCGTCCGTCCATTTGGACGCACGACAAATGAAGGCTCTCAAGAATTGAGGACAATGATTATCACTCGGAGATTCAGAGGGAGACGGAGCGTGGCAGAAAGTTTAAAAGTCAAATGAGACCAACCAACCGCGTTGTCATTAGTCATTACCTACTATCTCGGAGTTGCGGAGTCTAGCAGCAGTGTAAAGTCTATGATCAGGTTCTACACTCTGTGACACCTAACATGAAGAATTTCTTTGTGCTAGCTCATATCCAGTCTAGGGTATGTTCATAACATCTTACAAACTGATGCATTGCAACAACAATATCCACGTTTGTCGGACAAACACGGGTGACATATGTATTATCGGGAGTCGTATTATTGCCCGTGTATTAAGATCAGATTCCTTGCTAACAGCTTATAAATAAGCCCACAAAAAAGCATAAACAGCAAAAATGCCTTCATTAACACGTGCATCTTCCGAGCAGCTGTTGCCGTTGTTAATGAACCCGTCGTGCATGAGGCGTGATCTAAATTCGACCGATGTGGACACATGGCATAATATGCGGTGAATCCTATTGTTATGAGCAATGTACGTAAAACAGTATGCGAGATAAATGAACGCTCGTGGGAACAATGATCTAAACATTACTCACCCGAAAAGTAGCTGTATCGATTTAACACCATTAAAAGAGCTACGTGTCATGTAATCATCAATACCGGACACGTCATACTACTTCATTTAAACTATAGCAAAGAGCACTATTGCTATACTTTAAACATGAACGACTAGACTATGAGCCACTACTCCCAATGGTTTATGTGGCTATTATGAACAGTTAATAGATTAAATCTGATGTTGTAGATAGATGTATGTTAGACGGATGACAATTTACATTAAACTTATCTTTGATGCTACCGATGGATTCGCCTGAACGTGCACGCCATGGCTATGGTGTGGTCGGTGCTTCGGTAGCCATACCGTCTTTGTTTGAATATATGATGAGGAAAAATAAGCCAAGAAGAATATCAAAGGCAATTATAATCTTACGACACTCACATGATTTAGTAATTTGAATATATTGCAGTGGCTACAATGGCACCTCATTGATATATACACGCGGAGTGCATATATGTCTGATGTAACGAAACTTATCTGCCGCAGTATAATATCCGTCTGACCGCCAAATGTAGAAGCTGCACGTTGAATGAAGTTCTTGTAGAAGTCGGCAGGCTAATGTTCGTGCCAAAAACAGTACTCGGTTTTGTGCGTACGCCTGCTAATGCCAACAGAAAACCATCTAGAAAATAGAGGGATTTACGCACGCTCTTTCTAAATTAGGCAGTATTGGCTTTACACGCTGATTTGAAAAAGACTGCGATTGAAGAGGAGGCTTGATAATGAATCCCGGTACAGAGACGGTTCACCAAAATTATATTTTGATCTCAGAATAGCAACTTCTGATTCAAGCTCAACTTGGCGTACTTAAATGGACAATATGCTTTTCGGCATTGCTTATTTCAATGGCAAATTGCAAGGGGCTGAAATCATGAAATGCCAAGGCGAATGAAGTAAGCCTAGCATAATTAACTAATGTTCACCTTTTGGACAAACTGGTGAAGGTATAATGGGATGCTTAAGTCAACCATCTGCACTCATTCATAATTTACGTCGAAAGATGATTACCCAACCAAGCCGATTAAGGGCTTGGCGTGGAAGTTGGATGGGCTTAACAATTGCGCGTGCAATATTTCTTGTTTGATGTTCGGCTATAATTTTATACTCCTCTGCGTCTCATAATTTGAGTGGAATATCTTATAAAACATAACTCTATTACTTCTACGTTATATCAGAATTTTGCGCTTGTAAAGTACGTCTGGGTGATCGTGCCCGTTATTCGGCATTGGGCGCAAGTGATTTATTACTCCTACATGATTAGCATCTTGTGCATTGCTGCCATTTGAGAGGCTCATTAGTAACATACGTAATTGCAATTGTCATACAAGTCCGTTACTGGGGGACATCATAGCATCACAATATATGCAAATAAAAACCTTTAACTCTTAGTTTTTCTCGATTGTTATTTCTTTTTAACTTAAGGTACAATACTGCACCTCTTATCCGATGAATAGGAAATTCAAACCCCATTAAGAAATAAACTACCATATTACCGACAAAAGTATGAACAGTAACAAGAGCACACGGATGATCGGTATCACCAACATAGATAGAAGACTCAATGCTTGTGTTACCAGAGATTACTCATAGAAAAAATATAAGATATGCAGCGCACACCTCTCAAAGTAACTAATTTATTAATATTAACGTCCTGTTATTTAAACGCAATTGTCTACTGCATTATCGATAAGCGACAATACCGGAGTACACAAGGTTGTAAATGAGGACAAACATTCATACAATTCTGTCTTAATGTCATATGGTAACACATAGCTAGACATTGTGGCGATGGAAATTAAATTTAATATTTCATACGGACCTGCCTATCGCACACTCCTGTATTACCTATTCGCGATGTCAGATCGTACACTTGTCAATACGTGAAATGTTTCGTGTGCAACATATGCTACCTGCGGAATGGAAACAGAGAACACATGGTATATCAAATTTGGATGCTTAGCAACATAATACTGCTGTGAATGAGCTGGAATGTACACTTTGATTTAGTTCTAACAGTTTGCAGAATTACCTACACTTGTATCGACTAAAATGCGATTATCGCTGAAGTCATACATTCATATAAACTGTTGTGTCCAATTCTACGACTATAGCAAAGTGCTTCTTTAAAACTGTGGCTGTAGGTGTCCCCACTTGCTAACATGCTACTTAGTATTATGCATGTCGAGTATTGTTCAAACCCAATTAACAGTGAAGTATCTATCGTTATAGTAACTGACTATTCGATACGGTAACAAAAATTTTACGGAATCCTCCAATAAGATTCCTGTTTTAATTATCGCTGTACAACATACAAATCCTAATAGACAGCTTGAATGAATATCCCGTTAAAGCAGGTGTCTTTAGTTAGTCCAGTGTATGTGACGACAATAGTTCCTTGTTGATATTTACAATGTAAATTGCTGACTGGTTACGATTAGATATAAGAATCAGCAGCCATGAGGTTTATGTATAAGGTTTCTCACAAAATGAGCACGAACGCAGCTGACACTTTCCAAACATCGTCAACGCGCTGTTGTACCATAAACAACCAGCTACAAGTGGCAAATAAACTGACGCACCGACGTTTTATGTACTACTGATGATTGCAGGTGCACTGATACATACGTCAAAGAAACAGAAATAATTAATGTAGCAATATTGTTCCCGGGTTCGACCCCTGAATAATGCAGATTATACATTCGAGGCGGAACACAAATAGACATACCATTCAAGGTACGCAATAATGGCAGGAAATAGTAGCAAATAGATAAATACACACACACACACACACACACACACACACACACACACACACACACACACACACACACACACACACACACACACACACACACACACACACACACACACACACACACACACACACACACACACACACATATACAGGCCCACCCAAACACATACACACACATATATATACATATATATATACAAATATTTGTAAATATATGAAAAATATATATATATATTTATATATGCATATAAATATATATATGCATATATAGATTTATATATATATAGTATAGATACATATATATTTTTATATGTATATCAATATATATTTATTTATATATATAGATTTATGTATATACGTTTCTTGCAAATGTAAAAATATATACTAAGACAATAAAAATAAATATACACATGTATGAATATATTCATATACATATGATTCGAAACAATACACCTGAAGATAAAATACTGTATTGCTTTTTACATATGGTTCGGGCACTTTTTTCCAATTTTTTTTTTATAATATCGACACTGGACAAAATTTAAGTGTGTGCGCAATCAAAATTGCAAATAAGTTTGATTGCAAGTGCGTTAAATTATCTGTATATGTACATGATAGTACCGTCCATGTTATTGGCACTGTTGGGGTCGCGGCAGGCTAATAAAATAGTTGTCAAGTACGGGATGAAAACGGACATTTATATATTACTAGCTTCATGTGATACGCCAAATATGATGTCCTTCCACATATACATTTGTTAAATACTGTTGCGTATGCAATATGGTGTTTATAAAGATGCATCTCAATCTTAGCTATGGAATGAATTGGTCTCTGCCAATTTATCAATGATGCACATCTACAGCAAGGCGCAGTAAAACCGTTTAGGTCTGATTGGTTCACCCGAGGTGGAGCACTTAGATAGTATCGCATTGGAACTGCTCGCAACAATTTGCTCGCGCGCTACCAAGTCAGTAGCGGATTGATTATCTTAAAGATAATACGTCGATGAACTTTGAAATGCCGATCCATAAAGTCGGGAAAATTGTCTCTGACACGCAAATATATCGGACACAAACTTTAGCCTAATTTACAACGCGGCCATTGGAACGTATTTATCCTCGCTCGTGTATGTGGGCAGCTTTGCATTGCAACATGCATTAGCCTCAAATTCTTCCCAACAGCTTGTGCCTTCATTGAGTAAGCCGAGGGAATTATATTACCTGTGTATTACTGTTCCTCGATATTCATGAACAAAACTACTATGCACGATTAACATGGGTAATTAGCAGATGCTGGAGTCATCTGGTATGGAATAATCTAAGCAACGAAGAAAGTTGCGATGGATGATAGAAACGACTATGATTTCAACTCTTACAGATATAAATGATATTGTAACGGTCCCACAATATTCACAATGGCTATGTATGGGAGCGTTAATGGAGTTCGGGTCGAAACGAACAAATCAGTTGACTAATTGTACAATCTTGGTACTAATTAGTAACTGCAAGAACCTATAAACTTTCACTTTATATCGGGCTATAGTATAATGGCTCGCAATGATCAACAATTTAGTACATTTCAACTACTGTAAACGAGATTGTCAATCAGTGAAAAGGCGGACAAGGCATGTTTTATACTTCGATTTTCTATGCAATAAGACCTCATTAAGAGCTCCGTCATCGACTCAGCTCTTTGGCTTTCCCGAAATTTAATGCTATCGCTCGACGATACCTGGACTGTTGTCAATTGTAACAATTACCTAGTTGCTCGCTATTTTGTTTAAACTAAGCACACTAATGACTAATGTATGTAAGATGCAGCTTCGGGATCCGAAATCCTGTCACGCATCGGTTACATATTAAAGGTTAATGTACACGCATGAATTTTACACTACGTTCCCTTTAACACACTCCACTCAAGCATAAACCATGGACGATTCTATAATCGACCAATATAGAATGTGGCCCGCATATATTGATAGCAGCGGATGGCTTTTATGCTTAATCCATTATTCGCAGAAGCAACTACGGACATATCTGCCGCGTGTCGTTTCGAGACAGATATTGTCGAATGGTGACATTATCCCGAGCTCTTACTATGTTCTTCTTCACACCAATGGACTGACTTTGAAAATCTCATTCGATTATCAAATCAGTTATGTTTAGACTTTCTACCAGTCGACACTCCGCATTTACAATGACATGTCTTTGTGTTTCTTGAACTAAAGTTCCTTTCTTGCATTAGATTATAAACATACAACCCGCAAATAGCGTACTCTCTGTCAGTATTAACAAAATAAGACCCTGTAAGTTATAAATTTGTTAAACGTTGGATTAACAGTTGAGCATTGTCGCCTAAATTCTGAGTTAGTTGAAAATTCAACTGAAGTTATTTGGTTCATAAATAATCAGAATTGTTTCCTAGAAATGTATAATTTATGATTTTTATAACTTTCCGAGTAATAAATTGCGTCAACGCAAGTTCCAATCCGTTCGCCGTGTTAGGGGGTTTACTGGATTATATTACTGTGTTAATGCATGCGGATCAGCTCTTGTAATGGACAGAAGTATCCGAGTCGCAGCGTCCTGTCAAAACTGGCAGTTGTCTGGGCATTGGATATTTTTAAGACAAATTGCCTAATCAAGCTCCGCGGCTGTTGCGTCATCCAACGCTTTTATGTTTTGTATAATGACATCTGTGGTATGATAATGGATGCAATTCCTAACAGGTCTTACGTAAACGCTGATGTAAGCCAATTTCCTCATTTTCTCAAATGTTAACTTTGTAATATACGTCATTCCTGTTTCTCGCTTGTATAATAACCAGCGCTAATCTCTGTTAGATCCTAAGGCATTATTAATACAATTAGCTAAACTAACCAATGATTTGTTAGCCACAAATAACTACAATCCGCCCATGGCGTCCGCTTAAGCCACCTTTAATGTGATTTCAACTTACAACTGCACATTTTACGTCCTGCTATGCTACAAACGTCAACATGACACAGAAAGAAACGAGTAGTGTGATTTCCATAACTCTTATGTAGTACCAATGGCAGTGGCATGAAATAATAATTGCCGTCAGACGGGTAGCATAACAATTAAAAATACAATTCAGCTGCTTTGTGCAATGTTTAGAAATGTGAATGACAGGCAAACGGAATATCCATATGCTATCGAGTGACAATGCATATAATTCATGTTCGGAGACTCATGGCAAAGCTAAATCAGCACATATGCACACGTTCCGACCGACTAATTCTACAGCATGAACGCATAGATGATCAACCGAGTTCAACGTTTCTAGTTTATTACGACACAGCTAAAATAACCTCAGAAACACAGTATGCTGGGGCATGTTCGCATACAGTTAATGTGTTCATGCCTTTAACTCTTTTACTAGTCTTATCTTTACGAATAAGATAAAATATTCATGTTATGTGGGCATGAGAAATATTCCTAATATACAATAAATTGAATAGAACAATTAAATATATATTAACGAGTGATTCAATTTTAAGGAATAATCTGTTCTGTGGTTAAGCAGTTTGTCGAAGGCGTATTATACAAATAATTGTAGCAGGCACTTCTCCCATATGCTAATCATCTTATGTAACAGCGTTTACTTAATGTGAGAGTCAACCCAAAGAACCAGAATGTTTAACGCATGCAAATGCTCTTTAAAACAATACCTGCAAATTAAACCCGACCGCATGCATACACTAGTACGTTTGTAACAGGTGCGCTTGAGATATAATTGACTCTCCCCAAGCAGCCAATCATGCCAGTTGGTCGACAACTGTTAACAGCCATTTAAACAGACACTAAAGACACTCAGCATATGTATGGCACAGCAGGTGCAAAAAATAAACCAGCAGAAAACAACCCAATACTGCATCTAATGCACAGTACGACGGAACCTATCGCGTGCTGCGACCGAGACGTAACTAACACCTGTCAAAGCTGATGAATGGTATGCACATACGATAACTGTATTGCCATGAAGGTCCGATATCGACCCTTTTCCTTTAGGCTCGAATTTGATCAACATTTCTTGCATTCAAACGCAGCTACTACGCGAGTTCTGAGCCGCCAGCACAATTTGTCTCTCGTCAACCACTGAACCTCATATACTGGATCATAAGCATACAGAACTAGCTGAATAACTACATAACAAATAAACGACAATCAAGTAAATTAACCAGCTTTGATAACTGAATATGTCATTTGACATTGTTTCTGTAGCAAACGTGAACCAATGATATAATGTTCACGGTACATAAGAAAGTACTCCTTCATTTGTTAAACGCTGTTCTGACAAAATGCAGGACAGCAGTTGGTCTATTAAGTCGATAAATTATACAATAATAACTGCTTGACGGATTTATTTGGCGGGCGAGAAATTGCACAAATGTTCGATAGACGGTGTTTGCGAATGCCGCATAGAAAATCTATCGTAACGATGCGTTGACACCTTTATTGCCTTCACAGACATCAACTTATTACATGTACCTCGCCGTGGCGTTTTCTACCCATTTACAGCTATCGATGTGAGCGCATATTTGTCATAAGACGTTAACCATCACCTATACAGCTGTCGCCGCGCATGGGTAGCCATGCGTTGCAATTATGGCCGATGAAGCCAAGACAACATGTAAGCGAGTAACGAGCCGTAACAAACGCAAGCAATGCGTGCAGCCCTTTCTTAAATCTCCCAATGACTTGGTTGATGCTTCTATAAGCTAAACAACGCCATTAACAACACTGGTTTACCAGAATGACGTACTAAGCTGGGTTAATGTTTTTTCATCTGGATTGTACATGCACTCATTAAAATGGGATCCGATGATTTTAAGCATCTGCGATAGAATAGACGGCGATGGTTTACGCGCAATCTGTATTGTTGTTATGACTGTTTGAAACAATGGAAATCACGAGACTGCCCCATTACACCTATTTAGTGTTAAATACCCATACACGTTATTCATAGACCGCGAGTGATATGTCATGACTCGAATAAGCTGTACACTGGACACCAAACAGCAATCAATGCGGACATTTCTTTTTGCGCCGCCTACTTGATGACAAACATGGCCCGGCTACTTTCATAAAAATGTTCGTTCAAAGGAGTTGTACTCACCAATGTCAAAGAACAGAAAGATATAACTCCCTAGTGTTTAGCGAGCTATAATAACTGTCACATAGCATGTAAGCTGTATTATTGCATGAGAACTAGCAAAAATAAGGTGACTAGATGCAAGTAACTAAAAACAGTGAAATGTCTTATTTTATTTATCTTTTGAGCAGTTTATATTGTTTTGGGTTTGTTTCGATCAACCAGTCGTTCCCAAAAATATATTTTCTTCATAGGTACTCTAAACTCACCCAATTAGAAAAGTATAGCGCAAAAACTAGATTTTACGCAAACCAAGTTGCACGCATCAAAAATATAGTCTGCGGGGGCTGGCAAGGTTAGGTGGCAGCTTTTTATACAGGTTTATATATTATAGCCATACAACTTTCTGTCAATGCCTATTTTGCTACAATTCAAGGTTACTTTGATTTGACGTACCAACCCTTCTTTAAGAAAGGCTTTGCCTGATTTGTTTTATGGAAAGATCCATTTCGATAAACATGATTGACCATCCATTTATTGCGAGCGGAATGATGATCACAAACTTTCTACAAGCTTCAAATTTTCTTCTGTTTTTTGGTGGACTTCGCAGCTACAGTGTTAACTGTATTTGTTAGTGATATATTTAGGTTGATATTGGCACGATAGAAATAAAATATTTATGAGTATGGTGTGACGTCAGGTTCCGCAAGAATCTCGAATGGTAATTAACCAATACACAGAGTAGATACAGTATCTCACTATATGATACAGATTGGTGCCCATGCAGCGTACATTATGCTCACATAGGCATGGGTTAATCTTAAATGCGAAATGCGTGAGATGGTGGTAATTTAACTCAGAGTCTTTAAGTTTTTTAATTGCACCCACGATTGCTTGTGATTCGAGTACCGTAATTAGTAAAAACATATAATTTGTTGTGGCACATGAGAACAATCCCAACTACCACTGCTATTGCGTCATTTCTAATTAAATAAGATGCCGTATTGAGGTGAAAAAGATTATCGTAATTGTTTGTTCTATTTTTCTTCATCCGTTGAACCGATTGAAGACGGCCACAACACCTTTAGACTGACAATGCATAGTGTCTTCAGCTTCTGTTTATCAATTCAATGCGAATGATGTTTATGGCAATGAGGGGAACATGGGTTTGCCTTTTGAATGGAACGACAACTCGATGACAGCAACAGGAATAATGCTAGATCGTACCGTGGCTGAACCAAAACACATATCTGACAGGTTGCTTTACATCAATCTAAGGCCGAGTGTCCTTGCTTTAATGTTTCGTCGAACGGAAAATAGTGATAACAAAAGCGAATGGATCTATTAAGCCCGGCTGAATTGTTTTGGATCGAATGAACGTTGCACAAGCATGAATCAGACTTATGTGCGACAAAGTGCAGTCCACAAAGCCAAATAGAAACCTAGTAAACAGGCCCGCTCGCATTTACAGTAGCCTACCTGCTCGTCAACATATTCGAGCAATTTTAGTCTACTAATGATTTGTATGAACCTACTATGTAGCTATTGCAAACCATGATATTCTCTATACGGAAAGTAGAGTATGCCGCCATCATTATTCCAACAATATAAGTACATTATTGTGTACGGTCTTGACTTCCCATTGACGACAAGCGTGGTAATATCTAGGACTCTTTGTCGAAGAACTGTTGCATCTTCGCCTTTGGTTACGGACATCTCATAATTTGAAACGCACCTGAAACAATATTGGTCGGCATTATATTTTATTCCTGATATGATATGTTAAATGTAATACTATAAGACCTCTCGCTACTGGATATGCGTGAAGGGGACGATTGCCAGCGGGACAGTGGTAGGGTTTGTGTTTGTGTTGACAATTACTCCCTGCACTCTATGTTCCGTTTATGCACCAAGTAGTTAATCATCACATCGCTAGCTAAGTTCACCACACATATTGTAACAGACTGTCTAACAATAGAAGATATTGTTTTGTACAGATATGTACGTGTAGCTGTAATGAATCTTATAATTGTAGCATCACTCGTTATTCAAAGTAGCTGGTGTATTATTCATGTAGACATCCGTTGTTGTGATATTGCTGATCCGTCTCCCTTTGTTTTGAGGCTTTTTACTTATGATTCCCAAATGTATGGACAATTTACAAGCATAAGCTGCACACCAGGGTGTGAGATTCCTATTTAATAGCCGTTGGTACGGACTTGATACTTCCACGAAAATAAGTAAGTGAATCAGGTGTTACCGGAGATACATTAAGCAAGAAGCTGTATCGACCATGGAGCTTCACGGGTGGTTGTTCAATTTATATTTTCTTTTGCGCCCCCTTTGACCATAGCTGTCTTACAATAAACGAAATCGTGCACTCAAAATAGAAGGAACGCACAATATTGGCTTGAGCAGCGACAGACTGAGATGATCTTTTTCGATCTTAAACGCGACGTGTGAAATATTCGTCAAAAGCACCACGCCCGTCAGTCCCTTAATACAGTGCACACATGTTCTGATTGAAGGCTATCCTGATCATTGGTGAATGATCTGCACATTACCTAGACTAATAATGCCGAGTGAATATGTATTAAATCCCTTCACGATGGGTAGTTAATCGGCAATGTCAGTCAGAGAACACTTTCGAAGCAATATCGAATTACTCATGTGAAACATCGACTGCAAGACGTGAATGCAATTGCTTTCTAGAATTTCCATGGGAATATTTATGGTTAAGGCAGTCTATATCGATTATCATCGATGAGTCAAATGAATGAATGAAGCTGCGCATTTAATGTTTTGTCAATTTACTCGCTGTTAAACAGCTAGCTTATGGTGAACAAACGCTCCGTGTAGGTTTCCTCATCCATCTAACGCTTAAATAGTGCGTTCTAAATATGACTTATTCGCGCCAGCACCGTTACACAATATGGGAGTTCACACAAATTGGCGAAGCTCACTGATTGATGACGATTTGCGTTTAACTATGTTTGGTGCAATCCATGTCACACGCGCGTAGCCATGAATGCTTATGGTTTTATGCTGGTTGTGAGCATATCGGTACAAACTCCCCGTTGCATCACCAGCTGTTATTATGCATTTTGTGTATGAAGAGTACGGGCCTATGAAGCCCAACTGGCATTCGGGAGAAGCTCAAGTATTATGGGTGGACATTCAGAGCTACTCACAATTAGTTGTAACGCAAGTATATACTCTGGCTTCATATGGCGCTAGTAAGCATGCGCGCAAACGGTTAATCGGGCGCGTCAGCATAAGCCGGTTGTAACACTAATATGTGACATCTTACAATTAGAGTCATATGAAAATGAACGATTGGAGCTGTGACAGGAGATAGTTCGTGGACAAATATCGTTGCATAGTAGTTAGCTGTCAGTATAAGTGTAGTGCTATCATGTGTGTGTTAGCTGGCATTGGTTGTAAATGTTATCATTTTTTTCTTAACAGTATTTATAGATGGACCGAATAATATTCATCTCACCGCAACTTATCTATCTATGTTATCATTTTTAAATTGATTTACTTAAATGTTTGCTATTCACCTTTATTGCGGTCGTCTTACGTTTCGCAAAACATGTGTGGTGTGTTTGATAAAAATGTCACGCAATATATTTAACAATGCATCGTACGTCATCACAATCGTTTTGTTGAGCTAAGAATTTAGCTCTTGACGCACATTGTATTTCATATTAATCGTGGGTGTAGATATCAGCCATTGAAGCCATCCACCATGCATCGCAGCGTTTCTTAACTCATTCGTTATGAGCAATGTGACCGTCATAATCAGTGAATAAAGTGTCAATCATTATTTACATATGTTTCGTGGACTACAACTATAATGGATACCCATTTTATCGTCTGTCGATTCTTGCCGGAATATTGTTTAACCGAAACATTCGGAATAGCAACTGATGAAAGATGAGAAAGCTCGATTCTCAAGCTGATATCTGCAATTACGTCCTAAATCAACATCAGACAAAATTGTTACTCTTGATGGCAAGTTAGTTTTTACATGAAAATGCATGTTTGTTATACCTTAGTTACATTTTTAAGTTCATTCATTGAACAATGTTGACGGAATGTTAATATGGTAATGACGAATATTTGGAAACCATAATTGTACTCAGTCTCGAGTGGTTTTGTGTGTGAATAATCGGCTGTCGTTTTCATGGTGTCACAAACGAAGGATAATAAAATGTATTCTAACACGATTCTATTCCGGGCTAATGCAAAAAATCCTGCAAAAAGCATCTCGATTTCCATTCTAATCTGCCTTGGCATGACTGAATCCTCGGACAATTTTGCATTGAAGTAGCTTGCTGTTGTGTTGCTGTCATCTATCATCTACGAGCCAACTTGCAAATACTGCTCTAAAGCATATCACCATTGGACGACGCTTCCAATTAACTTTCCAATTACCTGATGTCATTGACAGCACTCATCTTATTTCCTACAATATTATACATTGACTCGCTTTGCCATGTCGTCCAATACAGAACAACTAGTAGTTGAACAAAAAAAAGAACGTTTCAGAAACCCCCGACAGATTAGTTATTCTGAAACCGTACGTTCCGAGTGTGAAGTGAGCGTTTGATCCAGTTAACATATATCTGTCTATATTTTCCGTTCAAATTCAAATAAATACAGTCAATCGTATTCAAGGGGAATATGAAGTGTTTGATTTACGCTGAAACATGTATTTTATCATATACGATTAAAATAGATCGAATTGTGGGGACCTGATCTTCCTTTGGTGCTTGGATCGTTTGGTCACTTGGAATATTCACTGACAGCCAAATGGACTATGTCAGCCCTCACTATATTAAAACGCCTGTAAGATTGAGGTAGACTCGCAATGAATAGAGTCACGAACCAACCGCAGCAACATCTCCCAAACGCGGGTAGTGTTATACATACATATCAGAGGGAAGCTAATCATTACCAGGATTATTGCCCATCAATATCTATATCTTTTTGAGTGCTTTCCCTTGTCATATGCAAATGTCTTATGTGGTTATCCGATAATTATATTGTCTTGGGTCGCAAAATATTAAGGTTGAAATAATCATATTTTTTTCCAAAACTTATGTGATCTTGAAAACTGGATGCAGCTTGTGCTTCATTGTTTTCGTGTGCTTTGTTTCAAGTTATAGCATTTCGATGATGCACACGAGTCATTTATGATTGATATGTAACGTGATCTAAGTGTTTGCGACCATGAAATGATAGAGTTTTATATCATTAATTCTAGAAAGCGCATTTTGCTGTAATTCCTTGGACATTTTAAGTCATTTTTCATTTGATTGCAAATCCAGCTAGTTTTCAGCCATTTCTAACCTGATACTAGACGGCCATTTAAGCCATTCATGATGTTGCTCGTTGACATGATAGGAATCATGTTACTTCTGTTCTACATTGACCTTTTTCTATGCAATAAATCCCTTTAATGCTTTATGTCCTTGTGCAAACATTTCAGGGAATACGCTTGTATTGGTTTACACCTAAATGGGTACAATTATGTGTTTGTTTATTGTTTTGCCCAATACGTAGATTTTTGTAATATTGTTTAGTGGATATTAATACTCTTGAAAAAAAGAACAAAGGAAAGAGCCAACTTAACAGCATCAACACTTCCCCCTATAACTAAGTTTAATCGGTTTCATAAAACGCAGGTTTGCCATGATATCATTATGAATAAATACTCTTTTAAATTAATCGAAATTGCCTCCGAAATAAGTGCCGCATCTACCATTAGTGTGAGTGATCGATTTTCGGCAACATAATCCGCAAATGTAACATCATTTGCTCCCCATTAATTGGGTTGAAGCCATCAAACCAGTTATATTCGGTATGAGAGCGCTGTTGAATTCTGAATCGGGATCTTCTTCTGTGTTTTCCCACTGTTGCACAGCATTGTGTGCCTATCAAAGCTGTCTACTTCCGGACAACAGCGATTGTCATTGGTTCTTTACAAAAACAATTAGATATGTCAAAACACAATGACAATTAGCATAAAGGGACAGGAAATAGAAGTGCAACTTGAGCTATATGACCGACGCATCAGTCGGAACTCTAACAAATCATTTTATAATGCGACCCTCCCAATAAGGCACCTTATTAATAGTCGCTATGTTGCGTGACATTTAATCAAGTAAGTGTAAATAAGAGAACATGATCCTAAACTAGGCTAAATGAAATTTATATATATATATATATATATATATATATATATATATATATATATATATATATATATATATATATATATATATATATATATATATATATATATATATATATATATATATATATATATATATATATATATATATGTATCTTGTAGGCCCTGAATAATTTATATACAATTAGCATTCGGAGAAGCCTGCTGATATGTGCTGTTGATGAGTATATATATATATATATATAAATATAAATATATAAATATATATATATATATATATATATATATATATATATATATATACATATACATATATATGTATATATATTGTGTATATATATATACACACATATATGTATAAATATATATATATGTATATATATATAAAATATGCTAAGATATATATATATATATGTATATATATATGTATATATATAAATGTAGATATATATATGTATACATATATATATATATATTATATATATATATATATATATATATATATATATATATATATATATATATATATATATATATATATATATATATATATATATATATATATATATATATACATTGACAGTGGACAGAGCAGCATAATTCCACAGCAGTAACATTCCCAGGAGATCAATCAAATGTCACATCGCAGCTGTGCTTTCATGATGAACGAATACACAGTAAACTAAGAAGGTAAGCTTTCGCCTGGTGCCCAGCACGTCCAATAAGTATATTTCATGAATAGCTGCAATGATGCAATCCAGACCTTATGCTACGTTACATAACGCTACGTAGATGAACAGAATATGGGACGACTAATGCTAGCACTGTTTACACTCGTTTTAGAGATAAGAAGGGTTTATGTAAACGCTCTATCATTGTTGGGGGTATGCCAAAACTGCTGGTTGAATGACCCGATTCATATCCTATGGATATAGTTCATGTAATGCCATACAAACGCATATCCGAGTTGCGTAGTGATGCAACGTGTCCAGTGAAACATTGAGTTCGCAACTTGCACGTCCAGAGTTATGCGTTATCACTATCGTTGAATAATACAGCAATCATGAAACCAACGTATGCAAAAATCATTGGCGCAGTGGCGCCGTATTTTTCAATGGTGCATGGTAGCTGGCAACAAATCGATTCAAAAGCAAACAATGTTAGCATTTATCTTTGCAGTGACAGAGTAGGATTATGGTCGGCTTTATTTTCTATATATTGATATATTCCTCTTATATCTATTGCATTCACAAGTCAAATATTTGTTGTGTACAGTCAAATAATGCATCGTGACATTCAATGACCGGCTTTGCAATGGATGTTTAGGTATTTATTTATATCAACTGGTCATGCAATGGTTACGATGTATGCACTGTTAATTGTGTATCTTCCAATTTTATTGTTTAGTCATTTTTAGTAGAATAATGTGCATGCAGCTGGCATATATTCGATTCTTAAGGGGCTTGTGTGTTTCTTTGCCTCCCCATGCGTCATCAGGAATCCCCATATGAGGCAATGATCCGTACACAGACGCGCCTTGTGTTTGACAGGATGATGTTAGTATGTTAATGTTATTCCTTCTTCTGATATAGGAAGCAGATAAATCTTATTACTGGGTAGTAGCTATCCCTGTACACTTTGAAAAAAAATTACTGAAATTTTGAAATGCCACCATTGTTGCAGAGGCAATTGTTGCACAGTTTACCATCGAGATCATTGCATAATTTGATTGAGTCATTTGTCGCTTTGCTAAGCTACCTATGGCGAGGTACTGTATTGCCGACTACTATTAGTAGGGTTGGCAAGATAACCTATATAAAACGTCAGTTTTGAATGGCATTATTGTCGGGATGAAATTAAAATACTCGATCCTTTCATCGACAACTGCTAGATGATGCCTTGAATATGGAGAACTATTTAGTTTAGTCTGAACCTTTAAGCCCACAGAATGTCATTTAACTTAAGCAAATGCGTACGAGGGAGAATCAATTCTATCACAGCAAATAACGATACCATAAAATGACACTATATTTTCACCAATCACTGTCTTGTATGCGCTCATATTCGCCAATTTTTAGGACTGACAGGGCATTGTGGAGGTTATATAACCTCTTTTGATATATTTATAACCACTTTGTAAAATATACCTGATTACCTTTATGATCGATCTTGATGTAGATGCGTCTTACACAATGATGCCTTGAAACAACCGTGCTTATGCCTGGCGGACGAAGACGGATGACATATGTATCATCGATAGTCATATTGTTGCATGTACTATAAGATGTCTCCATTGTATAAAATATCAGATTCCGTAGAATCAGCTGATAATTCAGTCAGCAAGCATACATGAACAGATACTTTATTAACACATGCATCTTCTGAGCTGCTGTTATCGCCGGGATCAAAAGAGCCGTGCCTGACGCGTGATCTTAATATTCGACCAATGTGGACATCATTTATATATATATATATATAGATATATAGATAGAGAGATAGAGAGATAGAGAGAGAGAGAGAGAGAGAGAGAGATAGAGATAGATCTATAGAGAGATAGAGAGAGAGAGAGAGAGAGAGAGATCTCTAGATAGATAGAGAGATAGAGAGATAGATAGATCTATATACAGGAGATATATCTATATATATATATATATATCTCTATCTCTATATAGGAATATATATATATATAAATTGTGAATAAATTTATAATCATATATATGTATATATTTATTTATCTATATATATATATATATATATATATATATATATATGTATATATATACATATATATATATATATATATGTATATAAATATATATATGTAAACTGGCGCGATTGCTATTTCAATTCTGCAATTTTTTGATCAATATATCCCCTTCCTCTTAGTCTCCTCTACATATTCGGTCACTACAGCTGCCAAAGCCATTTTATTCATGTCACATTGATACAAGGTGATGTATAATACAATGAATCAGTTATTCCACCCAACAATTTGCAAATTTGCACATCATTCACCGGATTGTCCATGACACCACAGTCGATGTATAGGTATGTATAGGTATTTTGTCAGCATTTAAATTTTTATACAGTCCGTATTTAAATAGTTGATTGATGGTAAATAAGACAAGTCGAATATAAAAAGACATCATAATCTAACGACACATACATGATTTTGCATTTTGAATGTTTAGCAGTAGCTATAATGGCATATTATTGATATTTGCACAGGTTATCTGAGGTAACGAGCTAACTGTGCCGCGGTATAATACCTGTCTGACACTTGCAAACCAACCCATATACGAACTGCACGTTAAATGCTGCCAGCAGGCCAATGCTCGAGCCTCTGTGTTAATTTTGAAACTGCATGTTTCAAGAACAGTACCCGGGCTTGCGCGTACACCTGCTGGTGACAACCGGGTCTTACAACGAAAAATAATTTGTTAAATAAATTATGCAGTATTTGCTTTACATGCTGACTGGACATGGATTGTGATATGCTTTATAGTAGACCCGGCGCCGGTATAGAGGCGATTCACCGAAAAGATATTTTGATCTCAGGATAGTTACTTCTGATTACAGAAGACTTAACTTAGCCGACGTACTTAAATGGATAATATGGTTTGCGGCATATGAATTTGCTAATTTCGATGCCAAATTGCTAGTAGCCGAAATCATAAGATGTTTAGGCGAATGAAATAAGCTTGGCTGAATTAACAAATGCCTACATTTTGGGTAAATCGGTGAAGATTTAATGGGATGCTTAAGTCGACCAGCTGTACACATCCACATGTTACGCCCAAAGATGATAAACCTGCCTAGCCATTTAAGGGCATCACATAATATATATGAAAATACCGTCAACTCTCATTTTTCAAAGATCGTTACATCTTTTAAACTTTAAGCAAAATAATGCTCCCCGTATCCGATTAATAAGAAATCATAACCCCAACAAGTGGGAAACTACCATATTACCGAATTACCGAGTTGGCAGATGATCGGTATCGCCAACTTGGATAATTGCAATAAACCAATTGTCGGCAATACACCAGAAAACACAAATCTAACGTATGCATCAGATGGTTTTGTTAAATTGGGCAAGACTCAATGCTTGTGTTGCCAGTTGGGAATACATAGATACGTTATAAGATATGCAGCACGTACTTTTGAAGCACCTCAATTGTGGATAATACGTCCTGTTATTTGAAAGCAATTGCCCACTGCATTATCGATTAGCAACAATGTGTGAATGCCAAAGGTTATAAATGAAGACAAGCATGCATAGAGTTATATCTTAATTTTAGATGGTATCACTTAGCTACACTTTTTGGCAATAGAAACTCAATTAAATATTTCATGCGGACCTGCAATGACTTTTCGCGATGAGAGATCGGAAACTCGTCAATACGTGTGTAAATAGCTTTGAAATATTCCGTGTGCAACATATGCTGCCCGCGGATTGGAAACAGCGAACCATTGTATCGCACGTTGTATCTAATTCTGTACGCCTAGCCAAATAATCCTGCTGTAAATGAGCTCAAATATACACTTTTATTAAGTTTTAACCAATTGCCAGCTTGCCTCTACAGGCATCAACTAAAGTACATCTACAGCTGAAGCCATACATACATATCAACGTTTATGAACGATTCAGCTACTATGGAATAGTGCTTCTTAACGATATAACTCTCTGTGTCTCTTCGTTGCTAGCATGCTATGATGCATGTCCAAGTTTTTTATCGTTATAGTAAAAGACTATTCAGCATTGTAATAAATTCTCATGCAGGCCTCACATGAGATTCCTGTTTTAAGTATCATCGCAAAATATACAACCCTTATCATATAGTGAGAATGAATATCCCGTTAGAGTATTGAAGCCGTTGTCTTTGATTGTTCCAGTGTGCGTGACGACAATATTTCTAAGTAAATAATTGCTATGTAAATTGTGCATGGGTGATATTTTATTTCTTGCGTGACAACAACATTTTTTAGTAAATAATTGCCATATTAATTGCCGATTGGTGATATTTTATTTCTTGCTTGAATTGCGTGTTATAAATCTGTCGGATCCTTTATTGATAAATAAATGCAGTATACCTGAAAGGTGTAATAAGAACGCGATATTGCCTGATTAGGGAAAGTTATTGAGCAACTCGGTCATTTAATCAGGCACAATAAATTAGTTATTCGCGACCGCGATGTATTGATCGCTATTGACACGAATAATAACCCAACAGAGATCATTTAGAAACCCTGGTAATTTTAGCGATAGACATTGCTTGATAGACGTTAAGCGTGCACAAACTATAGCAGAGGCAAGTTGTAGCCAATGATAAGGTTGTGAGAACATATAAGAATCAGCCTTAAGAATTATGTACATGGCTTCTCACTAAATGAACACTATACAACGGAGCATGAATGGTTAGATAACTATACTGAACCAGCAACCTAGTAGTTGGATTATCCTCAACCCTAATTCCATGGATATCATTATATCTCGCGGTTTCGCCTTCCAGGCGGAAAAGCAATTAGTCTGGCAACCGAAAGACCAGCCTGAAAGACTTAAATTAAACCTCACCATCGGATGTTATTTTTATCCAACCCACATAAAGAAACAAAACATCACCAGAGTCTAACAAAACAGTACAAACATCACGTCTTAAATATTGCTGTCAAACTTATATGACTAGGTAATTAATAGCAAATTATGGTCAAGCTGTTAGCTAAATGCGTAAATACACCGGCTGGCTGTTGCACATTGTGACCACTGTTTTATATGCGAAATCATGAATCAGTAAAATAGGTTAAAGGGTGACATGTGCTAAAACATTAACGACTCGCTAGTTAAGTCTCTGCTGTATAACTGCCAACCGGGTAATCTACTGCGCAACAGAGCAACCATGTGTTTACTCTATGAAAAGGACCAACGACAGATGAGGTGCATCATATGAAAGCAAATTGGAACTGTGCAATAATATGAAACGGACATTGGCGACCCATTAGCTTTTCAGCTACGTATGTAATTCGCTCTTCTTTGTGCTCGACGCATACTTGTTGGATTTTCAATAGCCTATCCCGGGAGAAATAAAAGTGCAGTTACTGAGACACTCGTCCGTAAGTAATATTGGTGGTCAAGTGGCGGGCACGGGGCCGTTAATATCTAATGACAACCTTATCAGACTGAACAAATGCCATTCCAGCAACTGAATGTCATCTCATATGGAATAAGTTTACATATTTACGAGAAATACTTGCGGCATCAAGTTATTTCGAATGAAGTTCCAGTCAGCGGTATACAAGAACTGTCACATTTATAGGCAAGTTTATATCAATTGACCATATGCATCTGTCTAATTCATTGCGTATTTATTGTTATAATGTAACATTATAATCGATACCGGACGAAATAGATTACCTCAGTATCAGACAATCAGACATCAATTGCTTCGTTACAAATAACGCTTTGGCGATCTGCCTGCTAGTTTGAACAAAATTCATTTATCATCAAATATGCAATCTCAGCTAACATCGTAGAAGAGATAATCCCATAAGTCATGTTTTGCAAAATTGTCGTAAACTACCTTTTCCCTTGTCTTCTGCATGGGTATGTAGGTAGGATCTACCGAATAATTTCTATTAAATCAAACTGCTTACGTGCATATGATGCAAGATGCACAAAAAGGGGTTTAGGGATAATTTAACCACATAATGGATTTTAACATAATTATGTCAATGGTTATATCTTATATATAATAAATCCATGTTTATTCATGCAACTATTTAATTTTACATTATCTAATCGCACCTTATATGTTTATACCTGTAAAAAACATTGTGAACTCTACTTGTGGATTCTCTGACGTTTGTATAAGTTAATAAAACGTTACCAAGAGGTCTAAATATAATATTGATATTAATGGGGGTTATATTTTACTGATAGTTTTGAAGATTAAAATTTGCAGCATAAAAACTAAATTCGGAAAGCATCGGTTTTGGTGCGCTTAAAGGTGTCTGCATGTGTACATTTCCGAAATGTCGTCAAGTACGCGCCTTTACCTTGTCACACGGATCACATTATCAGTCACATAATTGTTGCGGGTATACAGTTCTACACAATTATCAAACCCACGACATCAGTGTTCATTTAATGTTCATAAATTGTTGACTGAAACGTAATGTTAGTATGATTCAGTAGGTTTCACTGCCAGCATATTTTGTTTCGGACTCAGTTACAAATCCGTTCCATAAAAAACACAGCACCTTATTTAAATTTAATGAGGTTATATTCCCAACAATTACTGCGCACAAATCAAATATCTTTCGACATGCATCTAGTACAAGTCGACCAGTTTCTTAATATCTCTTCAATCTAACAAGTTTGTGACAAGACATCGACGATGCATTGTTTCGCATATGTAGCACGATGTATTGTCATGCGTCCGTGCCAAAGCTACCCCCTACTAGCGTGCTTCATATCTTCGTATGTGTATTCCTTACATCAGACGCTAAAATGGGCACATAGTGCAGAATTTGATGCAAACGTTTCACATTACCTGGATTGTCGTCAGCTCTAACAATAAGCCAGTTTTATGTTCAAACAAAGTACACAGACTGATTAACTTACGTTGCATCTTCGGCATCGTAAACCCTGTCAAGAAATAGTTTCATATCATAGATGAACGTAAACGCAAGATTAATGGATTACGGCCCCTTTTAATACTTACAACTCAATCGATGGACGATTATATAATCGACCTTTAGGCAATGTGGCCCGCATATATATATCGGGTGTGGCGTGTTTGATTAAACCATTGGCCGCAGAAATAACTACTTATATATCTACCGAGAGCTGCTTCGAGTCTGATGTCGTTCAATGGTGGTATCATCCGGAGCTGTTACTATATTTCAGTTCACACCAATGGACCGACTTTTTTTTTCAACCACTACGAAAACCACGAAGCTCATCTGTTTCGTAGAACCCTGGACATTTTGGTAAGACTATTTTATCAGTTGACACACCTCATCAGATAACATGTCTTTGTGCTTCATAAAATAGAGTACTATGCTTGCATAAGATTATAAACATACAACACTCAATTAGCATACTAAATGTCTGTTTTAACAAAAGCAAGCCCCTATAAGTGATATATTTGTTATAATCGGTAAACATTGGTTGGCCTGAATTCCGAGTTTTTTGAGAATTCAAGGTTTTTGTGCGTTTTGAGTTATCCGATAACTGGGATGGGACGTCATTTTAACATTGGGTCTTCTGCTCGCCGTGTTATGAGGTTTACTAGAACATGTTACTGTGTAAATGCATGCGGATAATATTTCTTAATCGATAGAAGTATCTGAGTCAGCAGCCTGACCAAACCTGCGGTTGTGTGGCCACTGCAGATTCTAAAAACAAGTTTATTAACCAAGCTTCGCCGGTGTGGCGTCTTTAAATATTCTCATGTTTTGTGTATATACAAATCTTGTTTGACAATACATGTAATTCCTTCCCGCGGCATTTTGTGAACAATAGGTGAATTGAGTGCACATTCATGTGAGCCAATTGCTTCATTTCCTCATATGTTAACTCGGCGATATTCGTTATTCCTGTTTCTTGCGCGTATATACTTGTGCTACTCTCTTCTGGATCTTACGAAATTACTGCTGCGACAAGTAGCCATGGATTTGCCAGTCACAAACCATTACAATCCGTCATCATAAGCCTCCAAATTATAATTTGATCTCACTATTTTCACCATGACACTGCTCGCAAAGAGTAATGTGAGTTCCATAAATGATTTCAACATCTCTAGTATAGAACCTATTGCAGTGTCAAAATAAAATAAGCTAATTTACAGGTTAAAGCAAAAATTGCCTGTCAGCCAGGAAGCATAACAATTCAAAATACAATTCAGTTGTTTTGTGCATAGTTTCGAAATGTGTATGAATGATGTGAAAATGGAATATTCAAATGCTATCGAGTGTCAAGGCATGTCATATTTGTTTGAAGGTTTATGGCATAGATGGCATAGCCATTCAGCACAATTGCACACGTTCCGACCGATAAATTCTACAAAACGAATGCATATATAATCCACAGAGTTCAAGGTTTCTGGCTTTATGCAATACAGCAAAAACGACCTCAGGAACACGGTATACTGCGGAGTTTTCACTTACAGACTAGATATTGTGTTTGGGCCTTTAAAGCTTTGACTCGTCTTATCTTTATAAATACGTTGAAATATTCACAAGATGTGGGCCTGAGGTAGATACTTTATATGCATTAAATTAATGAGAACAATGACATAGCTGAAATTAATTCATTATAAGTCATTATTCAGAAATAATCTCTTCTGTGGTTATCAATTCATCAAAAGTTTATTCTTCCAGAAATTGTAGCAGTCAGGTCTTCCAGATGCCATGCATAATCGATAACAGCCTTTACTTAATGATAGAGTAAACCCATAGTACATTCATGTTAAACGCATACAAATACTCTTTAAAATAATTCCTGCAAATTCAATCCGGCCAATGATCACACTTATATATTCATTGTAATCTCTCTAAGAACCCGTTCATGCCAGTTGTTAGACTTCTGTTAACAGCCAGTTACACAGAAACCAAAGGCGCTCGGCAAATGTATGGCGCCCCAGGTGCAACAAATAATCCTGCAGAAAATAACCCAAAACTGCATCTAACGCGAATAACGACGATACACATCGCCTGGTGCGCGGCTAAGACGTAACAATCACCTATCATAGCTGATACATGCTATTCCAACAACGTTCCTCATATAAACATCTGTTTGAGCAGAAGGCGCTATGTCAACCCATTTCCCTGAGGCTCAAATTTGATCAACATATATTGCATTCGAACGTATCTACTACGCTACTACTGTGCAATAAATATAAAAAAAAAATTGCACAATTTGTCACTCGGTATCACTGTACTTCATATGCTGGATCTTACGCATATAAGACTAGCTGAATAACTGCATTACAAATTGCCGAGAGCCTAGTACATTAATCAGTTATGAATATTTCTTGCCATATTTCTATCTGAACATGCCAACCGGTATTGTTATTTTCACGAGCAATATACAACCGCCTCTGATAAAATATGCAAGTTATCTTGGTCTGTGTGTGAAATAAGAAACGACCCCTTCATTTGTAGCATACTGTTATTCGAACAAACGTTATTTCTGACAAAATACAGGACAGCAGTCGGTCGATTTGGTCGATATATCATACTTCCAGATTGCACTATGTCTGACGCACACTTGTCTTTCCAATAAATGCCTGAAGTATTCGCTGTTTTGGGTCAAAATGCTTAAATGTGCGGGCTGTGCCGAGAAAATCTACCGTAACAATGCATTTACTCCTTTATTTCCGGCACTGAAAAATATACTTTTTAAAAATACCTCGCAGTGGCGTTCTTTATCTCATTTACATCTTTCGATGTGAGTGCAATTTTGTCATAAGACGGTTGTAAACCATCAGCTTTACAGCTTTCACCGCCCAAGAGTAGCCATGCGTTGCGATTATGGCCGATGACAAAGACTTTCATACCGCAAAGACGAAATGTTAGCGGGTAATGAGCCGTACCGAACACAAGCAGTGCGTGTAGCCCTTTCTTAAATCTCCCCGTGTCTGGGTTGATGCATCTAAAAGGGGAATCAGCAAAACATCGCCATTTACATCACTGGTTTGCCAGAATGGCGCACTAAGCTAGGTTATGGTTATTTCAGCTACATAGGATACGGCTCGGCTACTTCCCCATAAATGTACGACTAAAAGACTGTACACACCATTTTGGCATAACATGGAGCTTGCAGTACAATACAAAATCATGGGATGTAAGTTGTAATATTGTCAGAGAGCTTGTAGTAATCAGGGGACTAAATACAGGCCGCCCAAAACTATAAATGGCCCATTTTACTATTTTTTTTTGTGTAGTTTATAATGCGCCATAAGTTTAATTTTATGTGGACAATGTGTTAAAGGCTTGTCAACTCAGGACACACAAGGGCAAACACCGGATCGCATAAAGACAGGAACCGACGGGTGAATTTCAAAGAACAGTAATCCACATTGAACCCTAGCCTATTGCCATTTAAAGCATCCACAATACATTGGATGCCATCATTGAAGTATAAATTCTGTTAGGCCTTGCGGAATATGCCATCATAGTAATTTCACTGAAGGACATTTTTTGCCATTGTCACCTTCATGTAGAGTGCATGTACGGGGTTTGGTTTCGATATCTTAAGCCAGCCAGTTGTTACCAATAATATCTTTTGCCCATTGGCATTCAAAAGTTACTCATTTAGAAAAGGTACAGCACACAAACTTGATTTTACGCAACCTATGTGACGGGCGTCATAAATAGATTAAGGGGGGGGGCTTACATGCACCAACATTGAGAATGATGTTATCAGCAGACGCATTGCATATATACACGATCAATATCCCGTGCCTTACATATCACAAGATATTTCCAGCATACGCACGCATAAATGGAGTAGGTTTCAGTTTATCATGCATGTTTACTATTTATAGGCCTCCAACATCCTGTTAATGTCTATTTTGCTAATATTCAAGCTCATTTTGATGAGACAAATCGATGGTTTTTACCCCTAAGGCTTTGCATGATTTGTTGTTGGAAAGATCCAATTTCTCATCTATTTACTGTGTGCGGAAAGATAATCACAAAAGTTTTATATGCTTGAAATTTTCATACTTCAACATACTTTCAGGATGCTTATGATTCTGTGTTGGTTTTATAGTAAGCATGGTTCATATATTTGTCTCCGGGTTGTTATTGTTACGTTATAACAAAACTCAAAATATAACAGAATGGTGTGACGTCAGTCTCCACATGAATCTCGATTGTTAATTGCTGATGCACACAATGGTGGTATTATCGACCCATACGATGCAGCATAGCGCCTAGGTAGCGTACCTTATACTCACATTAGCATGGGTGAATCTTCAAAGCGAAATGGGTGAGATGCTGGTTATATAACCAGGGCAGAGCGTTTGAATTTGTTGATTGGACTCCCGACTGCTGGTTATACGAGTATTGAGAATTGGCAAGAACGCAGTATTTTTCTGGGGGTCAACAATCACTTTTGCTCAATTTCCAATCAAATTATGCGGCCTCATTGAAAAAAAAATTGCGGAAATTGCTCATATCAGTTTGCTTCAGCTATTGAACCGCATTGAGACCTTTTAACTGACAATGCACAGTGACTTCAGCATCCGTTAAAGAATTCAATGCGTCGTAGACTGATGTTCATATTATAAAGGGGCAAAAGCGACGATGGGTTTGCTTAATGAATTGAACGACTACTCGATGGCAGCCACAGGATTGATGCAAGATCGTACCGAGCGCTGAACCCCCCAAAAAGTCGTACTCATTGCTCTCAATCAGTCCGGTGCAGATGGTCCTTACTTCAATGTTACTGCGAACGGAAATAGTCATAACAAAATAAAATCCAGTTATTTCGCGTGCTGATTTTTCCTTGGAATCGAATGAACATTGCACTGCCACAAATCTGTCGCATATGCGACATAGTGATGTTTAACCAGCAATGTTATGGTTACAAATAAATCATAAACCAGTTGATCTAGGACGCATAATAGCAACCATGTTACTAACAAGTAAACTGGTCCGCCTACCTTAATAATGTTGCGTAATAACCAGTTAATTTCAATCATTTTGTTTTATATATGGTTTGTGTATTACAAATATCTTGTATACCCATTTCATCGTTTATCACGCCGACAAATATCGGCTGCGTATTGTTTAAATTTCTTTAATTACGACAAATGTCATTGCCGTTGTATATCACTCTAAACAGCATCCGAAAACCAGTCAATAAACGGACACTCACGGATTGGCATTACCTTTGCGAGGTTTTATGTCGAGTTTGGTTTTTACCTATCCTGACAATGTGATGATACGCGAGGTACGCAAGTAATTGCATTAAAACAACATGTATGTTGACAATATTGGGAGTTGTTTCGTGCATATCACAAACACGAGTAAGGCATGTAGCTCCCCATAATAATACCGTA
The DNA here is from genome assembly GCA_034190875.2 of Urechis unicinctus. NCBI lineage: Eukaryota > Metazoa > Annelida > Polychaeta > Xenopneusta > Urechidae > Urechis > Urechis unicinctus. The sequence continues at coordinate 35,576,021 of CM067343.1, forward strand.
CGCAACTGTTGTGTCGGCTTTGATATTTGAGAACTATACAAAGCTTCGAAGATTGTGCGTCCATAATATTGCTCAACAAAAACATTCGAAATAGCTGCTGATAAAAAAAACTTTTCTCATGCTGATAGCAGCAATTACGTCCGACATTAACAGCAGGCAACATCTGCAAGTCACATCAGTTATTGCAGAATAATACATATTTGTTATACCTCTGCTACCTTGTGAAGTTCATTAATTTGAACAATGTGTGTGAATAATCGGCCGTCTTTTATACGGTTTCAAGAACGAAAGATAATTATTAGTATTCTTTAACGATTCTATTACGCGCTAATGCAGAATATGTTGCTTAAAGCATCTCGATTTCCAACTAAATCTGCCTTAGCTTGACTGAATCCTCTGACTACTACGCATTGAAATAGCTTGCTGTAGTTTTGCTGTAATCTGCCATCTGCGAGCCAACTTGCCAACGCTGCTTTGCAGCATATCCACATTGGACGACGCTTTCAATTAACTTTCTAATTACCTCATCTCAATTCCTACACTCTATTATATTCACTCGCTTTGACATTTGTCCAATACTCAACAACAAGCGGCTGAATGCAAAAAAGAAACGTTCTAGAAAACCCTCTGAAACCGTGCGCTCCGAACTTTAGGCAGGTGTGGAGTGAGTGTTCGATCCTGTTAACATATATCTTTCTATATTTCGCGTGCAAATTCGAATAAATATAGTCTATCTTGTTCAAGGGGGATATGAAATATTAAATTTACGCTTAAACTTTTTATCATACACGGTCAGATAAATTTTTAGGATCTGATCACGCTTCTGTGCTCAGATCTTTTGGTCACATAGAAGATTCCCTGACATTCAAATGGACTGTATTGGCAATCACTATACTAAAACGCGTGTAAAATTGAAGTAGACTCGCAATGAATTGAGTCACAAACTAAGAAGCAGCAGCATATTCTACACAGGGGTAGTGCTGTATGTACATATTGGTGGGAAATAAATCATTACCATGAAGTTGTGGATCAGACAATTTTTTATCAATTTCTCTCTCTTTGACCGCTTTCCCGTGATTTAACTGTCCCACTTGCAATTGCCTTATGTGGTTATTCCATACATAATATTATCTTGCAACGCAGAGTATTATGGTTAAAATATTTAAATTGGCCACTACTATGATTTGTGATTTTTGGAGAACAAACTATTTTTCCAAAACATCTCGCTGATGCATAAGAGTTTACAGTGATTCCTGTTTGATATGTAATATGATCTTATTAAGTTCAACAATATCAATGACAAAGATATATGTTAAGATTTTCCAACAAGAGGATTTAGCTATAAGGCGAAAACAATAATCAAATATTTTGAGTCGTTTCGTTTAATTGCATGTCCAGCTATTGGTCATGTATTTCTAGCATAATATTAGACGGTCAATCAGGCTAGTTATGATGTTGCTTGTTGACACGATGGAAATCATATTACTACCGCTGTAAATCGGCAAAGTTGACTTTTTGCCATGCAATTTATCCAGGGGACCAGTTGGCTTCTTTGAGTCGCTGTCATTCAGTTATTAGCGGACAAATTCTGATTGATATCAAGTGTGCGTATGATCAGATATATTTTTCAGCATTTGTGATCGAATAAAGCGATACCAAATTCTATTCGCTGGTTTTCATCAACGAAAATGGCGTAAAAGCACTTTGTTTTTACGTCTATTAATTTCGAAAAACATGTCAGCTTTCGTTAGATTACTAAATCCAAAATCAGATATTCCCATTTTTGGGGCAGATTCCTCGGATCTCATCGTCTCTTCGTCTAAATTTGCAAACATTCCAGGCGATTAGCTTCATTTGGTTGGCTCTTATATATGGACAAATTTTTCTTCGATTTATTTGCCCACTTTATAGATTTCGAAAACAACGTTTTGTGGATATCCAACCTAAAGGAAACAAGAACAAAGGTGAGTGCCAAATTAAAAGCATCAACACATCCCCTATTATAAAGTGTCCCTCTCAGCCGTCAGTTACACGAATTAGCCTCACAATCCGCTCAGCAGCTTTACTTTTCTTTCCTGCGTTTAATGGCAATTTGAAGGTTTGACCCCGCAGAATAGGGAAGTTGCTGACGCAAGCTGATATGCATTTATTATTCGATTATTTTTAATAGTTCGAGCATAGTCAACACGCTATCAGGAATTTGAATATTTCAAAAAGTAACTCAGCCCTATAATTAATTAGCGCAAGCCATCAAAGCAACAACTAATTGACTAATAATTGATTATTCGATGTACACCCAACAACTATGCCTCCGCTATAAGCCCATCAACAAGACCATTGTTTATCTGTACTCAATGAACTATTAACAACATTTGAATAACATCAGGACATGTGCAATTGATTTGCTCAATGCATGGCATAACATGGGGCTCTTAAACTGCAACAGCAGCATGTCCCATTAGAACCACCCGACTACAGTATTTCTAATTTCATCCTGTAACAAAATAGCCTAATTCAGAAAGATAGGCCCGGTATTGTTAACTAGTATAATGAATTCTAGAGAGTACTGTACTGAGGTATAATAAAAAAACAATTGCGTGTATATCAAATGCAATGAGCATTATTCTAATGCAACGAATATTGCTCTTGCGTTACCAATCGAATCTTTAGCTTAAATAAGCAAGTAAAATAACAGTATCAGCTCAATCGGAAATTCTCTGTTTACTCGTAAAATTACAATGACTAGCACGTTGAAGTACCTGGCACGCATTTACGTCATTCAATATAGTGGCAGATGACTCCCGAGTTTACCATTCGATTTAAATAGTTTTCAATGAATGGTGAACGCATCAGGATTTCAATATTTGTTTATCAGCAGTTTAATTAGCATAAGCTTGACATATACTTGGTGCTACTACGGTCGCTCTTGTCATTTCTACAGGCTGACTGACTTTGACATGTCAGCCAATACATACGAGTCAGTCACTGACAGAATATTATTCTCCACCCCAAGGTGTAAACGAACTGGCAAGAATTAGTTGAAGGTGATGATATGTCGCATATACTTAATCACGAATATGCTTAATAGTTTATTGCATTTACTACTTTATTCTATGCCTTGCCACACATATATAACAATCCATTATTTAATTTACTGAAATAAACGACGCTCCGTAAGGTTAAATCTTGATTGGTAGTTGCAAGCAAATACATAAACTTGCCGAAAACCAATAAAATCTTATCAATATGGTACAAGCCATGATAAGCGGGAACAATCGAATCGAACCAACACCCAGAACAATTTAGGAGTGATTTATTATACAAACTGAAATATTCACAGTCCTTGATTGAAAAGTTATCCTATTTCAATGAAGCAAAATGCATGCGAGGCATAATTTATTTGCTATGTGTCTATAGCAAGGAAAGTTACAACTCAATGAAGTGGACAAAAGGGAGCGGATGAACCGGCTGACGACATCTCCATCTGTCTATCTTCAGAAACAGAAGGGAAAGGACGTTATGCCACTAGACATCGCTAGACGCGTGCGTCACTCCACACAGCAATAAATAATCGTGCGGCAGAGGGCTCACTTGATGAGAAGTCGACAAATAGACTATGATGAATCGTTGAAACAGTGCCATCATTTAGCAGGACATAAGCAATGACACAATACAAAAGTCTATCATTCCCATTGCAACAAAAGTCTCTGCTCTTGCTGCAACCATTTATTTGCGTTCCATAGTATTAACTTTCAAATCATGTTCAGAACTATATCGTACCATTATATAATCATATAATGAGTGTTAAACTTCGCTGACTGACTGGCATGATTGACAATGCGATTGGAATATGCCGCTTATTTGCATTGCCTGTCTCACACTTTTGAGTTAATAACCGTCCCCTGAGGAATATGTATGAGATTTGTACTTTTACCAAGCACCATAATCGCAATTGGACTGCTAGCCGAACTTGTGCTATGTAAATACAAGTTCTCTTCAGATACACACAGCGGTATCGTGTCAACGATTAGCTCCTTCAGCTGTCGATAAGCTCTCCTTGATAACTGAAATGTGACAAAACATGCAATGTTTCCGAATTCTTTCCACTATATCGGTCAACCAAATAATGTTAGTTAGCTACAAGCGATGAATGGCGTGGAGAATTGCAAACTGTTATTTATGCAGTCACAATAGTAGTGCATATATTTAAATATTGTTCTTATAAATCAATGTTTCATTTATATACAGCAATCACGCTTGCTTTCTATAACCGAAATACTTCCCCACACCGCACCACTTTAATGCGTGGCATACTGGACGACATGCATGGCCAAATCCTGCTTACGTTTGCACGGTCGTCGTTATTAACCCATCACACGTCACAACTGAGACAAGGAAGAATGTTTCTTTGCTAGACATTATTATGTGGATTGATAAGCACAAATATTTATATTTTCATGGTGATGTATGGCCGTTTCTTAGTGTACGCAAAGAGATTCGGTATGAAGCCAACCAGTCCATAAACTCATCGTTCAATGATTTCGGATTTATAATCTAAGCCGTTGTGATGCGCAACATGCACTTGTGCAAAATGCATCAGTTATGAGAAGAAAATTGTTCATCAGAGTGACATTCAGTGATGCGTTTAATGTGAATATGTTCCAAGCAAGTTGCCGGAATGATATCTAAGTAGACAAGCGTAACGGCTTTCGCACCTGCGAACCGGGCTTTTAGAGACCTGCAGAGTGCTACGGGAAATCATACGTCGGCTAACACTGCCGTTTAATGGTGCGTCTGTAACAGATATGTTCGTTGCACGCCTGCATATTTTCGCTTTCTCTTCCTGCCAAAAGTAGTCATCAAAGATTAAATCTCCAATGCCTACAATTGCATACCAGCTAATGTGCGCATTCTCACGGCTGAGCCATAATTTGAGCCCTCGTAATCCCGACATCGATGCAAATCCAATAAGTAAATAGTGTAGTGTGAGCTAATGCAACTATTTCAAAACAGTAATCATGGCTTTAGTGTAATCGGTATGTATCGAATACAAAATAGAATATCGCTAATACCACAGTGTTAATAATTGTCCGTGTCATTCACTAATGTCTAAGACATCAGCATTACGCATGCTGTCGATGCCTATCTACATGTATTGGGACCCGGTCCATATTTGTTTCTAGCCAAGCCTTTTGAAGTGCCCTATTTATAAACATTAACTCAATGTTCGTTTTTGCATAGCGACAATATGAAACCTTTTGTCATTGCTAGTTTGTTATTATTCAATAAGTCGATGCCTAGGCGACACCTCGTGTGAAAGGAGACTTAATATTGGTTCAAATAACCCCGTCATGATTTACATTATTGAATTACTGATCCTACTGGGATGTCAATGTGCACTCTGACGTTATGAGATCAACAGGAGCCTTTCTCTATGGTGAAGCCAGTATATAAGGCTGCACTCAGGTGTGCTACCGCCCTATGCTGATAACATTACTTTGTCCCAGTCAAAAAAAGCGATCCGCATCCGTCCGAGTACAGATGTAACCAGTCGTGACCCCTCGGCGCTCTTCAGATAGCAGGTTTCCATTAACCACACGAATGAACACAATTCATCGTAAAACATCGACGACGGACTGTTCGGACGTTACGTCTGAATCGGTTGGCCATGACGTCCAACCAACAATAGCGCCCTTCTCGCATAGTAACCTCTCGGACTCGAACAGGCGCCTAGTTTGGCGTTAAACATAGCAAGATGCAATGGGCATGCAAGCCACATACCTTCACATCATCGTACCTCAGTATGTAAGCGCCGCTGTGTTTTGAAAATGAACTGGACACGAATTAAGCGACAAATTAATCGGGGCCTACTTGTGTGTTCTCCCATTGCTGCGCGGCATTGTGGGCCTATCAAACCTACTGAAATAATAAAAAAGAAATATAAATGTTTTCCAAATATCTCGGTCCTCGTGCTACTTCGGGATAACAGCGATTGACTTTGTCCTAACTCATAAACAATTCAATGTGTCAACACACAATAACATATATTACAATGGGACCGGAAATAGAAGATACAACTAATGCTATAATACAGATGCATCAATCGGAACTCCATTTTGTAATGTGCACCCCCCCCCCCCCCCCCCCCGGATAACACATCTTTTTAACATTTGCTATTTATTTCGCTGCTGCATGACATTTAATCAAGTAAGTATATTGCACAATGCATGATCCTAAATTAGGTTAAATAAAGGTTTGTGTTTTTAATGGTTTTCCGTCCATGTTGTAATAATGTAGACAGTAACCGTTATATTGGACAGCCCGACCCCTATCAAAACCAACATTTGGATGACGATCATGCGTCATATTGCTATCAGCAACATTTGCATCATATAGAACTTAATGAAAATGTCAATGCCAAAATTGAAGATTAGCTTTGCTTAAAACGCATGCATTAATTGAATGAACATGAGTGCATCAGAGTAAGAAGCTGATACATATTAATTCATTGATTAAAGAGTTGTAAGACATGCATATCTACAGAGCATTGTACGGGATAGTATGCCAGCATTATGCATTACCTATCCCATGTTATCGCGCCAAAGCTGAAATGTCTCTAAATATGACAATCGTAGTCGATTATCAATCTGTTTGTACCATTACTTGCAAATTATAAGGGCAAGTAAGTATGCATATACTATTCCATCATTTTTGGTTATTATTATGTGCCAGGTTGGTGTAAAGAACACATCCCCTCACACATATAATTGGTCTCAACAAATGCATAAGTTTCATCAGCGCTGCGGTTGCATTGCAAATCACAGACGGAAGTAACAAAGTGTTATAACATCCTACAACTATATAAGTACATGCCTTAATAAGATATAAGTCGGTTTCTGTCAACACAAAGGATACAATTTGTAACGGTTTTATCTCGGTTATAGGTACTTCGCTGAAATGAATTTATAATGTGATTAATAAACTCAAAACCGGTCCAATAACCGTCGCATCTGATCAGGGAAGGCCAAAATGTGATAAAAAGTCAGTTCGAATCAGCACGCCCGACAAAACGCTGCGGCAGCCATTATCTAGGTCAGGCCCAGGCGTGTGACGTCAGTAAAGTAAGCCCGTTCCCAGGCGCAGCAGTGACATCTCCAGTGTCTTATTTCTCTTCATCGGAGACGTCGGAATCGCTCATTTCTGGTTAGAATATGCAGGCGAAATTTTCTTTGCCGAAGCAACGATGGTCTGCTAAGGATCTGCGCAATCCCAATTCTCTTCGTCGCTCTCCAGAAGTGATGAAATATCGAAATTACCTGCAGCCCTTTGGCGATAATCGTAGCTCTGATCCCGCCTCGCAATGAAAACAATGCAGGAGCTGACGTCACGCCGAGGCGATTAATTATTCATGAGCTCGTCGTCCCGATACGCCGGACTCATCTTTAAAGTCGAATTTCGATCCGAAAGCGTGCACTTAGACGACTGATACATAGACAAAATATGTACTTCTGGGTTATATTTCTGGCGAAACAAATGACATGATTTTTCGTGCGATAGCCACTTTAAAAAGATACAAGTCTGTTTCTGTCGACACAAAGGATACGATTTGTAACGGTTTAATTTCTATTATCGAGCAAAAGATCAGGTTATGCAGCAAAATCCGCGGAACTAATTGGTACTATATCATTTATCACACGTCGTTGTGTTAAGAACATATGTTTCAGAAACACGTCAACTTCAAAGCCTGTATGATTTAAACACATGTGTTATCCAAACCCTGCTTCGGAGTGTATTTACGATGTCAATACGCGAACAAATCCAATCGGAAAGTAGCTCCAGGATAACTGAATTAAACACACTGCAGTACAGGTGTGTCTGGATGTCCATTATAGGAGGGAT
>CM067343.1:35591419-35643919 GCA_034190875.2 Urechis unicinctus
CTCACGAAGGCTGTTGCACATTGTGGCCACAGTTTTATATGCGAAATCATAAATCAACAACACGGGTTAAAGGATGACACGTGCTAAAACATAAACGACTTGTTAGTTAAGTCTCTGCTGTTTTACTGCCAACCGGGCAACCATGTGTTTTCTCTATGAAAAGGACTAACGACAGATGAGATGCATCAAATGAAAGCAAATTGGAACTGTGAAATGAATTGAAACGGACATTGGCGACAAATTTGCTTATAAGCAACGTAAGTAACTCGCTCTTCTTTGAGCTCGACGCAGTCAAGTTGGACTTTCAACACCGTAGCACGGGAGCAAGTTTCTATCAATTTACTATATGCATCCTTGGAATTCATTTCGTATTTATATTAATTATGGTAACTATACAGTATAATCGATACCAGACGAAATAGACTATCTCCATCTCACACAATCAGACACCAATTGCCTCGTAACAAATAACGATTTTCCGATCTGCGTGCTATGTGCGAGAAAAGTTCGTTTATTCGACATACGGAAATATGCAATCTCAGCTAACAACGTTAATGACAAAATACCCGGAGTCATGTTCTACATACTTGTCGTAAACTTCCCCTTACCTGCCAAACAACCATTTTGTCCTGTTTGTCTTCTGCTTGGGTATTGAGGTAGGATCTACCGAATGACTTCTATAAAATCGAACGTCTTACGTGCATTTGATGCCAGATGAACACAGAGGGTTTTAGAGATAATTTAACCACATAATGGATTTCGACATTATTAAGTCAGCGCTCACATAATCAATCCATGTGTGTTCATACAACTATTTTATTCCGCATTATCTAATCGCACTCTATATATTTACACCTGTAGAAAACACTGTAGACTCAACTGGCGCTTGTATAAGTTCGGAAAGCATCGGTCTTTGTGCGCTTAGATGTGTCTGTATACGTATATTTCTGAAATGCCGTCACGAGCACGCCTTTACCATACCATTTGTCACAAGGATATACGCTCTCAGTATTAGCTGAAAGAAGCAGTGCGATATAATGCGTCCGCACCAAAACTAGCACCTACTAGTGTGCTACATATTTCCGTATGTGCATTCCTTACATCAGACGCTAAAATGGGCACAAAGTGCAGAATTTAATGCAAACGCTCGTTAATACATGAATTTTCGTCAGCTTTTACAATTAACCAGTTTTATGTTCAAACGTAGTACGCAGATAGATTAATTTGAGCAGCTTCAGGATCGTAAAACCTGTCAAGAATCAGTTACATACAATATGTGGACGTACACGCAGGTTTACTGCACTACGGCTCCTATAACTATTATTACTCAGGTATAAACAATGGACGATTATATTATCGGTTATAAAATGTGACCCGCATATATTGATTGCAGCGTGTGGCGTTTTTGATAAAACCATTAAACGCAGAAACAACTACTTATTATGTCTGCCGCGCGCTGCTTCGAGCCTGATGTCGTGCAATGGTGGTATCATACGAAGCTCTTTCCTTGTATCAATTCACACCGATGGACCGACTTTCAAAAACTCACTTCATTTTCAACCACTTTGTCAAACCGCGAAGCTTATCTGTTTCTAGACCCCGGACATTTCTGCTAAGACTTTCTCCCAGCAGACACACCGCATCAGCGTTGTCTGTTTGAAAAAAATAATTCTCTGTAAGTGATATATTTGTTAAATTGGTAAACATTGGTTTGCCTGAATTCTGAGTTATTTGAGAATTCAACTGATGTTTATGCATCTTACATTATCCGATAGCTGTGATGGTACGTACTTTTATTATTACATCTCCTGCGTGCCGTTTTATGAGGTTTCCCGGAATATAATACCGTGTTAATAAATACGGATCAGGTTTCAAAATGGATAGAAGTTTCTGAGTCACAGCAGCCTGACCAAACTTACGGTGATCTGGGCACTGCAGATTCTAAAAACAAGTTGATAAATCAAGCTTCGACCGTGTGTCGTCATTAAATACTTTTATGTTTTGCGTATGAATGTAATTGCTTCCCGCGGCATTTTGTGAACAATAGGTGAGTACAGAACACACTCATGTGAGCCAATTTCTTCATTTCCTCCAATGTTAACTCTGCGATATTCGTTATTCCCTTCTTACGCGTATATATACCAGTGCTACTCTCTTCTGGATCTTAAGAAATTACTGCTACGACAAGCTAATTAGCCAATAATGTGCCAGTCACAAACCATTATAATCCGTCAATAGCGTCCACATAAGCCTCCTGAACTTACTAACTTCACCATGACACAGCTAGCAAAGAGTTGTGTGAGAACCATAAATTATTTCAGCAGGTCTAGTGTAGTACCTATTGCAGAGGCAAGACGAAATAAGCTAATTTACAGGTTTAAAAAAAAAAATTGCCTGTTAGCCAGAAAGCATTAGAAAATTGCAACTACAATTCAGCTGTTTTTTGCATTTTTTAGAAATGTAAACGAATGATTTGAAAATTGATACTCAAATACTAGCTCATGGCATAGCCACTCAGCACAGTTGAACACAGACTTAGTATTGAGCTCAGGCCTTTAAAACTTTGACGTCTTTTTTTTATAAATACGGTGAAATATTCTCAATAAGAGGGCCTTAGATAAATGCTTTATATGCAATAAATTATTTAGAATGATTTCATAGCTGAAATTTATTTATTGTCATTCATTATTCAGAAATAATCTCTTCCGTGGTTATCAATTCACCGAAGGTTTATTCTTCAAGTAATTGTAGAAGCAATGTCTCCCAGATGCTGTGCCTTATCAATAACAGCTTTAGTAGTATAGGGAGTGGCGGTTCTGGCGCCCCGACCTATACTACTATTGTCTGTGAGGGTACATAAAGTCCCACATACACTAATGAATAGACCCACTTCAACGTATTTTTAGTACCAATGTTGTTAATGATTTGATAATGTACTGTGAGGTTCCATTTCAACTATTTCCATCACATTTTAGTACCAGTTTGACCATGCCCACAAATACACCTATTTTAAAGGCGAAAAAGTTCGACATAAGGATACACTCCCTACTGATCCTTGGCAGCTTATACAAATCATTTGCTCACCCTAAGGGGCCTCGGACCCGACCCCCAAACGGGGCCGAGGCTAGTTAATTGGTAAACTAGCGTGACCATAGGCCAGGTTGTCTACACCGTTCTCAGCTATCCACCGCTGTGAGCCAAAAGGGGAGAGAGGCACCTTGTTGACGTGCAACCCATAGAGCTTATGACCCTCACTACGAAGCATGTTCATCCCATTGCGGAACTGTTTCTTTGTGAAGAGAGATTCCATATAATGAGCGTGGCGTAGAAGATTTTTCACCACCACCGTCTTCACACCCTTAGCTCGTTTTATCTCACCCTCATCAGACATCAGGATAGAGTACATCTGAGGGCGCAATCTAACGTACTCCTTAATGGGCACGCCAGCGCACTCATATTTCATCTTACCCAGAATCTTTTTGTTTTGGTCACTGTGCAGGGCATGAGAAGGGTCAATGTTACTAGTGTCAAAGAGATGGGCATCCTCCCTCATATCAGCATGCACGTCAGATGTACGGATCTCGAGAAGCAGCGAGTCCGTGTCTGTGTATACCAGGCCAAGGTTGTTGCCGTATCTGGGCTTCATGGTATTATAATAAAAGTCATACATCCAGTGCTTGAAAGATCCAGAATGCACATGCCCACATACGACGGACGGTTTAAGACTAAACAGCTCTTGTGCATATGCAGGGCAGCCAGATCATGATCAAACACTTAATGTCGAGCATAGGCGGGAATGGCCACAAGCCTTCGTATTTTCTCTTTTTCTGATGAGCGCACAATCTTAACGTCGACTCACCTTCGGAGGTTCTCCATAGGCTTACCAAATACAGAGTTGTTCATCATCTAATACAGGTTCTTCTCAAAGTCGCTGGTGGCCACCTTATGCAGATCTGTATTCATCCGAATTTAAGGCTCCATCCAGGGACTTTGGTCTAAGACAAGTGCACGATGGATCTTGGTAAGTCTCATCCCCAAAGACAGATACAGATTGAGGTTTCTATAGTGTACCACATACTTCTCCTTGTTTCGCAGGTTGGGCACCAGCTTTTCAACTCCATTTCCGGTGCTCCCCAATACACCTAGGAGATCCTTCTGGCAGTCTGACAATCATTCGTTCTGTACAAGAAGCCGCTCCGGCGCTAGGTGGTAATCGTTGTGTTCGTCATGAAGCGCAGCAGGACACTCCAAGTCAACCTCAAGTATATACCCCGTTTCAGCATCGTCGGAATGGTCCTGGATCTCTAGGTTTTCAGGCCGCTTGACCCACTCAATACCCGAAGTAGGTAGGGCTTTGCTCATCGCCCACCCATACAGGTTGTTAGTATCGAGGTACTGAAAATAGCTCGCTGGCATATCCTGCTCAAAGCCCTCTACATATAGGTTGTTAGCTTTAGCGTGGCGGTGCGACACCATGCTTATCCCACCGCGCAGCCCCCTCTAAATAAAGAAGTGCTTGTCATAATCGGTGAGAAGCTCGAGTTCCACCCCTGTGCCCTATCCCACGACAAACCGGGACTGGTATAGTAGTGGGCCGGATCCAACCCGTACTGCTTAAGACAGGTTTTCCGGAATGTTTCAAACACATCGGCCAGGAGCAGCACATCCGTGCGTAAGTAACGGTCATGGTAGTCCCCCATGTTTTTGCAACCGAACGCATCCAGACTTTCTGGGCATGTACGTAGTCTGCAGCAGATATATCCTGCTCAGAGAGCTTACCGTAGAACTCATAGATTGGCGGCAGTGGAGCATCAAACTTATCCCAGCTGTCTATGAACTCATAAGGATACACTCCCTTGCGCAGCAGCAAGCGCCGCTTCATCTGGTCTGGCTCTTATTCCGCCGTCACAGCAAAGGCGTCTGGGTTGTAAGCAGACACCAGCTTATCGAGCGAGGCCAGGAGAAACTGTGCACTGTCAATGAACCGCAACTGTCCAAGCGACAGGGAAATATATTTCTCCATATTGTTTGGGATACAGTTGATGATCCCCTCTACTTTGCTCATGGCCTGCATCAAGAGATGGGAGTCATAGCCACGCAGGTTATGGAACACCACAGGTACGGGCGTTGTTTTACGGTTCAACCGCAGCTTTAGGTTGCAGGCTTTGTGGGCCGGTCCTCTGTGCATACCAGTTATATGGCAGTGATCGCAAACAGAGTCGCCCCCCAGTTCCTTTTTACACACATGACAATGGGTAGCCTCTTTATGCACTCTTTAATCCTCTCGTGTCATGCGCATGGGGACAGGCTTGGGAAGAACTGCTTTGATCTTTTTCTCCTCCTGCTGCATAGCCTGTAAGAACTTCTCCACAGTATCGCTTCCTCTGTAAACCACAGGGGGTTCGGTCTTACCGTCACATCGAAACTACATAACCGTAACCACACGGCTCATGTTCCTGTGTTCTCTGAGTGTTGATCTTTGTAGCATCAAGAGCAGGACCAGGAAGTTTTACTGTGAGCGCCTCAAAGTCAGCATAGATGATAAATGGAGCGGGGAGCTGTTTCTGCCAGTTCTGGAAGGATAATATGTTCTTCCCTTCCTCAGGCATATCCATTCGCACAGCAGTTTGCCCGATACCCATGCACTCAGGTTTGTGAGCCAGGAGCAGTTTCTCAGTGGTGTATCCATGCAAGCATCGCTCACAGAAGAACTTGCGGTGCTCATGCTTACTCTGGTCATACAGCAGGCGGTTCAGTTTTTCTGCGTGTAATGAAACCTGCCGTTCTCCTCAACCAGCATGAGGTTTATACATGGACCAGGCTGTTTGCTGATACGATGAACGATGGTGGCCTTTCCATCCCAGCCAAAGACATTCAAGGCTAGGTTAGCATGCTTTTCTATCTTCTCAATCTGCGAGATAGGTGTTGGATAGTCTACGCCTTTTCCTTCTAAGAATTTTAAGAGCGGCTTAATGTTATATTTCGATGGTCGCTGCCTGTCCTTGGCAACCGGGTGCAGAGCCGCTTCAATGGAATATAGAACGCAGTGTGGGTCGTCTCAGTTCATTACGTTTATGATTGCCTTCTTTACCGCCAGCTTTCGCGGCAGTTTCAGGTAGGAGGCACCATTCAATGGCTGGTAGTTGGCTATATCGATCCGCAGAGTTGTGACGGACCCAAACTCCCAGCCAGAAACTCTATTAGTCCACTTCTCCAACCACTCTTGGATGTAAGCATTACTCTGGTACAGCGCATGGTTAATATCTTCTGAGGAGAGAATCACCTGCTGATTATTACGCAATACAGGCTCAACATACTCAGTGCTGCCATTCCACCTAGCTCTTCCAGCACAACAGCCAAAACTTTATGCATCTTCTGACGCATCCCACCTTAGAACATCATAAGGTCCGAGCCAAGGCGGTGAGACTCAGGAACGTTCATGACCTATCCACGCAAATAGTTTTTTAAAAGCCCACTTAGTCTTCTTAAACTTAAGACGCGGTTGGGGGATTGGTGACTGGTTTGCGGGGGCTGGTCTGCGTGGGGCAGGGACTGGTCGGCGTGGAGCAGGAATTGGTCTGCGCGGCGCGGCGGTAGAGACCACCTCTTGCAGCTCTAGGGTCTTCAACTGTGCCTCCTGCTCTTCCAAGGCTGACTTTGAACGAGAATACGGTGGACGCTTCCCAGTCTTTGCCTCGAATTCTTTGCGTACGGCCTTTGCTCTCTCTGCATGAGTCATTTTGGGGCTCATCTTCATAGGAGCACAGGGGTGGAACTCGAGCTTCTCACCGATTATGACAAGCACCTTTTTATTGAGAGGGGGCTGCGCGGTGGGATAAGCATGGTGTCGCACCGCCACGCTAAAGCTAACAACCTATATGTGGAGGGCTTTGAGCAGGATATGCCAGCGAGCTATATTCTGTACCTCGATGCTAACAACCTGTATGGGTGGGCGATGAGCAAAGCCCTTCCTACTTCGGGTATTGAGTGAGTCAAACGGCCCGAGAACCTAGAGATCCAGAACCATCCTGACGATGCTGAAACGGGGTATATACTTGAGGTTGACTTGGAGTGTCCTGCTGCGCTTCATGACGAACACAACGATTACCACCTAGCGCCGGAGCGGCTTCTTGTACAGAACGAATGATTGTCAGACTGCCAGAAGGATCTCCTAGGTGCATTGGGGAGCACCGGAAATGGAGTTGAAAAGCTGGTGCCCAACCTGCGAAACAAGGAGAAATATGTTGTACACTATAGAAACCTCAATCTGTATATGTCTTTGGAGATGAGACTTACCAAGATCCATCGTGCACTTGTCTTTGACCAAAGACCCTGGATGGAGCCTTAAATTCGGATGAATACAGATCTGCATAAGGTGGCCACCAGCGACTTTGAGAAGAACCTGTATTAGATGATGAACAACTCTGTATTTGGTAAGCCTATGGAGAACCTCCGAAGGTGAGTCGACGTTAAGATTGTGCGCTCATCAGAAAAAGAGAAAATACGAAGGCTTGTGGCCATTCCCGCCTATGCTCGACATTAAGTGTTTGATCATGATCTGGCTGCCCTGCATATGCACAAGAGCTGTTTAGTCTTAAACCGTCCGTCGTATGTGGGCATGTGCATTCTGGATCTTTCAAAGCACTGGATGTATGACTTTTATTATAATACCATGAAGCCCAGATACGGCAACAACCTTGGCCTGGTATACACAGACACGGACTCGCTGCTTCTCGAGATCCGTACATCTGACGTGCATGCTGATATGAGGGAGGATGCCCATCTCTTTGACACTAGTAACATTGACCCTTCTCATGCCCTGCACAGTGACCAAAACAAAAAGATTCTGGGTAAGATGAAATATGAGTGCGCTGGCGTGCCCATTAAGGAGTACGTTAGATTGCGCCCTCAGATGTACTCTATCCTGATGTCTGATGAGGGTGAGATAAAACGAGCTAAGGGTGTGAAGACGGTGGTGGTGAAAAAAAATCTTCTACGCCACGCTCATTATATGGAATCTCTCTTCACAAAGAAACAGTTCCGCAATGGGATGAACATGCTTCGTAGTGAGGGTCATAAGCTCTATGGGTTGCACGTCAACAAGGTGCCTCTCTCCCCTTTTGGCTCACAGCGGTGGATAGCTGAGAACGGTGTAGACAACCTGGCCTATGGTCACGCTAGTTTACCAATTAACTAGCCTCGGCCCCGTTTGGGGGTCGGGTCCGAGGCCCCTTAGGGTGAGCGAATATTTTGTATAAGCTGCCAAAGATCAGTAGGGAGTGTATCCTTATGTCGAACTCTTTTGCCTTTAAAATGGGTGCATGTGTGGGCATGTTTAAACTGGTACTATACGTTGAAATGGAACCTCACAGTACATTATCAAATCATTAACCACATTGGTTCTAAACATACGATGAAGTGGGTCTATTTATTAGTGTATGTGGGACTTTATGTACGCTCACAGACAGTAGTAGTATAGGTCGGGGCGCCAGAACCGCCACTCCCTATACTACTAAAGCTGTTATTGATAAGGCACAGCATCTGGGAGACATTGCTGCTACAATTACTGGAAGAATAAACCTTCGGTGAATTGATAACCACGGAAGAGATTATTTCTGAATAATGAATGACAATAAATCAATTTCAGCTATGAAATCATTCTAAATAATTTATTGCATATAAAGCATTTATCAAAGGCCCTCTTATTGAGAATATTTCACCGTATTTATAAAAAAAAGACGTGTCAAATTTTAAAGGCCTGAGCTCAATACTAAGTCTGTGTTCAACTGTGCTGAGTGGCTATGCCATGAGCTAGTATTTGAGTATCCATTTTCAAATCACTCGTTTACATTTCTAAACAATGCAAAAAACAGCTGCATTGTAGTTGCAATTTTCTAATGCTTTCTGGCTAACAGGCAATGTTTGTTTAAACCTGTACATAAGCTTATTTCGTCTTGCCTCTGCAATAGGTACTACACTAGACCTGCTGAAATAATTTATGGTTTTCACACAACTCTTTGCTAGCTGTGTCATGGTGAAGTTAGTAATTTCAGGAGGCTTATGTGGACGCCATTGACGGATTATAATGGTTTGTGACTGGCACATCATTAGCTAATTAGCTTGTCGTAGCAGTAATTTCCTAAGATCCAGAAGAGAGTAGCACTGGTATATATACGCGTAAGAAGGGAATAACGAATATCGCAGAGTTAACATTGGAGGAAATGAAGAAATTGGCTCACATGAATGTGTTCTTTTCTCACCTATTGTTCACAAAATGCCGCGGGAAGCAATTACATTCATACCCAAACATAAAAGTATTTAATGACGACACACGGTCGAAGCTTGGTTAATTAAACTTGTTTTTAGAATCTGTAGTGCCCAGATCACCGTAGGTTTGGTCAGGCTGCTGTGACTCAGAAACTTCTATCCATTATGTAAGCTGATCCGCATTTATTAACACGGTATTATATTCCAGGAAACCTCATTACACGGCACGCAGAAGACGTAATAATAAAAGTACGTACCATTACAGCTATCGGATAATGTAAGATGCATAAACTTCAGTTGAATTCTCAAATAACTCAAAATTCAGGCAAACCAATGTTTACCAATTTTAAATACAAAATATCACTTACAGAGACATATTTTTTTCAAACAGACTACGCTAATTGAGTGTTGTATGTTTATAATCTTATGCAAGCATAGCATTATGTTTTATGTAACACAGCGACATGTTTTGTTATATCAATCTGATGCGGTATGTCTGCTGGGAGAAAGTCTTAGCATTAATGTCCAGGGGTCTACGGAATAGAGAAGCTTCGCGGTTTGACAAAGTGGTTGAAAATGAAGTGAGTTTTTGAAAGTCGGTCCATCGGTGTGAATTGACACAAGGAAAGAGCTTCGTATGATACCACCATTGCACGACATCAGGCTCGAAGCAGCGCGCGGCAGACATAATAAGTAGTTGTTTCTGCGTTTAATGGTTTTATCAAAAACGCCACACGCTGCAATCAATATATGCAGGTCACATTTTATAATCGATAATATAATCGTCCATTGTTTGTACCTGAGTTGTAATAGTTAAAGGAGCCGTAGTGCAGTAAACTTGCGTGTACGTTCACATATTGTATATAACTGATTCTTGACAGGTTTTACGATCCTGAAGCTGCTCAAATTAATCAGTCTGCGTACTAAGTTTGAACATAAAACTGGTTAATTGTAAAAGCTGACGAAAATCCATGTATTGTCAAGCGTTTGCATTAAATGCTGCACTTTGTGCCCATTTTAGCGTCTGATGTAAGGAATGCACATACGATTGACATACAACAATGCCATTTAAAACGGATGAAGGTTATCATGCCTACTCAACTTATATTTGTCGGAACTACGTTCACTCGCCCTTAGGTAGCTTTTCTCTGCAACTTACCATGTTACAAATCGACATAATGACTGAACCAAACTATGCAATGACCTTGATTATAAACTGTGCAACGCTTGCCTCTGAAACAATGGCGACATTTCAAAATTTCATATTAAATCATTCACAGTGTATAGGGATGGTAATTACCCTGTGATTAAGAGTCAAAATTTCTGTTTGAATAACTCAGAGAGTATAGGGATGGCAATTATCTTGTGATAAATCTACAAAATGACTGAACCAAATTATGCACTGACATTGATTGTAAACTGTGCAACGATTGCCTCTAAAACAAATGCGGCATTTCAAAATTTCAGTTAAGATCACTTAAAGTGGAAAGGGATGGTAATTAACCCGTGATAAATAGACAAAATTTCTGTCTAAATCAATCAAAGTGTATAGGTATTTCGACAAAATGACTGAACCTAATCACGCAATGACATTGATTATAAACTGTGCAGAGATTGCCTCTGAAACAATGGCGACATTTCAAAATTTCAGTTAAGGTCATTCAAGATTTATGGGGATGGTAATTACCCTGTGATTAATCGACAAATTTCAGTTTAAATTACTCAAAGTGTATAGGGATGGTAATTACACCGTGATTAATCGACAAAATTTCAGTTTAAATCACTGAAAGTGTTTAGGTATATCGACTAAATGACTGAACCAAATAATGCAATGACCTTGATTAAAAACTGCGCAACGGTTGCCTCTGGAACAATGGCGCGATTTCCAAATTCCGCTTTAAATCACTCAATGTGTATTGGGATGGTAATAATCGTGTGATAAGATTTATCTGCTGCCTCTATGAGGAGAATAACATTAACATACTAACATCAGCTTGTCAAACACAAGGAGCGTCTGTGTACTGATCATTAGCTCATATGTGGATTGCTGATGACGCATGGGGCATCAAAGAAACACAAACGCCCTTTAAGAACCGAATATATGCTAGCTGCATGTACATTATTCTTCTCAAAATGACGAAACAATATAATTAAATAGCGAAGATGCACTATTTACAGTGCATATATCGTAACCATTGCATGACCAGTTGATATAAATGAATATATAAACATTAAGCCAGTCATTGAATGTCACGATGCAATATTTGACTGTACACAACAAATATCTGACTTGTGATTGCAATAGATATAAGAGCAATACATCAATATATTGAAAATAAAGCCGACCATAATCCTACTCTGTAAACGTCATTGCCAAATTAAATGCTGAAAGTTTATGCTTTTGTCCCCGACTCGTTGCCAGTTACCATGTATCAATGAAAAATACGGCGCCATTTGGTAACGCAACAGCAACATTCGTTGCATTAGAATAAAAAGTCACATTCTTTTAAATACTCACTGCATTTGATATACCCGCATAAATGTTTTTCTTATACCTCACTACAGTACGCTCTAGAATTCATTATACTAGTTAACAATACCAGGCCTATCTTTCTGGATGAGGTTATTTTGTTACAGGATGAAGTTCGAAATACTGTAGTCGAGTGGTTCTCATTAGACATGCTGCTATTGCAGTGTAAGAGCCCTATGTTATGCCATGCATTGAGCAAATCAATTGCACATGTCCTGATGTTATTCAAATGTCGTTAAGAATTCGATCACTATGCTCGAGCTATTGAACATAATTGCATAATAAATGCATATCAGCTTCCGTCAGCAATTACCCGATTCCTTGGGGTCAAATCTTTAAATTGCCATTAAACGCAGAATAGAACAGCTGTTGAGCTGATTGTGAGGCTACTACTACGTTTAACTGACGAATGAGAGGGTTCTTTTATGATAGGGGAATGTGTTGATGCTATTAATTTGGCACGCACCTTTGTTCTTGTTTCCTAGAGGATAAATATCCACAAAACGTTGGTTCCGAAATCTATAAAGTGGGCAAATAACTACACAAACACAAATTTGTGCATATATAATTTGTGCAGATATATATCAAACATAAATCCCTGTAAACTCTTATGCATCAGCGAGATGTTTTGGAACAGTAGTTTGATCTCAAAAATTTATGTATCATAGTTGTCGCCAATTTAAATATTTCAACCATATTATTCTGCGTACAAGATAATATAATGTGTGGAATAACCACACAAGGCAATTGCAAGTGAGATAGATAAATCACGGAGAAGCAGTCAAAGAGACAGAAATTGATAAACAATAGTCTGATGCATAAGTTCTTGGTAATGAATGATTTACCTCCGATATGTGTAGACAGCACAACCCCTGTGTGGCATATGCTGCTGCATCTTGGTTCGTGACCCAAATCAATGCGAGTCTACTTCAATTTTACACGCGTTTTAGTATAGTGATAGCTAACACATTCCATTTGGCTGTCAGGGAATGTTCCATGTGACCAAAAGATCTGAGCACAAAGCTTGATCAGATTCCAAAATTGATCTATTATGACCGTGTATGATAAATGTTTAGGCGTAAATTTAATATTTCATATCCCCCTTGAACAAGATAGACTATATATATATTCTAATTTGCACTCGAAATGCAGACAGATATATGTTAACGGGATCGAACGCTCAATTCACACTTGCCTAAAGTTTGGAGCGCACGGTTTCAGAATAACCTATATGCTGAGGTTTGCTAGAACGTTTCTTTTTGCGTTCAGCCGCTTGGTGTTGTGTATTGGACAAATGTCAAAGCGAGTCAATGTAAAAGATTGTAGGAAATGAGATGAGTGCCGTCCATTACATCATGTAATAGGAAAGTTAATTGGAAGCGTCGTCCAATGTGGATATGCTGCAGAGCAGCGTTGGCAAGTTGGCTCGCAGATGGCAGATTATAACAAAACTACAGCAAGCTACTTCAGTGCGAAGTAGTCAGAGGATTCAGTCATGCTATGGCAGATTTAGATTGAAACCGAGATGCTTTTAGCAAGATATTCTGCATCGTAATAGAATCGTTGAAGAATACTAATAATTATCTTCCGTTCTTTAAACCGTGTAAACGACAGCCGATTATTCACGCATAGCCACTTGCGACGGAAAAGAATAATTGTTGTCATACATTCTTGATCAATATTTTTACATTCCATTAACATTGTTCAAATTAATGAACTTCACAATGTAACAAAGGTGTAACAAACATGTATTAAATCTCAGATGTTGTGTGTTTGTTATCGCATGGTCACGTGGGTGATATAGGGAAAGAACACGAGGACGCGGAGCGTCCGAGTGTCTTTTACCATATAATCCGCGTGACCATGCGATAACATACTTATCGCGATGGCACCTACACGCGATATTCAAGCATGACGAAGTCTCCTAATGACGATAATTAACGTGAACCTATGTTATGTAAGGTATCTGCCTGGGACCTGTAAATATGTGAGGTAGTACCTTAATTCAACATTCGGCCTCAGCTGCTTGCCATGATGGTTTAAATCATAGGAGATCTCGAGATTTATCTTTTTTCGACGCCAGTGATTTTGAGACGGATTTTAGTGTTCTTGATGGTGCGTTTGGTGCTCCCTTGGATCTATTTTCAGATAATAAATGGGAAATTAGCGATGCTTCCTGTGCCGGTCGGTTCAGCACCCCGCTGACATAAGACAAATGTAAAGAATCATTGAAGAACAGGGTGCCAAGAAACACAAGAGTAGTATATTTACGTGCCCCTTCACACCTTGTTTTTGACATCGAACACTGGACGACGTGGACGAAGTCGATTGTGCAATATATGTTTCGTTGGTGGAGCGTTGGCGGATTCGGTGCGCGGTATTTGGTGGTGACATCATTCTATTTTGGGTGTTTTCGGCTGATGAAATTCCCTCAGATATTTCATCATCGACCTTGGGTAAGTGAAGTAATACCTCATGTCAATACATTGTGATATTTGGATGACATCATTTTCGACAGTGTATTTTGGGCTGGTGGGTTGGTGTTCTTGGTTGATGAGATAAGTTGTCTATTGAAAAGTTTTATAAAGTGTTGAAGATATGCTAATGATGACTTTGTGTGGGGTCTTTGAAAGGAGTTTGTAAGTGATCATTAATTTCCTCTAGCCAGGTTATGAGGTATTTACCAAGTGGTGGTGTTCTTGGTAGATTGGGGTGACAAGGGTAGTGTTATTGGTGATGTGAGTTTTCACCTGTTTCTGTTGATATGAAGATGGTCTTTATTGAATGGGGCTATTAACAAGGTGATATATTAAAACGTCATTAACTATTGAATACATTTTACTTTGAAAGAAGTGTGTTTCTAATAACTTGCAGGTGGATTAAAAGTTGACCATTGGATATTTCTCAAAATGGGGGTGGAGTTATGGGTTACAAATAGCGGATGGTAACTTTACTTCAAAATAGTTTTTTCCTCTGGAATATTTCAAAATAACAAGCATGGAGCACATTTACGCCAATCATTATTTAACATCGGACCCGACAAAGTAAAGATTTTACGAATCCAGCTATTCTGGTTTAGTGAACGAAACAGTGGAAAATCCAGATATAGAGGAACATTTTGGGATACATAAAACAGTTCATTATAAGCGATTCGAATATGTAGTTGGAGTCACAGGGGCGTATCCTGGATATATATCGGCACCCATCAAGTGGGTTAAAGTCATCACGAAGGGCTGGTCTCTCATAACAGGCTATCCTATACTATACTCCCATGTGGTGAGGGTCCATATAAAACGCTATACGGACTCATACGCGATTTGGAAGCCTGCAAACTGTTTACAATTATAGTTTATCTGAAGATGTGCCCAACCTCAACCATATATATTTTAGGAATGCGATTCAGCCTTTAAAATCAACGGGAGTTATGGATTCTTATTACGTCACAAAGAAACAGACGAATTGCGCTATTTTCACTCGTCACCTCTACGGAATAACGACGATTTTGACAGGGCTATGCGTGAAATAACACAAACAGACTTGATCTACGCCCAGAATCAACGACCTGACTCGAGTGTGGAGGCAGTAACAAATTTGACCGCCTTTGTGAACCCAATCAAAGATCACGTGATCGGCTACCCACCACCTGTTATACCGGATTACCTGAAAACAAACAGAGCCATCAACTTGTTAGACCAAAAGAAAAGTAAGTGGCTATTAACTTACCGGAAGGCCTGTGCATACACACGCTTTATTGGGCTAAATGAAGTCAAGGTTCAGAGAGTGACCACGTGCGCGGAGAGAGCGCCAGAGGGGGGTTAAACACCAGAGAGGAAGAGGCTAATTACTTGCTATTAAAGACTCAATAGGACGATAATGAGGTGTTATATATCTCACCTGATGAATCTGTGGTATAATTACACAGTTGAGTGATGTGATTTACTGATCGTCGAATTCACGATGCGCTTCTATGATCATTAGGTAACGGTTCGTGTCAAACGATTTGAGTCATTGTTAGTTGCGGCCCCATAGCGATAAAGACTAGTGTATATCATTGTCAACCCTGGGTGTCGGTCGAGCGTGACCCTCAGTTATTGAACAATCTCTGGGGGTGTTTCTATTCATTTGACATTGGTACATGAAGGTACTGACATACTCATATTATAACTGTAACAGCTGTACCGCGGATCCAGCTGGTTACATATTATGGTACACATCAATATTAACGAAAGCGATTATCGGAAGGAAACACGCAAACATCAGGAGATATATGTGTTCTTCATCAAACTCTTACGTGATTTCAACTTGGAGTGGCGGGGTCACTCTCCTATGGAACAGAGATATGATATTCTACTTACACCTGACCAACCTACTACACACATTGCCTTCACTCCTCGCAATATACAGACACACGTGCATTTTCCCCCAGTTTTTAAACTATTACGCCAATAAGCTGATATATAAATAACTTTGAAATATCGACGATTGAAATAATTATTCACGTATCATTTTCTTTTGCAATTATTTTGTCGTAACTTACGATATGTGTTTAAGTCATGATTTACTCCTGCATATTCTTTCTTAGCACACTTAGTCATAATCATATTTTCTATTATACCTGCCTGTCATAATATAATTTTATATCTCATATCCAGTACTAATTACCTCCACTTTGTATTCTTATGCGTATTGAACACTGAATAACAGTTAATCACATGTCTCATCAATGTCATTAGTAATCACATATTATAACCTTTTATCAATACCATATATTCTTAAACTTTCTGTTCTTTATACTTACCTCATGTTTCCATGTAAGTTGTACTTGACAATGACATTGTTAGTATTATACCATCCCATATCAACTTGTATGTTAAGAAACTATCTTATTAGTTTTATACCCTTTGACTTGATTCTTGACTCCTTCACAAAAATTACATATTTTCCCAGTTTGTACATATTTACTCCATTAAAATGATAAATACATAACTTTCGAATGGCAACGATTGAAATAATTATTCACGTAGCATTTTCTTTTGCAATTATTTTGTCGTAACTTACGATATGTGTTTAAGTCATGATTTACTCCTGCATATTCTTTCTTAGCACACTTAGTCATAATCATATTTTTTATTATACCTGCCTGTCATAATATAATTTTATATCTCATATCCAGTACTAATTACCTCCACTTTGTATTCTTCTGCGTATTGAACATTGAATAACAGTTAATCACATGTCTCATCATCAATGTCATTAGTAATCACATATTATAACCTTTTATCAATACCATATATTCTTAAACTTTTTGTTCTTTATACTTACCTCATGTTTCCATGTAAGTTGTACTTTACAATGACATTGTTAGTATTATACCATCCCATATCAACTTGTATGTTAAGAAACTATCTTATTAGTTTTTATACCCTTTGACTTGATTCTTGACTCCTTCACAAAATTGCATATTTTTCCAGTTTGTACATATTTACTCCATTAAAATGATAAATACATAACTTTCGAATGGCGACGATTGGATTTGTCTGTCCATGATGTCGTTGTTTTATTTAATTGTCATAATCTAAGGGTCATTTAATTTTTCTGTAATTGGAGATACGGTTTCTGTAAGGCCATCCTAATTAAACATGTTCCACAAGAAAAAGGAAATGTAACTAACCCAACAAATATTATATGTGAATATAATAGTCTTTGTTTATTCACTATTTTCAGACAGCCATTTTTTTTTTATTAAGATATTATGACCCTCAACATTACTATAACTAAGTACTGGATAGCGAGACTTGACGACGCGAGTTTTCACCTGATTTTATTGAAACTTTGTTGAAGAGATTAATAAATCGATCTTTGAACGGGTTAATGATGTTGAGAAATTTCTATTCATTTGTTTGGCATACGGCCTCTGTCAGTGAAATAGTATTTAACAGTTTGAAGCAAACTGGTAACAAATTCTTATTTTGACTTTAGTTTGCACGTGAATGAAAATTAATACCATGGCGGTATTCAGTTACTGATGAATGAAAATTACAGGAGACTTGTCATAATATACTGAATAAATTTTAATTCGAAGGAAGAGTTTTGTAACTCTCATTTGGAATTCAGCTTGCTGGTGAATGTAATTGTCAGAGTTTAGGGTGGAGTTATGGGTTACAAATAGCGGTTGGTGGGTTTATTTGAAAATAGTTTTCATCTGAAATTATTTGTCAGAACAATAATTATGGTACACATATATAGACACCATGTTGTTTCCACTGATCCCAAAACATCGAAATTTTGTACATGGAAGTATCCAGATCCGGTGACAAAAACTATTTCCAACCTGAATAGGGAAGAACAATGGGTATAACAAATATTTAATACAAACAGTTTGAGAGTGTAGTAGATGCCACTGGCGAATGGCCAGGATTCATCTCGACCCCTACCAACCGGATCAAGGTGATTTTGAAGGAGTATTCGTTTTAAACAGGATACATCGTGGTATAGATTTGTTGACTTTTGTATATGTTGTAAGTATATATTTCTTTGTATGCAGACAACCCATTAAACCACACCTGACCTAGCGTGAGCGCAAGAAAAGCTTAAGATTCTCTTGAACAGGTTTCTCTCTTTCTTATTCTTAGAGATTAAAAAAAAAAAGATAATTTGTTTTTTTTGTAGGAAGAAGATGAAGACTCGTTAATAAGTTAGAAATAGATATAAATTAATGTTATACCGGTGTTTGTGTTATTAATCGGACTTGACAAATCTGTGGTATAATTACACAAGTTGGTAATGTGATTTACATATTGTCGAATTCACGACGCGCTTCTATCGTAATTAGATAACGTCTCGTGTCAAACGATTTGATAAATTAATCCTTGTGAGCTGCGGGGGGGGAAAGTGCTTAAGATTACTCAAGCGTATATCATTGTCGGTCGATTTCCCAATCTCCTCAGAAATTAAACGATCATTTTGCTGAACTTTGCGCGAAAACGCGACAAAAAAACCCTTTTACTCATTGACTTTCGTCTTCTGTCAATGACTTAATAGTTAAGTAATACCTCATGTCAACGACCGGTTAACATTTTAGGGGTGTTGTAGATATAAACACGCTATATCATAGTATAGATTCGTTGACTTTTGTATCTGTTATAAGTCTATATTTCTTTGTTTGCAGGGAACCCAAACATTTATTAAAAAACAGTGAGTACCGCAAATGTTTAAGATTCTCTGGAATTTTATTTTATTCTTAGAGATTAAAACAAAAATAATTTGTTTTTTGTTTGTACGAAGAGGATGGAAGTCTCGTTAATTAGTTAGAAATATATGTCAATAAATGTTATATTGTTGTTTGTGTTATTAATCGGACTTGACGAATCTCTGGTATAATTACACACAAGTTGGTAATGTGATTTACTTATTGTCGAATTCACGAAGCGCTTCTATCGTAATTAGATAACGTTTCGTGTCAAACGATTTGATAAATTAGTCATTGTGAGTTGCGTCCCCTTAGCGATGAAGATTACTCAAGCGTAAATCTTAGAGATTAAAACAAAAAGATAATTTGTTTTGTTTGTAGGAAGAAGATGAAGACTCGTTAATAAGTTAGAAATAGATATAAATTAATGTTATACCGGTGTTTGTGTTATTAATCGGACTCGATGAATCTGTGGTATAATTACACAAGCTGGTAATGTGATTTACCGATCGTTGAATTCACGATGCGCATCTATCTTAATTAAATAACGACTCATGTCAAACGATTTGATAAATTAGTCATTGTGAGTTGCCCCCCTGTCGATTTCGCATTCACCTCAGATATTTGGTGGTGACATCATTCTATTTTTGGAAAGTGTTTCCGACTGCTGAGCTTTGCGCGAAAACGCGACAAAAGAACCCTTTTACTCATTGACTTTCGTCTTCTGTCAATGACTTAATAGTTAAGTAATACCTCATGTCAACGACCGGTTAACATTTTAGGGGTGTTGTAGATATAAACACGCTATATCATAGTATAGATTCGTTGACTTTTGTATCTGTTATAAGTCTATATTTCTTTGTTTGCAGGGAACCCAAACATTTATTAAAAAACAGTGAGTACCGCAAATGTTTAAGATTCTCTGGAATTTTTTTTTATTCTTAGAGATTAAAACAAAAATAATTTGTTTTTGTTTGTACGAAGAGGATGGAAGTCTCGTTAATTAGTTAGAAATATATGTCAATAAATGTTATATTGTTGTTTGTGTTTATTAATCGGACTTGACGAATCTCTGGTATAATTACACAAGTTGGTAATGTGATTTACTTATTGTCGAATTCACGAAGCGCTTCTATCGTAATTAGATAACGTTTCGTGTCAAACGATTTGATAAATTAGTCATTGTGAGTTGCGTCCCCCCTAAGCGATGAAGATTACTCAAGCGTAAATCTTAGAGATTAAAACAAAAAGAAAATAATGTGTTGTGTTTGTAGGAAGAAGATGGAAGACTCGTTAATTAGTTAGAAATATATATCAATAAATGTTATAAATTAATCGGACTTGACGAATCTGTGGTATAATTACACAAGTTGGTAATGTGATTTACTTATTGTCGAATTCACGAAGCGCTTCTATCGTAATTAGATAACGTTTCGTGTAAACGATTTGATAAATAGTCATTGTGAGTTGCGTCCCCTTAGCGATACTCAAGCGTAAATCTTAGAGATTAAAACAAAAAAAAAAATAATGTGTTGTGTTTGTAGGAAGAAGATGGAAGTCTCGTTAATTAGTTAGTATATATCAATAAATGTTATACTGTTGTTTGTGTTATTAATCGGACTTGACGAATCTCTGGTATAATTACACAAGTTGGTAATGTGATTTACTTATTGTCGAATTCACGAAGCGCTTCTATCGTAATTAGATAACGTTTCGTGTCAAACGATTTGATAAATTAGTCATTGTGAGTTGCGTCCCCTTAGCGATGAAGATTACTCCAGCGTAAATCTTAGAGATTAAAACAAAAAAGAAAATAATGTGCTGTGTTTGTAGGGAGAAGATGGAAGTCTCGTTAATTAGTTAGAAATATATGTCAATAAATGTTATACTGTTGTTTGTGTTATCAATCGGACTTGACGAATCTGTGGTATAATTACACAAGTTGGTAATGTGATTTGATAAATTAATCCTTGTGAGTTTCTGCGAGTGCTGAGATGCGAGGTGAAAGTGCTTAAGATTACTCAAGTCAATGGAAGTCTCGTTACGCTTGAGTAATCTTAAGCACTTTCACCTCGCAGCTCACAAAGGATTAATTTGATATCAAATCACATTACCAACTTGTGTAATTATTTCACCACAGATTAATCGTCAAGTCCGATTGAATAACACAAACAACAGTATAAACATTTATTGACATTGACATATATTTCTAACTAATTAACGAGACTTCCATCTTCTCCCTACAAACACAGCACATTATTTTCTTTTTTGTTTTAATCTCTAAGATTTACGCTGGAGTAATCTTCATCGCTAAGGGGACGCAACTCACAATGACTAATTTATCAAATCGTTTGACACGAAACGTTATCTAATTACGATAGAAGCGCTTCGTGAATTCGACAATAAGTAAATCACATTACCAACTTGTGTAATTATACCAGAGATTTGTCAAGTCCGATTAATAACACAAACAACAGTATAACATTTATTGATATATATTTCTAACTAATTAACGAGACTTCCATCTTCTTCCTACAAACACAACACATTATTTTCTTTTTGTTTTAATCTCTAAGATTTACGCTTGAGTAATCTTCATCGCTAAGGGGACGCAACTCACAATGACTAATTTATCAAATCGTTTGACACGAAACGTTATCTAATTACGATAGAAGCGCTTCGTGAATTCGACAATAAGTAAATCACATTACCAACTTGTGTAATTATACCACAGATTCGTCAAGTCCGATTAATAACACAAACAACAGTATAACATTTATTGATATATATTTCTAACTAATTAACGAGTCTTCCATCTTCTTCCTACAAACACAACACATTATTTTCTTTTTGTTTTAATCTCTAAGATTTACGCTTGAGTAATCTTCATCGCTAAGGGGACGCAACTCACAATGACTAATTTATCAAATCGTTTGACACGAAACGTTATCTAATTACGATAGAAGCGCTTCGTGAATTCGACAATAAGTAAATCACATTACCAACTTGTGTAATTATACCAGAGATTCGTCAAGTCCGATTAATAACACAAACAACAATATAACATTTATTGACATATATTTCTAACTAATTAACGAGACTTCCATCCTCTTCGTACAAACAAAAACAAATTATTTTTTTTTTTTTAATCTCTAAGAATAAAATAAAATTCCAGAGAATCTTAAACATTTGCGGTACTCACTGTTTTTTTAATAAATGTTTGGGTTCCCTGCAAACAAAGAAATATAGACTTATAACAGATACAAAAGTCAACGAATCTATACTATGATATAGCGTGTTTTATATCTACAACACCCCTAAAATGTTAACCGGTCGTTGACATGAGGTATTACTTAACTATTAAGTCATTGACAGAAGACGAAAGTCAATGAGTAAAAGGGTTCTTTTGTCGCGTTTTCGCGCAAAGCTCAGCAGTCGGAAACACTTTCCAAAAATAGAATGATGTCACCACCAAATATCTGAGGTGAATGCGAAATCGACAGGGGGGCAACTCACAATGACTAATTTATCAAATCGTTTGACATGAGTCGTTATTTAATTAAGATAGATGCGCATCGTGAATTCAACGATCGGTAAATCACATTACCAGCTTGTGTAATTATACCACAGATTCATCGAGTCCGATTAATAACACAAACACCGGTATAACATTAATTTATATCTATTTCTAACTTATTAACGAGTCTTCATCTTCTTCCTACAAACAAAACAAATTATCTTTTTGTTTTAATCTCTAAGATTTACGCTTGAGTAATCTTCATCGCTAAGGGGACGCAACTCACAATGACTAATTTATCAAATCGTTTGACACGAAACGTTATCTAATTACGATAGAAGCGCTTCGTGAATTCGACAATAAGTAAATCACATTACCAACTTGTGTAATTATACCAGAGATTCGTCAAGTCCGATTAATAACACAAACAACAATATAACATTTATTGACATATATTTCTAACTAATTAACGAGACTTCCATCTTCTTCGTACAAACAAAAACAAACATTATTTTTGTTTTAATCTCTAAGAATAAAATAAAATTCCAGAGAATCTTAAACATTTGCGGTACTCACTGTTTTTTAATAAATGTTTGGGTTCCCTGCAAACAAAGAAATATAGACTTATAACAGATACAAAAGTCAACGAATCTATACTATGATATAGCGTGTTTATATCTACAACACCCCTAAAATGTTAACCGGTCGTTGACATGAGGTATTACTTAACTATTAAGTCATTGACAGAAGACGAAAGTCAATGAGTAAAAGGGTTCTTTTGTCGCGTTTTCGCGCAAAGTTCAGCAAAATGATCGTTTAATTTCTGAGGAGATTGGGAAATCGACCGACAATGATATACGCTTGAGTAATCTTAAGCACTTTCCCCCCGCAGCTCACAAGGATTAATTTATCAAATCGTTTGACACGAGACGTTATCTAATTACGATAGAAGCGCGTCGTGAATTCGACAATATGTAAATCACATTACCAACTTGTGTAATTATACCACAGATTTGTCAAGTCCGATTAATAACACAAACACCGGTATAACATTAATTTATATCTATTTCTAACTTATTAACGAGTCTTCATCTTCTTCCTACAAACAAAACAAATTATCTTTTTGTTTTAATCTCTAAGAATAAGAAAGAGAGAAACCTGTTCAAGAGAATCTTAAGCTTTTCTTGCGCTCACGCTAGGTCAGGTGTGGTTTAATGGGTTGTCTGCATACAAAGAAATATATACTTACAACATATACAAAAGTCAACAAATCTATACCACGATGTATCCTGTTTAAAACGAATACTCCTTCAAAATCACCTTGATCCGGTTGGTAGGGGTCGAGATGAATCCTGGCCATTCGCCAGTGGCATCTACTACACTCTCAAACTGTTTGTATTAAATATTTGTTATACCCATTGTTCTTCCCTATTCAGGTTGGAAATAGTTTTTGTCACCGGATCTGGATACTTCCATGTACAAAATTTCGATGTTTTGGGATCAGTGGAAAAAAACATGGTGTCTATATATGTGTACCATAATTATTGTTCTGACAAATAATTTCAGATGAAAACTATTTTCAAATAAACCCACCAACCGCTATTTGTAACCCATAACTCCACCCTAAACTCTGACAATTACATTCACCAGCAAGCTGAATTCCAAATGAGAGTTACAAAACTCTTCCTTCGAATTAAAATTTATTCAGTATATTATGACAAGTCTCCTGTAATTTTCATTCATCAGTAACTGAATACCGCCATGGTATTAATTTTCATTCACGTGCAAACTAAAGTCAAAATAAGAATTTGTTACCAGTTTGCTTCAAACTGTTAAATACTATTTCACTGACAGAGGCCGTATGCCAAACAAATGAATAGAAATTTCTCAACATCATTAACCCGTTCAAAGATCGATTTATTAATCTCTTCAACAAAGTTTCAATAAAATCAGGTGAAAACTCGCGTCGTCAAGTCTCGCTATCCAGTACTTAGTTATAGTAATGTTGAGGGTCATAATATCTTAATAAAAAAAAAATGGCTGTCTGAAAATAGTGAATAAACAAAGACTATTATATTCACATATAATATTTGTTGGGTTAGTTACATTTCCTTTTTCTTGTGGAAACATGTTTAATTAGGATGGCCTTACAGAAACCGTATCTCCAATTACAGAAAAATTAAATGACCCTTAGATTATGACAATTAAATAAAACAACGACATCATGGACAGACAAATCCAATCGTCGCCATTCGAAAGTTATGTATTTATCATTTTAATGGAGTAAATATGTACAAACTGGAAAAATATGCAATTTTGTGAAGGAGTCAAGAATCAAGTCAAAGGGTATAAAACTAATAAGATAGTTTCTTAACATACAAGTTGATATGGGATGGTATAATACTAACAATGTCATTGTAAAGTACAACTTACATGGAAACATGAGGTAAGTATAAAGAACAAAAAGTTTAAGAATATATGGTATTGATAAAAGGTTATAATATGTGATTACTAATGACATTGATGAGACATGTGATTAACTGTTATTCAATGTTCAATACGCAGAAGAATACAAAGTGGAGGTAATTAGTACTGGATATGAGATATAAAATTATATTATGACAGGCAGGTATAATAAAAAAAATATGATTATGACTAAGTGTGCTAAGAAAGAATATGCAGGAGTAAATCATGACTTAAACACATATCGTAAGTTACGACAAAATAATTGCAAAAGAAAATGCTACGTGAATAATTATTTCAATCGTTGCCATTCGAAAGTTATGTATTTATCATTTTAATGGAGTAAATATGTACAAACTGGGAAAATATGTAATTTTTGTGAAGGAGTCAAGAATCAAGTCAAAGGGTATAAAACTAATAAGATAGTTTCTTAACATACAAGTTGATATGGGATGGTATAATACTAACAATGTCATTGTCAAGTACAACTTACATGGAAACATGAGGTAAGTATAAAGAACAGAAAGTTTAAGAATATATGGTATTGATAAAAGGTTATAATATGTGATTACTAATGACATTGATGAGACATGTGATTAACTGTTATTCAGTGTTCAATACGCATAAGAATACAAAGTGGAGGTAATTAGTACTGGATATGAGATATAAAATTATATTATGACAGGCAGGTATAATAGAAAATATGATTATGACTAAGTGTGCTAAGAAAGAATATGCAGGAGTAAATCATGACTTAAACACATATCGTAAGTTACGACAAAATAATTGCAAAAGAAAATGATACGTGAATAATTATTTCAATCGTCGATATTTCAAAGTTATTTATATATCAGCTTATTGGCGTAATAGTTTAAAAACTGGGGGAAAATGCACGTGTGTCTGTATATTGCGAGGAGTGAAGGCAATGTGTGTAGGTTGGTCAGGTGTAAGTAGAATATCATATCTCTGTTCCATAGGAGAGTGACCCCGCCACTCCAAGTTGAAATCACGTAAGAGTTTGATGAAGAACACATATATCTCCTGATGTTTGCGTGTTCCTTCCGATAATCGCTTTCGTTAATATTGATGTGTACCATAATATGTAACCAGCTGGATCCGCGGTACAGCTGTTACAGTTATAATATGAGTATGTCAGTACCTTCATGTACCAATGTCAAATGAATAGAAACACCCCCAGAGATTGTTCAATAACTGAGGGTCACGCTCGACCGACACCCAGGGTTGACAATGATATACACTAGTCTTTATCGCTATGGGGCCGCAACTAACAATGACTCAAATCGTTTGACACGAACCGTTACCTAATGATCATAGAAGCGCATCGTGAATTCGACGATCAGTAAATCACATCACTCAACTGTGTAATTATACCACAGATTCATCAGGTGAGATATATAACACCTCATTATCGTCCTATTGAGTCTTTAATAGCAAGTAATTAGCCTCTTCCTCTCTGGTGTTTAACCCCCCTCTGGCGCTCTCTCCGCGCACGTGGTCACTCTCTGAACCTTGACTTCATTTAGCCCAATAAAGCGTGTGTATGCACAGGCCTTCCGGTAAGTTAATAGCCACTTACTTTTCTTTTGGTCTAACAAGTTGATGGCTCTGTTTGTTTTCAGGTAATCCGGTATAACAGGTGGTGGGTAGCCGATCACGTGATCTTTGATTGGGTTCACAAAGGCGGTCAAATTTGTTACTGCCTCCACACTCGAGTCAGGTCGTTGATTCTGGGCGTAGATCAAGTCTGTTTGTGTTATTTCACGCATAGCCCTGTCAAAATCGTCGTTATTCCGTAGAGGTGACGAGTGAAAATAGCGCAATTCGTCTGTTTCTTTGTGACGTAATAAGAATCCATAACTCCCGTTGATTTTAAAGGCTGAATCGCATTCCTAAAATATATATGGTTGAGGTTGGGCACATCTTCAGATAAACTATAATTGTAAACAGTTTGCAGGCTTCCAAATCGCGTATGAGTCCGTATAGCGTTTTATATGGACCCTCACCACATGGGAGTATAGTATAGGATAGCCTGTTTGAGAGACCAGCCCTTCGTGATGACTTTAACCCACTTGATGGGTGCCGATATATATCCAGGATACGCCCCTGTGACTCCAACTACATATTCGAATCGCTTATAATGAACTGTTTTATGTATCCCAAAATGTTCCTCTATATCTGGATTTTCCACTGTTTCGTTCACTAAACCAGAATAGCTGGATTCGTAAAATCTTTACTTTGTCGGGTCCGATGTTAAATAATGATTGGCGTAAATGTGCTCCATGCTTGTTATTTTGAAATATTCCAGAGGAAAACTATTTTGAAGTAAAGTTACCATCCGCTATTTGTAACCCATAACTCCACCCCCATTTTGAGAAATATCCAATGGTCAACTTTTAATCCACCTGCAAGTTATTAGAACACACTTCTTTCAAAGTAAAATGTATTCAATAGTTAATGACGTTTTAATATATCACCTTGTTAATAGCCCCATTCAATAAAGACCATCTTCATATCAACAGAAACAGGTGAAAACTCACATCACCAATAACACTACCCTTGTCACCCCAATCTACCAAGAACACCACCACTTGGTAAATACCTCATAACCTGGCTAGAGGAAATTAATGATCACTTACAAACTCCTTTCAAAGACCCCACACAAAGTCATCATTAGCATATCTTCAACACTTTATAAAACTTTTCAATAGACAACTTATCTCATCAACCAAGAACACCAACCCACCAGCCCAAAATACACCTGTCGAAAATGATGTCATCCAAATATCACAATGTATTGACATGAGGTATTACTTCACTTACCCAAGGTCGATGATGAAATATCTGAGGGAATTTCATCAGCCGAAAACACCCAAAATAGAATGATGTCACCACCAAATACCGCGCACCGAATCCGCCAACGCTCCACCAACGAAACATATATTGCACAATCGACTTCGTCCACGTCGTCCAGTGTTCGATGTCAAAAACAAGGTGTGAAGAAGTTGGGCTGTGAGTGTATTCAGTATTCAAAGACTGGCGGGATTGGAGGCAGACCCAGCCGGAAACTGCTAGGGACCCTAATGGACCTGCTCTCGAATTTGGGCAAGCTTCGTTTCAGCAACTAGACTACTGGCTTGCAAGATTCATATACGAAACTCAACGTCGAAATGGATCGCCCTATCCACCCGGTTCTCTTCGAAGTCTTGCAGCTGGAATTCAGCGACATCTCATTGAAGAGTATGGTTATAATGTCGCTTTATTTAAGAAGGAGGACATGACGTTCAAGACATTTTAGAATTCATTGGAAAAACGAACAAAGGAACTAATTGGCGAGGGAATAGATGTGCGTTCAAAGACGAAAGATCCCGTTACGCAGAAGGACGAGGAAGTCTTGTACTACCAACTACTGACGGGGAAGCACTCCTTCACGCTTCATCGAACGAGCGTTCAAACTCCACTTTAACTGTTTCAAATGAATTGTCCATTCAAGTACCTTACGGAGTGGATAGCGTGTGGTTGGAGCGTAGCGGCAAACGAATCAAGATTACTTTTGACTTTTAGATAGCGGCGTTTGACTGTACTGTTACCATCTTTGGATTAGCTAGTATCGACTAGTGACTGTAGTGTGTTAGTGTTGATTAGATAAGTATTTTTGTTTCTATATTTGTTTGTTTATTTAATTAGAATTTGTTTCGATAATTTGTTGCGTGAGATTTGCAGAAATAATCAGAGCTCCGCTGACTTCGCCTGTGCTGATGTTAGCAACACTGTAGCGCAGAAGACTCGGCTCGGCAGGTGGTACAATTTCGCGCCTCAGCATGATTCCGGGAGATCGGGTAATACCGTGACTTCCCGATGAGCGCTAAGCAACCACATTAGCGGCTGGCAAGCAAATGACTCTTGAGAAAACCTTCGTTATTGCACTTGTAAAGTGTGCGTGATATTAAGAACCTCCGTAGTGTTGCCATGCTAGAGCAGCGGTACTCTGTGAGGGACCATCTCAAGTGAAGTTGTTTCTCGGTGATATATCGACACGGTTGCAGTTATCGCATGGCAAACTGTGCGTTTGAGGTGATATGGGAAAAAGACCAAGCTTTTTCTCGAGCTCTGATTGGCTGAGAGTAGGGTGCCATGCGATAAATGTTGTTAATCTCGGACGTAATTGCTGCTTTCAGCATGAGAACAGAGTTGTTTTATCAGTTGCTATTTCGAATGTTTCTGTTTAGCAATATTATGGCAGAAATCGATTGTTCGCATTTTAAGACGCACAGGCTCTTACATGAATATTTTTGGAGCTTTGTATAGTCCTACCCACCGCCATCATTAAGTGCTACAAATAATAAACAAATACAACAGTTGCGTAATGTATTATTATAGGACAACCCACATCGTTGGCATACATGTTGTTTGAATGCAACTACTTCGCGTACCTCGCGTATCCTCACATTGTCAGAAAAAGTAAAAACGACGCTTGGCATAAGACCTCTGCAAAGGTAATGCATATCAATGTAAGTCCTTTTACGGACCTGTTTTTGGATGCTGTGTAGAGTGATATATAGCAGCATTAACATTTGCCATGTTTTACGAAAGTTAAAAGATACGCAGCCGATAGCTGTCGGCGTGACAAACGATGAAATGGGTATACAAGATATTTGTAGTACACAAACCATATTTAAATAAATGATTGACATTCACTGACTATTACGGCCACATTATTAAGGTAGGCGGATTTGTTTACTTGTGAGTAACATGGTTTCTATTATGCGTCTTAGATCAACTAGTTGATAGTTTACCTGTAACCATTACATTGCTTGTTAAATATCACTGTGTTGCATGTACGACTGATTTGTTGCGGTGCAATGTTCTTTCGATTCCAAAGAAAATCAGCACCCGCAATAGCTCTATTTTATTTTGTATTACTATATCAGTTCGCAGTATCATTAGACCATCTACACCGGACTGATTGAGAGCAATGAGTCCGACTTGTTGGAGGGTTCAGCGCACGGTACGATCTTGCATCAATCCTGGAGCTGCCATCGAATAGTCGTTCCATTCATTAAGCAAACCTATCTTCGCTTTTGCCCCTTTATACCATGAACATCACTCTACGACGCATTGAATTGATTACCGGATGCTGAAGTCACGATGCATTGTCATTATAAAGGTCTTGTGGCCGTCTCTATGCGGTTCAACAGCTGAAGAAAACGGAATGAACAATTTCCGAAATGTTTTCCATCTCTCTATGAGGCCGCATAATTTGATTAGAAATTGAGCAAAAGTGATGGTTGACATCCCGGTCACTTAGGCCAGAAAAATACTGCGTTCTTGCCAATTCTCAATACTCGTATAAACAGCATCCGGGAGTCCAATCAACAAATTCAAACACTCTGCCCTCGAGGATATCACCCATTTCGCTTTGAAGATTTACCCATGCTTATGTGAGTATAAGGTACGCTACCTAGGCACTAAGCTGCATCGTATGGGGCGATAGTACCTCTATTGTGCGCGCCAGAAAATTACTATTCGAGATTCATGTGGAGACTGACGTCACACCATTCTGTTAAATATTGACTTTTGTTATAACGTAACAATAACAACCCTGACACAAATATATGACCACGCTTACAATAAATCTAACAAGGACACTGGTAAGTCCCTAACACAGAATCATAAGCATCCTGAAAGCATATTGAAGTGTGAAAATTTCAAGCATATAGTACGTTTGTGATCATCCTTCCGCACGCAGTAAATGGATGGTCAATTATGTTAATCAAAAATTGATCTTTTCAACAACAGATCAAGCAGAGCTAGGTAGCTCAATGTTACTATGCTTCAAATTGGTGTCTACAGGTCTTTCAGACGTACAATTTTGAGGAAGCAGCCTTTATCCACGGGCATACCTAAGAATGTGTAGATTGTGAACGAACTATCGCCATCTTTATATCGCAGATGTTCAAAAACATCGAATCACATTTTATAGAGTGCATGTACAATCTAGCTTAAATAACCATAACCTAGCTTAGAGCGTCATTCTGGCAAAGCAGTGATGTACAAGGCGATGTTTTGCTAATTCCCCTTTTGGATGCATCATCCCAGTCATGGGGAGATATACGAAAGAGCTACACGCACTGCTTGTGTTCGGTGCGGCTCATTACCTGCTAACATTTCGTCTTTGTGGTATGAAAGCCTTTGTCGTCGGCCATAATCGCAACGCTTGGCTACTCGTGGGCGGTGAAAGCTGTAAAGCTGTTGGTTTACGACCGTCTTAAGACAAAAATGCACCCACATCGAAAGATGTAAATGGGACAGAGAACGCCACTGCTAGGTACTTTAAACAGTTTTATTTTCTATGCCGGCAATAAAGGAGTCAATGCATTGTTAAGGTATATTTTCTCGACACAGCCCGCACTTTTAGTCATTTTGACCCGAAGCAACGAATCCGACAAACATTTATGGGCAACACAAATGTGCGTCAGACATAGTGCAATCTGGAACTATCATTTATCGGCCAAATTGACCGACTGCTGTCCCTGTATTATGTCGGAACTAAAGTTTGTTATAATAACAGTATGCTACAAATGAAGGGGTCGTTTCACACACGCACAAAGAAAACCTGCATATTATATCAGAGGCAGTTGTATATTTCTCGTGAAAGAAATAATACCGGCTGACATGTTTAGATAGAAAGATGGCAATAAATATTCATAACTGGTAGATTTAACTGGCTGTCGGAATATGGTAATGCAGTTATTCAGCTGGTCTCTTATGGGTACGACCCAGCATATGAGATACAGTGATTGACGAGTGACAAATTTTGCTTGCTTTTTATATTTTTTGCACAGTAGTCACATAGCAGATACGTTCGAATGCAAGATAGTTTGATCAAATTTGAGCCTCAGAGAAACGGGTCGACATCGCTCCTTCAGTTCAAACTCATAATCATATAAGGGACGTTGTAGGAATACCATGAATCAACTATGACAGGTGTAGGGTATATATTGGCCACGCAACAGGCAATTTTTTTCGCCTACTTTGCTTTAGATGCAATGTTGGGTTGTTTGCTGCAGGTTTGTGTGTTTGTTGCACCTGGGGCGCCATACATTTGCCGAGCGCCTTTTATTTCTGTATAACTGGCTGTTAACAACTGGCATGAATCGGTTCTGAGTCAGATAATACCCAATATATGAGTGTCTACATTCAGCCGGGTTGAATTTGCAGGAATTATTTTAAAGAGCATGTGCATGCGTTTAACATGAAGGTACTTTGTGTTTACTCTATCATTAAGCAAAAGCTGTTATCGATTATGCACAGCATCTGGAAGACGTTGCTGCTACAAGTACTGGTAGAATAAACCTGTGATGAAATGATTACCACAGAAGAGATTATTTCTGAATAATGAATTACAATAAATTAATTTTAGCTATGTCATTATTCTCATTAATTTATTGCATATCAAGTATTTAACTCAGGCCCAAATTTTGTATATATTTCACCGTATTTATAA
The DNA here is from genome assembly GCA_034190875.2 of Urechis unicinctus. Taxonomy (NCBI): domain Eukaryota; kingdom Metazoa; phylum Annelida; class Polychaeta; order Xenopneusta; family Urechidae; genus Urechis; species Urechis unicinctus. The sequence goes on from CM067343.1 coordinate 35,623,911, forward strand.
AAATGAGACGAGTTAAAGCTTTAAAGTGTTTCTGAGGGTTTTTTTTCATGTATTGCATAATACTAGAAACGTTGAACTCTTGCATAATATGCACGTAAGCAGTTTGATTTTATAGAAGTTGTTTGGTAGATCCTACCTCAATACCCATGCAGAAGACAAGCAGGACAAATGTGGCTATTTGGCAGGGAAGAGGTTGTTTTACGACAAGTTTGTAGAACATGACTCATGGCATTATCTCATTTACGATGTTAGCCGAGATTGCATATTTAATAATAAATGAATTTTTATCAAACCAGCACATAGCACGCACATAGCACGCACATCGCCAAATCGTTATTTGTAACGAAGCAACTGATGTCTGATTGTGTAATACTGAGAACATCTATTCGGTCTGGTAACGATTACAATGTACAGTTACCATTATGAATTCGAAAGATGCATATGGACTATTGATAGAAACTTGTCTATAAATGTGACAGTTCTTGTATACCGCTGACTGGAATTTCATTCAAAGTAACTGGATGCCGCAAGTATTTATCGTTAATATGTAAACTTATTCCATATGAGATGACATTAAGTTGCTGGAATGGCATTTGTTCAGTCGGATAAGGTTGTCATTACACATAAACGACCCCGTGCCCGCCACTTGACCACCGTTAGTACTTAAGGATGAGTGTCTCATTAACTGCAGTTTTTATCTCACCCGGGATAGGCTATTTAAAATTCAACTTGTATGCGTCGAGCACAAAGAAGAGCGAATAACATACGTAGCTGCAAGGCAAATGGGCCGCCAATGTTCTTTTCAAATCATCGCACAGTTCTAATTTGCTTTCATATGATGCAACTAAGCTGTCATTGGTCCTTTTCATAGAGAAAACACATGTCTGAACTGGTGCGCAGAAGATTACTGGTTGGCATTGAAACAGCAGAGACTTAACTAGCGAGTCGTTACTGCTTTAGCAAATGTCACCCTGATTCGACTGATTCATGACAATTTTAATTTCATCCCCACACTAATTCCATTCAAAACTGATGAAGGTTATCTTGCCAACTCTACTTAAAATAGTTGGAGCTACATTCACTCGCCATAGGTAGCTTTGCACGTCAACTTACCATGTTCCAATCAGCAAAATGACTAAACCAAATTATGCAGTGACCTTGATTATAAACTGCGCAACGATTGTCTCTAAAACAATGGCGGCATTTCCAAATTTTACTTTAAATCACTCAAAATGTATAGGAAGGGTAATATCCCTTTTGATTGATCGACCAAATATCAGTTTAAATCACCCAGTGGATAGGGATGGTAATTAACTTGTGCTAAATCGACAAAATGACCGGACCAAATTATGCAATGATCTTGATTAAAAACTGTGCAACGATTGCCTCGGGAACAATGGCGCATTTCCAAATTTCAGTTTAAATCACTCAAAGTGTATTGGGATGGTAATTACCGTGTGATAAGATTTATCTGCTGCCTATATAGGAAGAATAACATTGACACCCCAAAATAAGCTTGTCAAACACAATGAGCTTCTGTGTACTGATCATAAGCTCGTATGTGGATTGCTTATGACGAACGGGCAGCAACGAAACACGCAAGCCCTTTAAGAACCGAATATATGCCAGCTGCATGCACATTATTCTTCTCAAAATGACGAAACAATTAAATTAGATAGCAAAGATACACTATTTGCAGTGCATACATCTTAACCATTGCATGACCAGTTGATATAAATTAATACCTAAACATTCATCGCTGAGCCTGTCATTGAATGTCACGATGAATTGTTAGACATTAGACAACACATATCTGACTTGTGAATGCGATAGATATAAGAGGAATATATAAATGTATAGAAATAGAGCCGACACTGATCCTACTCTGTAAATATCACTGCCAAATTAAATGCTAAAATTATTTGCTTTTGAACCGATTTGGTGCTAGTTACCATGTATCATTGAAAATACGGCGCCCCGGCATCAATGATTTTTGCATACTTTTGTTTCATGATTGCTGTATTATTCAATGATAGTGATAACGTATAACACTTCAAGCGCAGATTGTGCGGAATGAATATTTGACTAGACTCAATATTGCATAACGTCGCAATTAATTATATCAATACGATAGAAATCGTGTCATATAACCAGAGGTTTTGGGCATACCATCAAACTGCAATGCTGAAGCGTTTTTCTAAGCCCAGCTTATCTTTATTGCGAATATTACCAGCGCATTGCATTAGCAGAAATCGTTTCGCTTCTGTGTTCATGTATATACTATTAATACCTAAGTACCCTATCAAAATGTCTTGATGCACCATTGTAGCTCTACATAAATTATAATCTTGGCACCAGGCTTAAGCTTACTTTGTTATGTCATTTTGTATTCGTTCAACATGAGAGCCCAGCTGCGGTATACAATTTTGTTGATCTCTTTGGTATGGTCTGCTGTTAAATCATGCTGCGCTGTCCACGCTCGTTTGCTTAATATCACAGTAAATGTTGAAATTGGCTCGGTTTGCTGTAAACTATAAAGATCCTGATGAATTTTAAAAAAAGATCTTTGAGACTGCATTTCATCCTTCCTATGATGGACATCCAGACACACCTAATTGTAGGCGTATTGGCATCGTAAATACGTTCGGAAGCAGGGTTTTTGTCAAGGAGTGAATGTGTACATGTTATCACACATGTGTTTGTATCTCGCAGGCTTTGAGCTTAATATGTTTCTAAAACATATGTTCTTAACACAACGACGCGAAATAAACGATAAAGTACCATTGTTTTGCTCAATAATAGAGAATAAAAACGTTACAAATTGTATCTTTTGTGTCGACAGAAACCGACTTATATCTTTTTAAGGCATGTACTTATATAGTGGCAGGATGCTATATCAGTTTGTTACTTCCGTCACAGCTTTATTTGTTATTTTGCCCGTCTGTGATTTGCAATGTAACTGCAGCGCTGATAAAACTTATACATGGGTTGAGACCATTTATATGTGTGAGGGGATGTGTACTTTTAACCAACCTGGCACGTGATAATAACCAACCATGATGGAATAGTATAGGTATACTTACTTGGCCGTGTCTTTGTCATTTGCAGTATTGGTTCAAACTGATTGATATTTGACTACGATTGTCATATTTAGATACATTTCAGCTTTAGAGCGACAACATGTGATGGGTAATGCATTATGCTGGCATAGTCATCCCCTACAGTGCGCTGTAAATATGCACGTCTTACAACCCTTTATATTTATCAGCCTCCTACTTTGATGTGTTCATGTTCATTAATTTAATGCATGCGTTTTAAGCAAAACTATTCTTAATTTTTGGCATTGGCATTCTTATTTAATTCCATATGATAAAGCTTTTGCTGATATCAATATGACGCACGATCGCCATCCAAATGCTGCTTTTGAAAGAGGCCGGGTTGTCCAATATATCGGTAACTGTCTATAGTATTACAACATGGACGGGAAACCATTAAAAACATGTACCTATATTGAACCTTATTTAGGATCATGTATTTTATAATATAATTACTTAATTAAAATGTCAGCAGCGAAATAAATAGCAAATGTTAAAAAGGTGTCATATCGGGAGGGCCACATTACAAAATTGATTTGTTGAAGTTCCGATCGATGTATCTTTCATATATCATTAGTTGTATCTTCTATATCCGGTTCCAATGTAACATGTGTTATTGTGTTTTGACACATTGAATTGTTCATGTGTTAGGTCAATCGGAGTTATCCGGAAGTAGCACAAGGAATGTCGATTTTTGGAATACAATTATCTTTTTTTTATCATTTAATAGTCCCTCAATTCCTTGCAGCAGTGGGAGAACATACAAGTAGATCCCGATTAATTTGTCGATTAATTCGTGTCTAGTTCATGATCAAAACACAACAGCGCCCATATGCTGAATAAACATGATAGTCAAATTAAAAGGGATCAAACAATGCTGAAGAAACTGATTATTCTTTATGACAATCGCTTATTCCCACTAATGGTAGATGCGGAACCTATTTTAGGAGGTAATCTAAATAAATTTTAATAATTGTGTTATCATATTTTATTTGCGTTTGTCTGTGTAAGGTTTTCAATTGTAGAAATAAGAAGAAAAAAAATCCAAATCCGTACCAATATAATAATGGCTTCTTGCTGTGTTTAACGCCAAACTGGGCGCCTGTTGTTCATACGTGCGAGAAGTTACTATGCGAGAAGGGTGATTCCAAGGTTTGATAAACATCACCTCAGAGGAATAGCTCGCGTCGATGTTATGCGATGAATTGTGTTTATTCCTGGGGTAAATGAAAACCTGCTATCTGAAGAGAGCCGGGGAGTCACGACTGGCTTTATCTGCTCTCGGACGGATGCGAATCTCTCTTTCCGACTGGGACTAAGTAATGTCATCAGCACAGGGCGGTAGCGCCCCTGGGTACATCCTTACAATTATACTGTCTTCACAACAGAGAAAGGCTCCTGTCAATCTCATAATGCCACAGTGCACAGTGACATTCCAGTGGGATCAGTAATTCAATAATGTCAATCATGACGGGGTTTTTTGAACCAATATTAAGTCTCCTTTCACACGAGGAGACACCTGGACATCGAGTTATTGAATAAAATCATACTAGCAATGACAAAAATATTCTTATTGTCGCTACGTAAAATCGGACATTGAGTTAATGTTTATAAATCGGGCCCTTCAAAATGCTTGGCACAAAATGAATATGAAGCGGGACATAATACATGTAGATTGGTATCGACCTGATGCGCTATACTGCTGTCTTATATATTAGTAAATGACACGGACGATTAGTAACTCTGTGGTGTAAGCGATACTCCATTTTGATAAAACCAGTGGTGTGTCGTAGCGGGCTGCTGTATTCGATACATACCGATTACGCCAAAGCCGTGATTACTGTTTTGAAATAGTCGCATCCACTCAAACTATACTCTTTACTTATTTGATTTGCACCGACGTCGGGATTACGAGGGCTCAAATTATGCCATGAGGATGTGCACATTAGATGGTAAAAGCAAAAATGTGTAGGCTTGCAACAAAAATAACTGTAACAGATGCACCAACAAACGGCGTTGTTTGCCGGCATATGATTTCCCGTAGCACTCTGCAGGTCTCTAAAAGCCCGGTTCGCATGTACGAAAACCATTACACTTGTCTCTTTGGATATTATTCCGGCAACTGCCTTGGAACGCTTTCCCTTAAACCGCATCACTGAATTTCATTCTGATTGTGCTATTTTCTTCTCATTACTGATGCACTGAAGTGGTGCTGTGTGAGAAGGTATTTCGTTCATAGAAAGCAAGCGTGATTGCTGTATATATATGAAACATTTATGTTGTAAAAACAATATTCAGACGATGGTCAAATAGGTGCACTATTATTGCGGCTGCGTAAATAGCACGTTTGCAATGACTTTGTGAGATTGTCCACGCCTATCATGGCTGGTAGCAAACTAATATTATTTGGTTTGCTTTTCCGAAAAAGTTTAGTTATGTTCATTTACGACATATAAGCGTACGGTCTGTCATTTATTTTGCAAGTTACAACAACGATGTGATTGAAATAATCGAGCCATTGCAAGCAATATGTTGCCTTATTGTTAAATACCATCAACTCTTCGGTATATTCTGGATCTGCTCAGTGTGCCGTATGGACACCTTCAACTGGTTATTTCTAAGCAGGCACATATCTTAGCTTTGAGACTAGCATTACATCAATGACAAACTCTTATGAATTACCTCGCATATCAATGTCAGCAAACGTATCGAACTATTTGTAATGAAAAGAGCGACAGCAATGGCATCCGTTAAGTGGAAAGTTGATTGGAAATCATACAGCTAATAAATACGATTAGACGCCTGGATGCATACCAAGAGATGTCATATCTACCAATTACAAATATGAATAAAACAATTTGTTCGCTAACGAGAAACCCTGAAGCAACCGTACAGAGCAACGATATAGCATGCCAGGTTATACTAAGGGGTAGCAATATATACGTTTGTAGCGTATCTGATTAGGTTGTTATGGTAGTTTTATATATCGTCTTAAGGTAACAATTCAAATAGCAACGTTACATTAATATTTGTTGCATTTATATAAAGAGTCTTACCCTAACAACTGGTAACCTTATTTGATATATGCTCACAAAGAAATTTTATTCAAGCCCGGAACGACCTACAAACAGATGCAATGCCTTTACGTTGGGTGTATATTATTCATCACGATATGTCATACAACCACTATTATGCATATACAATAAGCTTACTTACATGGCTATTGTATAACGCGTACGCAGAGCAGTAGACAAACATTGACACTGCAATGAAAACCCATATCTTAAATGACACGCTTACCGATACAGTGGATAGAATGTGGAAACATTGTGTGTTTTGTCACATTTCAGGTAGGCAAGGTGAACTTATCGCCAGCTGAAGGAGCAAATCGTTGACACGATACCTCTGCGTGCATTTTATTTGAGGAGAACTTACATTGACATAGCAAAAGTTCGACTTGCACTCCAATTACTCAAACCAGCTATTGCGATTATGGTGCTATGGAAAAGTACAAATCTCATACACATTCCTCAGCGTACGATTTAAAACGCAAAAGTGTGAGAAAGGTAATGCGAATCAGCGGCATATTTCCATCGGATTGTCAATCACGCCAGTCAGTCAGCAAAGTTTCACATTCATTATATGATTATATAATGGTACGTTATTGTTCTGAAAATGCTTTAAAAGTTAATAATATGGATCGCAAATCGAAAATAATCGGTTGCAGCAATAGCAAGGACGCTTGTTGCCATGGGAATGAACGACTTTTGCATTGTGTCATTGTTAATGTCCTGATAAATGATGGCAATCTATCAACGATTCATCAATGTCTATTTGTCGCGACTACTAATCAAGTGAGCCCACTGCCGTACGATAATTTATTGCTACAAGTGTGCACTCATAACCAGCCTTCAGCTACATAATAGGACACAAGAGACGGCACAACCGCTAATGCGCTAAGTTTCAGCGCACATTAGATATAAACAGAGAGGTAAAACGGGTATATCTTTCGTGGACAGAAATAACAGCAAACCCTGCATGTCTGTACACAAGATATAAATTTAGCTCAAATTACATGCTATGACTCCATTACTTGGTGGAATGACGGGTTCGTCTAGCTATGTCTGGTGGCATTGCGTCTTTTCCCTTCTCTTTCTGAAGATCGACATATGACGATGTCGTCGGCCGGTTTATCCGGTTCCTTTTGTCCACTTCATTGACTCATAGCTTTGTTAGGTATAAACACATAGCAAATAAATTATGCCTCGCATGCATTTTGCTCAATTGAAATAGGATAACTTTTTTGTCAAGATCTGTGAATATTACAGTTCGTATTATGCATCACACCTAAATTGGGGTGGGGTTTAATTAGATTGTCTCGCCTATCCTGGCTTGTACCATATTGATAAGATTTTATTGGTTTCCGGCCAGGTTTATGCATTTGCTTGCCACTACCAATCACGATTTAACCTTACGGAGCGTCATTTACATCAGTTGATTAAATAATGGATTGTTATATGTGTGACAAGGTATAAAACAAAGTGTTAAATACAACAAAATATTACGCATATTCTTGATTAAGTATATGCAACACATCAGCACCTTCAGCCAATTCTTACTAAGCTCACCAGTTCGTTTACAACTTGGGGTGGAGATTTAAATTCTATCAATGACTGACTCTTATGTATTGGCTGACATGTCTAAGTCAGACAGTCTGTATGAAATAACAAGAGCAACAGTAATAGCACCAAGTAAATGTTAAGCTTATGCTAATCATACTGTTAGGAAAGAAAAGATTGAAATCCTGATGCACTCACCATTTGAAGAAAACTATTTAAAATCGAATGGTAAACTCGGGTGTCTTCGGCCGCTATATTTAATGACGAGAAGGCATGCCAGGTACTTTCAGGTGGTAGTTACTTCAATTTAACGAGTCAACAGAGAATTGCCGATGGTGCTGCTACTGTTATTTTATTTTTTTATTGAAACTGGATATTTGATTGGTTACGCAACAGCAATATTCGTGACATTAGCATAAAGAGCCATATTTTTTTAATTACTCACTGCATTTTATATACGCGCATTAAAATATTTTCCTTAGGCCATAGTACAGTACTCCCTAGACTTCATTATACTAGTTTGCTATACTATGCCTATCTTTCTGGGTGAGGCTATTTTGTTGCAGGATAAAATTAGAAATGCTGCAATAGAGTGGTTCTTGTGAGACATGCTGCTATTGCAGTCTAAGAGCCCCATGTTATGCCATGCATTGAGCAAATCTATTGCACATGTCCATATGCTATTTGAATGTTGCCGATTGTGAGGTTACCTCATGTAACTGACAGCTTAGAGGGACACTTTATGATAGGGGGATGTGTTGATGCTATTAATTTGGCAATCACCTTTGTTTGTTTTCTCTAAGAGGTTGAATATCCACAAAACGTTCTTTCATACATCAATACACCAACACATATTTGTACATATATAGAGCAAACCAAAACATGCTAACGCCTGGAAAGTTTGCAAATTGAGACAAAGGGACGATATTATCTAACGAATGCTGATCTGTTTCGAAATGAATAGACGTAATTAGAGTAAAAACTAAGTGCTTTTAAGCAATTTTCGTTGATGAAACAAGCGTATTGAATTTGGTATCGCTTTATCTCAACACAAATTCTGCAACATTGATCTGATCATATACACCCCTGATATCAATCATAATTTAGCAGATAATAACTGACTGACAGCAACTCAAATAGGCCACCTAGTCCCCTGGATTTATTGCATGGAAAAATGTCAATTTTGCCAATTTAAAACAGTAAGTTATATCATTTCCATCATGTCAACAAGCAACAACATTAATTGCCTGATTGACCGTGTAATACCATGCTAGAAATAGGTGACCAATAGCTGGATTTAGTTCGTGACTCAAAATATCGAATGATTATTGTTCTCGCCTGTATAGCAAATTGTTCTTTTAGGAAATATGTATCTTAGTCTTTAATGCGGTTGAACTTGATCAGATCATGTTATATATCAAACAGAAATCAACGTAGAATATTCTGCATCAGCGAGATGTTTTGGAAAAATAGTTTGTTCTCCGAATATCACATATCATAGTAGTCGCCAATATAAATATGTTTGCCATAATATTCTGTGTTACACGATAATATAATGTATGGAATAACCACATAAGGCAATTGAAAGTGGGGCAGTTAAATTACGGCAATGCAGTCAAAGAGAATTGATATACAATAGTCTGGTAATGATTTGTTTCCCTCCAATATGTATAGATAGCACTACCCCGGTGTGGAAGATACTGCTGCTACTTGGTTCTACAATCTTACAGGCGTTTAATATAGTGGTTGACTATTCCATGTGACCCAAAGATCGGAGCACCTAAGGCAGATTAGATCCCCAATATTTATCTATTTTGATCGCATATGATAAAATGCCTAAGCGTAAATTTAATATATCATATCTTTTTTTACCAAGATCGATTATATATATTCGAATTTGCACGCGAAAGTTCATTTCGGAGCGCATGGTTTCAGAATAACTTATCTGCTGAGGTTTTCTAGACGTTTCCTTTATTCGTTCAGCAGCTTGTTGTAGTGTATTGGACAATATTTCAAAGCGAATCAATGTAAAAGATAGTAGGAAATGAGATGAGTGCCGACAATGACATCAGGTAATTGGAAAGTTAATTGGATGCGTGGATATGCTGCCGAGCAGCGATGGCAAGTTGGCTCGCAGATGGCAGATTACAACAAAACTACAGCAAGCTACTTCAATGAGAAGTAGTCAGAGGATTCAGTCATGCTCAGGCAGATTTAGATTAAAACCGAGATGCTTTTAGCAGGATATTCTGCATTAGCACGTAATAGAATCGTTGAAGAATACTAATAATTATCTTTTGTTCTTGAAACCATGTAAACGATGGCCTAGTACTAACACACATAGCCACTTGCGACATAGAAGAATAATGGTTGCCATACATTCTTGATTAACATTTTAACATTCTGTCAACAATGTTCAAATCAATGAACCTTACAATGTAACAAAGGTGCAGCAAACATATGTCCTCCTGCAATAACTGATGTCACTTGCAATCAACAGAATCCTTTTGTTGATTTCGGACGAAATCGCTGCTATCAGCATGAGAATAGAGTTCTTTTGTCAGCTGCTATTTCGACTGTTCTGTTCGGCAATATTATGGCAGAAATCGATTGTTCGCATTTTAAGACGCACAGGCTTTTAGATGAACATCTTTGGAGCTTTGTATAGTTCTCCCCACCGCCATCATTAAGTGCTACAAATAACAAAGCCGATACAACAGTTGCGTAATATATTATTATTGTGAACTACATGCCTTACTCGTGTTTGAGGTATGTACCAAACAACTCCCATCGTTGACATACATGTTGTTTGAATGCAATTACTTGTGTACCTCAAATATCATCACATTGTCGATAGGTAAACGACAATCGGCAAACGAACTCGGCAAAGCTAATGTCAATCAATTAAAGTCCTTTTATTGACTGGTTTTCGGATGCTGTTTAGAGCGATATATAACGGCATTGACAATTGTTGTAATTTAAGAAGGTTAAAACGTACGCAGCCGATAGTTGTCGGCGTGACAAACGATGAAATGGGTATACAAGATATTTGTAATACAAAAGCCATGTATAAATAAATGATTGACACCTTATACACTTGTTATTATGGCCACGTTGTTAAGGTAGGCGGACCTATCTGCTAGTTAATATCATGATTATTCTCATGCGTCCTAGATCAACTGGTACTGGTTAATAGTTGACCAGTAACAATTACATGGCTTGTTAAACATCACTGTGTTGCATATAAGACTGATTCGTGGCTGGGCAATGTTTATTTGATTCCAAAGAAAATCAGAACGCATTAAAGTGAGGACTATCTGCACATGATTGATTGAGGGGTTCAGCGCACCGTACGATCTTGCATCAATCCTGTAGCTGCCATCGAATAGTCGTGCATTGATAAAGCAAATTTATCTTTGCTTTTGCCCCTTTATACCATGAACATCACTCTACGACGCATTGAATTGATTAACAAATTCTGAAGTCTTAAGGTCATTAGATCGTCTTCATGCCGCTCAACATGTCATTTAGGCCATCTAATTTTATTAGAAATTGCGTGATAGTTGACATCCTGTTCTTAAGGCCAGAAAAATTTTATTCTAGCCAATTCGCGGTACTCGTATAACCAGCAATGGGGGTCCAATCACACAAAATTCTGCCCTGGTTATATTATCTGCATCTTTCCCATTTCGCTCTGGAGATTAACCGATGCAGGTGTGAGTATAATGTACGCTACCTGGGCACTCAGTTGCACCATATGGGGAGATAATACCTCGGTTTTGTGCATCATACAATAACCATTCGAGATTCATGTGGAGACTGGCGTCACTCCATTCTGTTACATTATGACCTTTGTTATTACATAACAATATCAACCCGGAGAAAAATATATGACCACGCTAACAATAAAACTAACAATGAAACTGCCACGTCCCGAATACAGAATCCTGAAAGCGTATTGAAAGGTTAAAATTTCAAGCATATAGAACGTTTGTGATCATCCTTCTGCACGAAGTAAATGGATGGTCAATAATGTTAATCGAAAATGGATCTTTCCAAAACCATGTCGCATCAAAGTAAGCTTGAATTAGATCAAAATAGACATTAATAAGAGGTTGGATGGCTATAAAAAGTAAACATTCGCGATAACCCGACACCTACTCCATTTATGCGTGCGTACGCTGAAAATATATTGCGATATGCGAGGCACGTGTATCTATGCTAAGCGTCTGCTGATAACCTCATTCTCTATGTTGCTGCACGCTTAATATATTTGTCGCGCCGGCCACATAGTCTGCCTAAAAATTGTTTGTGCGCTTTACCTTTTCTAAATGTGTAACTTTTTAATGCCAATGCACAAAAGATATTATTGGGAACAACAGGTTATCAAACCAAACCCCATACACGCGCTCAATTGTGAAGGTGACAATTGCAACAACGGACTTCAGTGAAATTACTATGATGGCATATTATGCAAGGCCGTAAATAATTCATACTTTAATGATGGCATCCAATGCATTGTTGATTCTTTGAATGGCAAGAAAAAACACATGGGATTAAACAACTGATAACGACAAGGTTTTCGGAGCTATCGACTGGGGCTCGATTTAGATCATTGTTCCGTCGGTTCCTGTCTTTATGCGACCCGGTATTTTCTCTTGTGTGTTCTATGTTTAATAGCTTTTGATACATTACCCACACAATAATATACTCATGGCGCAATATACACTGCACAAAAAATTAGTAAAATGGACATTTTACAGTTTATTGCAAGCTCTCAGACAATATAAAAGCAGACTGTTTTTTTATTGCACCTTTAAAACTAGGGCGCTATATATTACTATCCTTCTAAATGGGTGTCCAAAAGTCTTTTGAACGTACATTTTTGTGTAAGTAGCCTTGCCATGGCTTTCATTGAATATGCCGTGCAAAGGGAAATTGCGCATTAATAACTGTTTGGTGTCCAGTTTATAGCTCATTCAAGTCATGACTTTCATTCTATGAATAAGTTTCATGGGTATCTAACATTCGATATGTGTTATGGGGCAATGTATTGATCTCAACTGTTTTTAGCGGGTATACCTAAGAATGTACAGATTGTGCGCGAACTAATGCCGTTTATGCTATCGCAGATGTTCAAAAACATCGAATCACATTTTATTGAGTGCATGTACAATCTAGCAAAAATAATAATATCCTTGCTTAGTGCGTCATTCAGGTAAACAAGTGATGTAAATGGCGATGTTTTGCTAATTCTCCTTTTAGAAGCATCAACCCAGCCACAGGGAGATTTTAGAAAGGACTACACGCACTGCTTGTGTTCGGTACGGCTCATTACCCGCTAACATTTCGTCTCTGCCGTATGAAAGCCTTTGTCACCCGCCATAATCGCAACGCATGGCTACTCTTGGGCGGTGAAAGCAGTAAAGCTGATGGTTTACAACCGTCTTATGACAAAAATGCACTCACATCGAAGGATGTAAATGGGACAGAGAACGCGACTGTGGGGTACTTTTAAAAGGTTTATTTTTAGTGCCGGCAATAAAGGTGTCACTGCATCGTTACGGTAGATTTTGACCCGCAACAACAAATGCGTAAGGCATGTATTGGAGACACAAATGTGCGTCAGACATAGTGCATCTGGAAATATTATTTATCGACCAAATCGACTGACGGCCGTGCTGCATTTTTTCAGAACTAACGTTTGATGGAAAAACAGTATGTTACTAATAAAGAGGTTTATTCTTATGTCACACACCTACCTAGTATGCAAACGGGACCAGCTAAATAACTGCATTACCATTTGACGACATCCAAGTAAATTAACCAGAATATTTCTTGCCATTATTATATCTGAACATATCAACCGGTATTCCTTTCTCGGGCAGTATGGAAATGCCATAGATATAACATGCAGACTATCTAGGTTGGTGTGTGACATAAGAATGAACCTCTTCATTAGTAACATACTGTTTTTCAATCAAACGTTAGTTCTGAAAAAATGGAGCACAGCCGTCAGTCGATTTGGTCGATAAATAATATTTCCAGATGCACTATGTCTGACGCACATTTGTGTCTCCAATACATGCCTTACGCATTTGTTGTTGCGGGTCAAAATCTACCGTAACGATGCAGTGACACCTTTATTGCCGGCACTAAAAATAAACCTTTTAAAAGTACCCCACAGTCGCGTTCTCTGTCCCATTTACATCCTTCGATGTGAGTGCATTTTTGTCATAAGACGGTTGTAAACCATCAGCTTTACTGCTTTCACCGCCCATGAGTAGCCATGCGTTACGATTATGGCGGGTGACAAAGGCTTTCATACGGCAGAGACGAAATTTTAGCGGGTAATGAGCCGTACCGAACACAAGCAGTGCGTGTAGTCCTTTCTAAAATCTCCCTGTGGCTGGGTTGATGCTTCTAAAAGGAGAATTAGCAAAACATCGCCATTTACATCACTTGTTTACCTGAATGACGCACTAAGCAAGGATATTATTATTTTTGCTAGATTGTACATGCACTCAATAAAATGTGATTCGATGTTTTTGAACATCTGCGATAGCATAAACGGCATTAGTTCGCGCACAATCTGTACATTCTTAGGTATACCCGCTAAAAACAGTTGAGATCAATACATTGCCCCATAACACATATCGAATGTTAGATACCCATGAAACTTATTCATAGAATGAAAGTCATGACTTGAATGAGCTATAAACTGGACACCAAACAGTTATTAATGCGCAATTTCCCTTTGCACGGCATATTCAATGAAAGCCATGGCAAGGCTAATTTCACAAAAATGTACGTTCAAAAGACTTTTGGACACCCATTTAGAAGGATATAATATATAGCGCCCTAGTTTTAAACGAGCAATAAAAAAAAGTCTGCTCTTATATTGTCTGAGAGCTTGCATTAAACTGTAAAATGTCCATTTTACTAATTTTTTTGTGCAGTGTATATTGCGCCATGAGTATATTATTGTGTGGGTAATGTATCAAAAGCTATTAAACATAGAACACACAAGAGAAAATACCGGGTCGCATAAAGACAGGAACCGACGGAACAATGATCTAAATGGAACCCCAATCGATTGCTCCGAAAACCTTGTCGTTATCAGTTGTTTAATCCCATGTGTTTTTTTTCTTGCCATTCAAAGAATCAACAATACATTGGATGCCATCATTAAAGTATGAATTATTTAAGGCCTTGCATAATATGCCATCATAGTAATTTCACTGAAGTCCGTTGTTGCCATTGTCACCTTCACAATTGAGCGCGTGTATGGGGTTTGGTTTGATAACCTGTTGTTCCCAATAATATCTTTTGTGCATTGGCATTAAAAAGGTACACATTTAGAAAAGGTAAAGCGCACAAACAATTTTTAGGCAGACTATGTGGCCGGCGCGACAAATATATTAAGCGTGCAGCAACATAGAGAATGAGGTTATCAGCAGACGCTTAGCATAGATACACGTGCCTCGCATATCGCAATATATTTTCAACGTACGCACGCATAAACGGAGTAGGTGTCGGGTTATCGCGAATGTTTACTTTTTATAGCCATCCAACCTCTTATCAATGTCTATTTTGATCTAATTCAAGCTTACTTTGATGCGACATGGTTTTGGAAAGATCCATTTTCGATTAACATTATTGACCATCCATTTACTTCGTGCAGAAGGATGATCACAAACGTTCTATATGCTTGAAATTTTAACCTTTCAATACGCTTTCAGGATTCTGTATTCGGGACTTGGCAGTTTCATTGTTAGTTTTATTGTTAGCGTGGTCATATATTTTTCTCCGGGTTGATATTGTTATGTTATGACAAAGGTCATAATGTAACAGAATGGAGTGACGCCAGTCTCTACATGAATCTCGAATGGTTATTGTATGATGCACAAAACCGAGGTATTATCTACCCATATGGTGCAGCTGAGTGCCCAGGTAGCGTACATTATACTCACACCTGCATCGGTTAATCTCCAGAGCGAAATGGGAAAGATGCAGATAATATAACCAGGGCAGAATTTTGTGTGATTGGACCCACCATTGCTGGTTATACGAGTACCGCGAATTGGCTAGAACGTTGAATTTTTCTGGCCTTAAGAGCAGGATGTCAACTATCACTTTTGCTCAATTTCTAATAAAATTAGATGGCCTAAATGAGATGTTGAGCCGCATGAAGACGATCTAATGACCTTAAGACTTCAGAATTTGTTAATCAATTCAATGCGTCGTAGAGTGATGTTCATGGTATAAAGGGGCAAAAGTAAAGATAGATTTGCTTAATGAATGGACGACTACTCGATGGCAGCTACAGGATTGATGCAAGATCGTACGGTGCGCTGAACCCCTCAATCAATCATAAGCAGATAGTCCTTACTTCAATGCGTTCTGATTTTCTTTGGAATCAAATAAACATTGCACAGCCACGAATCAGTCTTATATGCAACACAGTGATGTTTAACAAGCCATGTAATTGTTACTGGTCAACTATTAACCAGTACCAGTTGATCTAGGACGCATGAGAGTAATCATGATATTAACTAGTATATAGGTCCGCCTACCTTAACAACTTGGTCATAATAACATGTGTATAAAGTGTCAATCATTTATTTATACATGGCTTTTGTATTACAAATATCTTGTATACCCATTTCATCGTTTGTCACGCCGACAACTATCGGCTGCGTACGTTTTAACTTTCTTTAGTTACAACAAATGTCAATGCCGTTATATATCGCTTTAAACAGCATCCGAAAACCAGTCAATAAAAGGACTTTTATTGATTGACATTAGCTTTGCCGAGTTCGTATGCCGAGAGTCGTTTTTACCCTTCGACAATGTGATAATATTTGAAGTACACAAGTAATCGCATTCAAATAACATGTATGTCAACGATAGGAGTTGTTTGGTACATACCTTAAACACGAGTAAGGCATGTAGTGCCCAATAATAATGTATTACGCAACTGTTGTATCGGCTTTGTTATTTGTAGCACTTAATGATGGCGCTGGGGAGAACTATGCAAAGCTCGGAAGATATTCATGTCAAAGTCTGTGCGTCTTATAATGCGAAAATCGATTTCTGCCATAATATTGCTTAACAGAAACATTCGAAATAGCAACTGATAAAAAAACTCTGTTCTCATGCTGAAAGCAGCAATTACGTCCGAGATTAACAACATACAACATCTGCAAGTCACATCAGTTATTGCCGAATAATACATGTTTGTTACACCTTTGTTACATTGTGAAGTTCATTAATTTGAACAATGTTGACAGAAGGTAAAAATGTTGATCAAGAATGTATGACAACTATTATACTTTTCCGTCGCAAGTGGCTATGTGTGTGAATAATCGGCTGTCGTTCACACGGTTTCAAGAACGAAATATAAATTATTAGTATTCTTCAACGATTCTATTACGTGCTAATGCAGAATATCCTGCTAAAAGCATCTCGGTTTTAATCTAAATCTGCCTGAGCATGACTGAATCCTCTGACTACTTCCCATTGAGGTAGCTTGCTGTAGTTTTGTTGTAATCTGCCATCTGCGAGCCAACTTGCCAACGCTGCTCTGCAGCATATCCACATTGGACGACGCTTCCAATTAACTTTCCTATTACTTGATGTAATGGACGGCACTCATCCCATTTCCTACAATCTTTTACATTGACTCGCTTTGAAATATTGTCCAATACACAACACCAAGCGGCTGAACGCAAAAAAGAAACGTTCTAGAAAACCTCAGCAGATAGGTTATTCTGAAACCGTGCGCTCCACACTTTAGACGAGTGTGAATTGAGCGTTCGAACCTGTTAACATATATCTGTCTGTATTTCGCGTGCAAATGGGAAAATGAATATATTATATCTTGTTTAAGGGGGATATGAAATATTAAATTTACGCCAAAACATTTTATCATACATGGTCAAAATAGATCAATGTTGGGATCCGATCAAGCTTTTGTGCTCAGATCTTTTGGTCACATGGAACATTCCCTGACAGCCAAATGCAAATTGTTAGCTATCACTATACTAAAACGCGTGTAAAATTGAAGTAGACTCGCAATGATTTGGGTCACTAACCAAGATGCAGCAGCATATGCCACACAGGGGTTGTGCTGTCTATACATATCGGAGGTAAATCAATCATTACCATGAAATTATGCATCAGACTCTTTTACTGCTTTTCCGTGATTTATCAATCCCACTTGCAATTGCCTTTTGCCAAATTAATAGCATCAACACATTCCCCTATCATAAAATGGTAATCCTATTTCAGCCGTCAGTTACACGTAGTTGCCTCACAATCCGCTCAGCAGCTGTTCTATTCTGCGTTTTATGGGAAATTGCTGACGGAAGCTGATATGCATTTATTATTCAATTATTTTCAATAGCTCGAGCATAGTCTTTGAACTCTTAACGACATTTGAATAAAATCAGTATATGTGCAATTTATTTGCTCAATGCAAGGCATAACATAGGGCTCTTAAACTGCAATAGCAGCATGTCTAATGAGAACCACTCGACTACAGTATTTCTAATTTTATCCTGTAACAAAATAACCTCATCCAGAAAGATAAGCCAGGTATTGTAAACTAGTATAATGAATTCTAGAGAGTACTTTAGTGAGGTATAAGAAAAACATTTATTGTGGGTATTTAAAAGAATGTGACTTTTTATTCTAATGCAACGAATGTTGCTGTTGCGTTACCGCATGAATATTTAGTTTAATATTGGCGCCGTATTTTTCATTGATACATGGTAACTGGCAACGAATCGGTGACAAAAGCAAATACTGTCAGCATTTAATTTGGCAATGACGTTTACAGAATAGGATTATGGTCGGCTTTATTTGCAAAATATTGATATATTCCTCTTATATCTGTTGCATTCACAAGTCAGATATTTGTTGTGTACAGTTCAATAATGCATCATGACATTCAATGACCGGCTTAATGTTTATATATTCATTTATATAAACTGGTCATGCAATGGTTATGATATATGCACTGTAAATAGTGTATCTTCGCTATTTAATTATATTGTTTCGTCATTTTGAGAAGAATAACGTTCTGCAGCTGGCATATTTTCGGTTCTTAAAGGGCTTTTGTATTTCTTTGATGCCCCATGCGTCATCAGCAATCCACTTATGAGCTAATGATCAGTACACAGACGCTCCTTGTGTTTGACAGGCTTATGTTAGTATGTTAATGTTATTCTCCTCATACAGCCAGCAGATAAATCTTATCACACGATAATTACCATCCCAATACACATTGAGTGATTAAAACGGCATTTGGAAATCGCGCCATTGTTCCAGAGGAAAGCGTTGCACAGTTTATAATCAAAGTCATTGCATTATTTGATTCAGTCATTTTGTCGATATACCTAAACACTTTCAGTGATATAAACTGAAATTTTGTCGATTAATCACAGTGTAATTACCATCCGTATACATTTTGAGTGATTTAAACCGAAATTTTGTCGATTTATCACACGGTAATAACCATCCCTGTTCATTTTGAGTGATCTTAACTGAAATTGTGAAATGCCGCATTTGTTTAAGAGGCAATCGTTGCACAGTTTATAATTTTGTTCAGTCATTTTGTAGATTTATCGCAAGGTAATAACCATCCCTATACACGGTGAGTAATTTAAACTGAAATTTGGAAATGTCGTCATTGTTTCAGAGGCAAGCGTTGCACAGTTTATAATCAAGGTCATTGCATAATTTGGTTCAGTCATTATGTCGATTTGTTACATGGTAAGTTGCAGAGAAAAGCTACCTAGGGCGAGTGGACGTAGTTACGACTTTTATAAGTTGAGTGTGCATGATAACCTTCCTTCGTTTTAAATGGCATTGTTGTCGGAATGAAATTAAAATGACCGACATTCAATCTAAAGCCCAGCACCTATTTTTTGTTCAGCACTAATCGAACCCCTAAGCGACAACTATTAAATGGTGCCATGAATATGGCGAACCATTTTGTTTAGTCTAAACATTTGAGGCCAATTGATGCCTCAAGTCATTATCCTAACGAAAATGCATACAAGGACAAATCAAATATTACACAACATATAATGATACCAAGAAATGACACTTTATTTTCACCAATCACTGCTTTTTATGCCCAAAAATTCGCCAATTTGGATAACTGACTGGGTATTGTGGAGGTAATATTACCTCTGTTGATATATCTATTACCCTTTTGTACAATATACCTTATTCCCGATATGATCTATCTTGATGTAACCACCACTTATGTAGATGTGGCTTACAA
>CM067343.1:35651419-35666419 GCA_034190875.2 Urechis unicinctus
TAAGATGATGCTGAATGGCTTTATAGTTGCTGGGGTGTATTACCGCGGTTCTACACAATTATCACACCCTCGACATCAGTGTTCCCAATTTAATGTTCTTCATCTTTGTGACAATGAAACGGCTGTTTGGTTTGGTGCAATGTTGGATATGATTCAGTAGGTTTCATTGCCAACGTAAAAGGTTTTGTTTTTGAACTGAAGTCAAGAATCAGTCCATAAAAGTTTATAAATATACGGACTTAGCACCTGACATCTCCGAATGTTTTATATTAAATGAGGTTATGTTCCTACAACAATTACTGTACACATATCAGATACCTTTCCTCATCCTAGCCTCTAGTACAAATGACCGACACCCTTTCTTACTTACCTGTTCACATACAACAAGACGCTTGTTCCCATCAAATCAAAAATCGGCATCCTCCGACATCGATGACGAGCATTCAAAATAACAGCGCGATTGCTTTGCATATGTGGCACACGAAGCAGTGTATTGTAATGCGTCGGCATCAAAGCTAGCACCTACTAGCATGCAACATATCTCCGTATGTGCCTTCCTTACATCAATCGCTAAAATGGGAGCAAAGTGCAGAATGTAAGGCAAACGCTTGACGATTGCTGGATTGTCATCATGTTTTACAATTAACCAGTTTCATGTTCAAACTAAGTGCACAGACTAATTAATATAAGCAGCTTCAGGATCGTGAAACCTGTCAAGAATCAGTAACATGGCCCCTTTAACTCCTACGAATCTAGTATAAACAATGGACGATTATATAATTGACCCATAGGAAATGTGACCCGCATATATTAAACCATTTAACGCAGAAACAACTACTTATATGTCTGCCGCGCGCTGCTTCGAGCCTGGTGTCGTTCAATGGTGGTATCATCCGAAGCTCTCACGGTGTAACAATTCACATCAATAGACCGACTTTCAAAAAAGCACTTTCTTTTCAACCACTTTGTCAAACCGCGACGCTTATCTGTTTTGTAAATCCCTGGACATTTCTGCCATGACTTTCTCCCAGTAGACATACCGCATCGTATCAATTTCAAATAACACGTCTTTGTGTTTCATAAAACATAGTACTATGCTTGATAAGATTATAAACATACTACACTCAATTAGCATACTCCATGTTTGTTTGAACAAAATAAGTCTCTGCAAGTGATATATTTGTTCAAATTGGTAAACATTGGTTTGCCCTAATTTTGAGTTATTTGAGAATGCAATTGAAGTTTTTGCATTTTACATTATCCGATAGCTGGGATGGTAGTAGGTACGTTTATTATTACGTCTTCTGCGTGCCGTGTTATGAGGTTTCCCGAAATGTATTACCGTGTTAATAAATGCGGATCAGCTTTCATAATGGATAGAAGTATCTGAGTCACAGCAGCCTGACCAAACTTACGGTGGTCGGGGCACTGCAGATTCTAAAAACAAGTTGATAAACCAAGCTTCGACGGTGTGTCGTCATTAAATACTCTTATGTTTTGTGTATAGACAAATCTGGTATGACAATGAATGTAATTCCTTCCCGCGGTTTTTTGTGAATAATAGGGAGTAAAGTACACGATCATGTGAGCCAATTTTCTTATTTCCTCCTATGATATCTCAAAGATATTTGTTATTCCCTTCTAACGCGTATGTGTGCTAGTGCTAGTTTCTTCTGGATTTTAAGAAAGTATTGCTAGGACAAGCTAATTATCCAATGATGAGCCAGTCACAAACCAATACAATCCGTCAATGTCGTCCACATAAGCCTCCTGAACTTACACACTTCACCATGACGCTGCTAGCGAAGTGTTGTGTGAGTTACATAAATTATCGCAGCAGGTCTAGAGTAGTACCTCTTGCGGGGCAAGACGAATTAAGCTAATTTACAGGTTAAAACAAAAATTGCCTCTCAGTCAGGAAGCATTAGAAAATTGCAACTACAGTTGTTTTGTGCATTGTTTAGAAATAAAAATGAATGATTTGAAAATGGATATTCAAATGATATCGAGTGATCAGGCATATCATATGTGTTTGGAGGTTTATGGCATAACACAATTGAACACAGACTTACTTATGTGCTAAGACCTTTAAAGCTTTGACTTATTTTTATAAATACGGTGAAATATTTACAAAATGTGGGCCTGAGGTAAATACTTTATATGCAATAGATTATTTGAACAATGACATAGCTGAAATTAATTTATAATAATTCATTATTCAGAAATATCTGGTTATCAATTAATCGAAGGTTTATTCTTCCATTAAAAGCAGCAGACACGTCTCCCACATGCTGTGCATAATCAATAACAGCTTTTGCTTAATAAACCCAGAGTACCTTCATGTAAGAGGCATGCAAATGCTCTTTGAAATAATTCATGCAGATTCAACCCGGCCGAATGCAGACACTCATATATTGTAACAGGGTGTAATCTCCCGAAGAACCCGTGTTTGCTAGTTGTTAGACTTCTGTTAACAGCCAGGCACACAGAAACCAAAGGCGCTTGGCATATATATGGCGCCCCAGGTGCAACAAATAAACCTGCAGCAAACAACCCAACACTGAATCTAATGCAAAGTAGGTCCGACGTCGCCTGTTGCGCGGCCAAGACGTAACCATCACCTGTCATAATTGATTCACGGTATTCCAACAACATAAGCATACGGGACCATCTGAATAACTGCATTACCATTTGACACCAGCCATGTAAATCAACCAGAATATTTTTTGCCATTGTTATATCTGAACATGTCAACCGGTATTGTTTCTTTCGCGAGCAATATACAACTGCCTGTGATATAATATGCATGTTATCTAGGTTGGTGTGTGACATAAGAAAGGACTCTTTCATTTGTATCTTACTTTTATTCCAACAAACGATAGTTCTGACAAAATACAGGACAGCAGTCGGTCGATTTGGTCGATAAAGAATATTTCCAGATTGCACTATGTCTGACGCACATTTGTGTTCCCAATAAATGCCGGACGGATTCGTTGGTTTGGGTCAAAATCTACCGTAACTATGCATTGACACCTTTATTTCCGGCACAGAAAATAAACCTTCTAAACCTTCTCTGTCCCATTTACATCTCTCGATGTGTATGCATTTTTGTCATAAGACAGTTGTAAAACGTCACCGCCCAAGCGTAGCCATGCGTTGCGATCATTGCCGATGACAAAGGCTTTCATACCGTAAGGACGAAATGTTAGCGGGTAATGAGCCGTATCGAACACAACCAGTGCGTGTAGCCCTTTCTTAAATCTCTCCGTGTCTGGGATGATGCATCTAGAAGGGGAATTAGCAAAACATCGCCATTTACATCTCTGGTTGCGCGAATGACGCATTAAGCTAGGTTATTGTTATTTTTGCTAGATTGTACATGCATTCAATAAAATGTGATTGGTTGTTTTTGAACATCAGCGATACAATAGACAGCATTAGTTCGCGCACAATCTGTACATTCTTAGGTATACCTGTTTAAAACAGTTGAGATCAATACATTGAACCATGACACATATCGAATGTTAGATACCCTTGCAACTTATTCATAGACCGCGAATGATATGTCATGACTTGAATGAGCTACAAACTGGACGCCAAACAGTAATTAATGCGTAAATTTCCCTTTGCATAGCATATCTAATAAAAGTCATGGGTTGGCTGCTTCCACACAAATGTACTTTCAAAAGACCCGTAGACACCCATTTTGAAAGATAATAACATATAGCTCCCTTGTTGTAAGCGAGATATAAATAAATATTTCTTTTCTTATATTGTCTGAGAGCTTACAATAATCTGCTGACTAAATACAAGTAACTAAAGACTGTAAAATACCCATTTTACTAATTTGTTAAGTAGTTTATATTGCGCCATAAGCATATTTTTGTGTGGTAATGTATACAAGTCTAGTACACGTACAACACACAAGGGCAAACACCGGGTCACATAAAGACAGGAACCGACGGAACAATGATCTAAATTGAACCCCAGCCTATTGCCCCGAAAACCTAGTCGTTATGAGTTGTTTAATCCCATGTGTTCGTGTTAAAGACAAAATTGAATTTTTGTTTCATTTAAAGCATCAACAACACATTGGATGCCATCATTTAAGTACAAATTATGTAAGGCCTTGCGCAATATGCAATCATAGTCATTAGACGTTTTTGCCGTTGTCATCTTCACAAAGAGTGCGTGCACTGGGTTTGGTTTGATAATCAGTTGTTCCCAAAAATACCTTTTGTGCATTTGCGTTAAAAAGTTACACATTTAGAAAAGGTATAGCGCACGAACTAGTTTTTACTCAGACTATGTGGCCGGCGCCCCAAATATGTTAAGCAGGGGGCTGACATGCAGCAACATAGAGAAAGAGGTTATCAGCGGACGCTTAGCATAAATATACGATCAATATCGCGTGCCTCGCATAACACAATATATTTCCAGCATACGCACGCATAAATGGAGTAGGTGTCTGGTTACCATGCATGTTTACTATTTATAGCCATTCAAAATCCTGTCAATGACTATTTTGATACAATTCAAGCTTACTCTAATGAGACATATGTTTTTGGAAAGATCCATTTTCGATTAACGTAATTGACTATCCATTTACAGTGTGCGGAACGATAGGATAATCACAAACGTTCTATATGGTTGAAGTTTTCGCACTTCAATGTGCTTTCCGGATGCTTATGATTCGGTGTTGGGGACTTCGCAGTTTCAGTGTTAGTTTTATTGTTAGCATGGTCATATATTTTTCTTCGGGTTGATATTGTTATGTAATAATAAAGGTCATTATGTGAAATAATGGTGTGACACCAGTCTCCACATGAATCGCGAATGGTTATTGTATGATGCACAAAATAGAGGTATTATCACCCCATATGATGCAGCTTAGTGCCCAGGAAGCGTACATTATACTCACATTAGCATGGGCTAATCTTCAAAGCGAAATTAAAAAATTTGCTTATAATGTAACCAGGGCAGAGTGTTTTGAGAATTGGCTAGAACCTTTGATTTTTCTGGCCCTAAGAGCGGGATGTCAAATATCACTTTTGCTCAATTTCGAATCAAATTAGATGGCCTAAATGAGATGGAAAAATTGCAGCAATTGTTCATTCTACTTTTCGTCAGCTGCTGAACCGCATGAAGACGGTCACAAGACCTTAAGACTGGCATTGCATAGTGACTTCAGCATCCGTTAATCAATTCAATGCGTCGTAGAGTGATGTTCATGGCATAAAGAGGCAAAAGCGCAGATAGGTTTTCTAAATGAATGGGACGACTACTCGATGGCATCGACAGGATTGATGCTAGTTCGTGCGGTGCGCTGAACCCGAAACAATTTCGGACTCATAGCTCTCAATCAATCTTGCGCAGATGGTCGTTACTTCAATGAGACTACTAACGTAAATAGTGATAACAAAATCGAATAAAGCTATTTCGCGTTCTGATTTTCTTTGGAATCAATTAACATTTCACATCCACGAATCAGTCTTATATGCAACACAGTGGTGTTTAACAAGCAATGTAGTTGCTACAAGTCACCTATTAACCAGTTGATCTAAGACGCATAAGAGCAATCATGATACTAACTAGTAAACAGGTTCACCTACCAAAGCAACGTGACCATAATAACCAGTGTATAAAGTGTCAATCATTTGTTTATATATGGTTTGTGTATTACAAATATCTTGTATACCCATTTCATCGTTTGTCACGCCGACAACTATCGGCTGCGTATGTTTTAACCTGCTTTAATTACAGGAAATGTCAATGCTGTTATATGTCACTCTAAACAAATCCGAAAACCATTCAATAAACGGACTATCATTGATAAGCATTAGCTTTGCCGAGGTCTTATGCCAAGTGTCGTGTTTACCTATCCTGACAATGTGATGATACGCGAGGTACACAAGTTATTGCATTCAAATAACAAGTATGTCAGCGATGGGAGTTGTTTCGTGCATATCACAAACACGAGTAAGGCATGTAGTGCCCAATGATAATATAAATTGCAACTGTTGTATGGGCTTGGTTATTTGTAGCATTTAAGGATGGCGGTGGGGAGAACTAAACAAAGCTCCGAAGATGTTCATGTAAAAGCCGGTGCGTCTTAAAATGCGAAAATCGATTTCTGCCATAACGTTGCCAAACAGAAACATTCAAAATAGTAGCTTATAAAAGAACTCTGCTCTCATGCTGATAGCAGCGATAACGTCCGAAATCAACAATAGGCGAAAACCCAAGCAGATAAATTATTCTGAAACCGTGCACTCCGAAATTTAAGCAACTGTGAAGTGAGCGTTTGATCCTAATAACACGTATCTGTCTATATTTCGCGTGCAAATTCGAATATATATATAGTCTATCTTGTTCAAGGGGGATATGAAATATTAAATTTACGCTTAGATATTTTATCTTATACGATCAAAATAGATAAATTTTGGGGATCTAATCCACCTTAGGTGCTCAGATCTTTGAGTCACATGGAATAGTCAACCACTATGTTAAAACGCCTGTAAGATGGAAGTAGACTCGCAATGCATTGAGTAACGAACCAAGTAGCAGCAGTATCTTCCACACAGGGGTAGTGCTTTCTATACATATTAGAAGGAAACAAATCATAATAAACCTATTGTTTATCGATTTCTATCTCTTTGACTGCTCTCCCGTAATTTAACGGCCCCACTTGCAATTGCCTTATGTGGTTATTCCATACATTATATTATCTTGTAAGGCAGAATATTATGGTTAAGATATTTATATTGGCCACTACTATGATATGTGATATTTGGAGAACAAACTATTTTTCCAAAACAAATCTCGCTGATGCATAATTTTTTACATTGATTTCTGTTTGATATATATAACATGTTCTGATCAAGTTCAACAACATTAATGACCAAGATATATGTTACGATTTTCCAAAAAGAACATTTTGCGATAAGGCGAGAGCAATAATTTTTCGACATTATGAGTAACGAACCAAATCCACTTGGTCACTTATTTCTAGCATGGTATTAGACGGCCAATCAGGCTATTAATAATGTTGCTTGTTGACATGATGGAAATCATGTTACTACCGTTCTAAATCGCCAAAATTGACTTCTTTCCATGCAGTAAATCCAGGAGCCTAGTTGGCCTATTTGAGTCGCTAAATTTGGATTGATATCATGTGTGCGTATGATCAGATCAATTTTGCAGCTTTTGTGATGAAATAAAGCGATACTTAATTCCATACGCTTGTTTTCATCAACGAAAATGGCGTAAAAGTACTTACTTTTTACTATAATTATGTCTATTAATTTCGAAACAGATCACCATTCATTAGCTTACCAACCCCATAATTAGATATTCCCATTTTTGGGCCAGATCTTTCGGTTCTCATCGTCCCTTTGATTTGCAAACATTCCTGGCGATTAGCTTGTATTGGTTTGCTGTTAGATATGTACAAATATGTGTTGGTGTATTAATTTATGAAAAAACGTTTCGTAGATATTCAACCTTCTAGAAAAAAGAACAAAGGTGATTGCCAAATTAATAGCATCAACACATCCCCCTATTATAAAGTGTGCCTCTAGGCCGTCAGTTACACGAGGTAGCCTCACAATCGGCAGCATTCAAATAATATCAGGACATGTGCAATTGATTTGCTCTAAGCATGGCATTACATGGGGCTCTTAAACTGCAATAGCAGCATGTCTCATTAGAACCACTCAACTACAGTATTTCTAATTTTATCCTGTAACAAAATAGCCTCACCCAGAAAGATAGGCATATTATAGTAAACTAGTATAATGAATTCTAGGGAGTATTGTACTAAAGTATAAGGAAAACACTTTAATGCGCGTATATAAAATGAAGTGATTAATTAAAAGAATATGGCTCTTTATTCTAATGTCACGAATATTGCTGTTGCATTATCAATCGAATATGCAGTTTCAATAAGAGAAAAAAATAAGTATCAGCACAATCGGAAATTCTCTGTTGGCTCGTCAAATTACAATGACTAGAACCTGGAAGTACCTGGCAATGCACTCTCGCCATTCAATATAGCGGCCGAGTACTCCCAAATTTACCATTCGATTTAAAATAGTTTTTCATTAAATGGTGAGTGTATCAGGATTTTAATCTTTGTTTACTTACAGTATGATAAGCATAAGCTTAAGATTTACTTTGTGCTATTACTGTCACTCTTGTCATTTCATACAGACTGACTGACTTAGACATGTCAGACAATACATAAATGTCAGACATTGATAGAATATAGATCGCCATCCCAAGGTGTAAACAAACTAGTGAGTAAGAATTAGCTGATATGTTGCATATACTTAAACAAGAAAAAGCTTAATAGATTATTGTATTTAACACTTTGTTTTATGCCTTGCCACACATATAACAATCCATTATTTAAGTTACTGAAGTAAATAACGCTCCGTTAGGTTAAATCGTGATTAATAGCTGCAAGTAAATGCATAAACTTGGCCGAAAACCAATAAAATCTTATCAATATGGTACAAGCCAGGATAGGCCGGGGAAATCTAATTGAACCCCCACCCCTTTTTAGGTGTGATTTATTATACGAACTGAAATATTCAGTCCTTGACAGAAAAGATAACCTATTTCAATCGAGCAAAATGCATGCGAGGCATATTTCATTTTATATGTGTAGCAATAAATTATCACACGGCAGTGGGCTCACTTGATTAGTAGTCGCGACATACAGACAGTGATGAATCGTTGATAGAGTGCCATCATTTACCAGGACATTAACAATGACACAATAGAAAATAGTCGTAATTCCCATGGCAACAAGCGCCCTTGCTATCGCTGCAACCATTTATTTGCGATCCATATTAATAACTTTCAAAGCAAGTTCAGAACAAAATCGTGGCATTATATAATCATATAATGAATGCTTAACCCTGCTGACTGACTGGCGTGACGGACAATGCGATGAAAAATGCCGTTTATTTGCAAAGCTTTTTTAACACTTTTGAGTGGAAAATCGTCCGCTGAGAACCATTATTGCAATAGCTGCTTTGATCAATTGGAGTGCAAGCCGCACGTTTGCTAGGTCAATTTAAGTTCTAATCAGATAAAATGCACGAAGAGGTATCGTGTCAACGATTAGCTACTTCAGCTGTCTATAAGCTTACCTTGTCTAATTGAAATGTGACAAAACACTGTATCGGTAAGCCTGTCATTTACGATATTGCAGTTTTAATGTTTGTCTACTGCTATGTTTGCGCGTTATACAGTAGCCATGTAAGTAGGTTTTTTGTATATGCATAACAGTGGTGAACGACATATCATGATGAATAATATACACCCAACGTAAGAGCACTGCATCCGATTGTAAGTCGTCACTGGCTTGAAGAACAATTCTTTTTGCGAATATATCAAATAAGGCTACCAGTTGATAAGGTAAGACTCATTATACAAATGCAACAAATATTGATGTTACGTTATAAACGGAATTGTTACCTTAAGTCGGTATATCAAACTACAGTAACAACCGAATCAGATACGCTTCAAACGTATATGTTGCTACCCCTTAGAATAACCTGGCATGCTATTACGTCGTTCAGTACGGTTGCTTCTGGCTTCAGGGTTTCACATTAGCGAATCCAAATGTTTTATTAATATTTGTAATCGTTGGATATGGCAGCTTTTGGTATGCATACAGGCATCTTATCGTATTTATTAGCTGTATGATTTCAAATCAACTTTCCACTTAACCGAAGCCATTGCTGTCGCTCTTCTCATTACTAAGAGCCTGATACATTGGCTGACGTTGACATGCGAGGTAATTCCTTAGATTTAGTCATTGATGTAATGCTAGTCCCAAAGCTAAGATGTGTGCTTGCTTAGAAATAACCAGTTGAAGGTGTCCATACGGCACACTGAGCAAATCCAGAATATGCCGAAGAGTTCATGGTATTTAACTCTAAGGCAAAAAATGCTAGCAATCTCACAAAGTTTTTATGTAGCCGAAATAGTAGTGCACAAATTTGACCATCGTCTGAATATTGTTTTTACAACATCAATGTTTCATTTATGTACAGCAATCACGCTTGCTTTCTATGAACGAAATGCCTTTCCAAACCGCACCACTTTAATGCGTGGCATACTGGACGTAAAGCGGTATGAATGCCCAAATCCTGTCTAAAGCTTCATTGATGTCACGCCACAACTGATTTAGACATAATTATGTGGAAGCTAGGCCGTTCTTAGTGATGCGCAAAACCAGCACTCGTGCAAAATCTAGGCCGTTGTGATGCGCAAATGCACTCGTGCAAAATGCATCAGTTATGAGAAGAAAATAGCATAATCAGAGAGAAATTCAGTGATGCGGTTTAAAGGAAGATGTTTCAAGCCAGTTGCCGGAATAATATCTAATGAGAAATGCGTAACGGTGCCACGGTAAATCCTACGCTGCAAACAACGCCTTTTTTGGCTGCGTCTGTTACAGTTATTTTTGTTGCAAGCCTGCACATTTTCGCTTTCTCTTCCTGCCATCGTATTTAAAATAGTCATCAAAGATTAAACCTCCTATCCGTACAATTGCGTATAGTTGCATTCAGGAATACCAACTAATGTGCGCATCCTAATGGCTGAGCCATAATTTGAGCCCTCGTAATCCCGACGTCGGTGCAAATTCAATAACTAAAGAGTGTAGTGTGAGTTGATGCGACTATTTCTAAATGGTTATCACGGCTTTGGCGTAATCGGTATGTATCGAATACAGCAGCCCGCTACGACACACTACTGGTTTTATCAAAATAGGTTATCGCTAATACCACAATGTTAATATTCGTCCATGCCATTTATTTATGTCTAAGACATCAGCATTACGCATTCTGTAGAGGCCAATCTACATGTAACGTGTCCCGCTTAACAAGCATTTTAAAGGACCCGATTTATAAACATTAACTCAATGACCGATTTTACTTAGCGACAATATGAATCCTTTTGTCATTGCTAGTTTGTTTTTATTCACTTAGTCGATGCCCAGGTGTCACCTCGTGTGAAAGAAAGCTAAATATTGGTTCAAACAACCTTGTCATGATTTACATTATTGAATTACTGATCCCACTGGAATGTCAATGTGCACTCTGACGTTATGAGATTAACAGGAGCCTTTCTCTATGGTGAAGCCAGTATATAAGGCTGCACATAGGGGCGCTACCGCTCTATGCTGATAACATTCCTCCGAAAGAGCGATCCGCATTCGTCCTAAAACAGATGGAGCCAATCGTGACTCCTCGGCGCTCTTCAGATAGCAGGTTTTCATTTACCCCAGGAACAAACACAATTCATCGCACAACATCGACGAGAGCTGTAAGGTGAGAATCGTTGATGAACATGCAAGCCGTACTACGCGTCGTTCCTCTCTGATGATGTTGATCAAACCTTGGAATCAACCTTCTCGCATAGTTACTTCCCGCACTTATTAACAACAGGCGCCAAATTTTGCGTTAATCACAGCAATGAGCAGTTATTATATTGGTAGAGATTCGGATTCTTTTTCTTCTTATTTCTACAATTGAAAACCTTTACACAGCCAAACGCAAATAAAATATGAGATCCCTTTTAATTGGATTAAAGCCATTATACTGTCCTGTTTATTCAGTATGCGAGAGCTGTTGTGTTTTGATCATGAACTGGACACGAATTAAGATATCTCGGCATACTTGTGTGTTCTCTCATTGCAGCACGGAACTGTGGGCCTATCGACGCTATCGAATATAATAAACAAGAAAGTTAAATGTACTTTCAATAACGACATTCCTCGTGCTACTTCCGGATAACTGTGATTGGCATTGACCTAACTCATGAACAATTCAATATGTCAACAGACAAAAACAAATGTTACAATGGGACAGGAAATAGAAAAATACTACTTATGCTATATGACAGATGCATCAATCGGAACTCACACAAATCAATTTTGTAATGTAGCCCTGGCTATTAGACAACTGTTGAATATTAGCTATTTGTTTCACTGCTGTGTGGCATTTAATCAAGTCAGTATGTTGCAAAATAGATGTTCCTAAATAAGGTTAAATAAAGGTAGGTGTTTGTAATGGTTTCCCGTCAATGATGCAACACTGTAGACAGTAAGCGATATATTGGACAGCCCGGAATTTAGATGCCGATCATGCGTCATATTGCTATCAGCAACAGCTTAATCATCTGGAACAAAATGAGAATGCCAATGTAAAAAAATCAAAAATAGTTTTGCTTACAAACGCATGCATGTATTAATGAACATAAATGCACCAGTGTAAGAAGCTTATAAATATGAGTTCATTGATTAAAGAGTTGTAAGACTTGCATAACTGCAGCGCACTGTACAGGACGAGTATGCGAGCATTATGCATTTTCTATCACATGTTGTCGCGCTAAGGCTGAAATAAAACTGCAAGCGACTGAAATCATAAGATGGAAAGGCAAATGAAGTAAGCCTATGTTGATTAAAATATGTCTACGTTTGGGACAAACGAATGAAAATTAAGTGGGTAGCTTAAGTCGAGCAACTGCGCTCATCCACAAGTTACTTCGAAAGAGAATTACCCCAGCTAGCCAATTACGGGCTTGGCGTGTGCGTTGGATGGGCTTAACACTTGCACTGGCAATATTGCTTTGATTGTGCTTAGTTACATGCCAAGTTAATAGCAATAAACCATAATTGATGGAAATTCGCCAAACAACACAAATCCTATTTATAATATCGTATGCATCAGATGGTTTTGCAAAGCAAATATCTACTGTATTATTGATTAGCAACAATATCGAAGTGAACAAGGTTGTAGATGACGACAAGAATTTATAGAATTATATCTTAATTCCAGATGGTTAGCTTCACATTGTGGCGATGGAAACTCAATTTAACATTTCATGCAGACCTACCTCTCGCAAACTCCTGTATCAATTATTAGCGATGTTCGATCGAACACTTGTTGATACGTGTCAAAAGCAGTAAGAAATATTCCATGTGCAACATATGCTACCCGCGAATTGCTATCATGCTATTAAGTATAATGCGTGTCGAGTTTTGTTCAATAACAATTAACAGTGAAGTTACTTCCGTTTAATGAGAAGGATATAAAACAGAGTAATAAATTATCATGTAGCCCTTACTTAAGATTTTTGTTTTAAGTATCGATACAAAACATTATGTTCAATGAGAAAGAATATTCCGTGATAAAGTTACGTTTTGAAGCAGGTGTCTTTAGTTACTCCAGTGTGCGTGACAACGACATTTCGTTTGGATAATTACAACTTAAATTGCCGATGGGGGATATTTTATTTCTTGCTTGAATTTATTTATCAATGACAGCACTGCACCTGCAAGGTGTAATGATAACGCGATATTGTATGACACGGGACAGTAATTATAAACCAGATAAAGAAAAAACACTGTCACCAGCGTCTAACAGAGCGAGTATATACACAAAGTCTTAAATATCGCTTTCGAGCATAAATGACAAGTCAATAAATACGATCAAGAGCACTCAATATCGTATATCAACCCTTAGTTACATGCATTTATACATTTATGTGTATACACACACACACACACACACACACACACACACACACACACACACACACACACACACACACACACACACACACACACACACACACACACATATCTATATATAGAGAGAGAAGGAAAATAATCGCACAATAAGGGTGAACATCAGTTATGCGGTTTAAGTTAAAAGTGCGCCGTGCCAGTTGCCGGAATAATATCTGAAAGGTCAGGCGAAATGGTCATACCAAAAGTCTTTTGTCGTGAAATATACCCCGTCCTTTTCCGTTTGACTATTACGTTAATTTTTGTAACTAGTCTGTCGCCATCCCTCTTTGCCAACATAGGGAATGAAGTCATTCTCCTACGCGTACACTTGCACATGGTAACATTCAGAACAGAACTACCAGCTAGGCGTTAAGCCACCTTTAGATAACGGAGGCATGCATCTGTGCATTCTCATAGGTTAACTTTGTTAACGTAATCCCTGTGCAATACTTGTCCTAGTTTGAGTTGTTTTAGCTTTTCAAACCAGTAATCATAGCTTTGTCGTAATTGGTATACATCAATCATACGTTATTTGGACCAACAAATATTTATAGATGTAATGGTATGGGCAATTAAATTTATTCATCATATATAACATGAATATTTGCCTCCCATGATGGAGCTGCTCTCTTCATTGCTATGTCCATATTGATACATACAGCGGCTCGCTAGGACACAGAGCCACTGGTTTAATTCTAGAGGATTTATCAAAATTACTGATCGTTACAACCGCAATATTGATCATAGTCCTGCCATATGCTAATGTCTAAGACTTCAGCCGAGTTCCATAACGCATTCTGTCGATACCAATGTACTTGTATTGTGTCCCGCTTTGTTATCATTTTGTGACAGGCATTTTGAAGGGCCCGCTTTATAAGCATTCACTCAATGTCCGATTTGGCGTAGCGACAATATATAAAGCTACTGTCACTGCTGGTTTGTTTTCCCTCAGTTAATCGATGCCCAGGTGTCACCTTGATGGACGCCGAATATGATTGACATTATTGAATTACTGATCCGACAGGTATTTCACTGTGCATTCTCACCATATGAGGTTACCAGCTTTTCTTTATTGTGTAGACAGTATATACGGCTGCACTGAAGCGCGCTACCGCCCTATGCTGATAACATGGCTTGGTCCTAGGCGGAGAGGGGTGATCCGCATCCGTCGGAGAACAGATGGAGCCAGTCGTGACCCTTTGGCACTCTTCAGTTAGCAGGGTTCCATTAATCCAAGGAATAAACATAATTCATCGAATAACATCGACGGCAGACTGTTACATGTGAATCATTGATGGACACGCAAGTCGTAATACGCATCGTAACTCAGTCGGTTTAGATGTCTATCAAACTTTGGGATTGTATCTCACCCTGCTAGCATAGTAACTCCTCGCACTTACTAACAAGAG
>CM067343.1:35671419-36041419 GCA_034190875.2 Urechis unicinctus
GTGTGTTATATATTTGTCGGTTCTTTTCTTAACTAATTAATGCAGTACACCTGGAAGGCGCAATGAGAACGCGGTATTGCCTGATTTGGGAAAGTTATTGTGCCGATTGGTCATTTAATCGGGCAGCTTCAATTAGTTATTCACGACCACGATGTATTGGCTGCTATGGACATGAATAACAATCCTGCGAAGATAATTAAGAGACGCCGACAATCTTAGCGATAGACATTGCTCGATAAACGTTAAATATGCACTACGTGTAGAAAAGGCAAGTAGAAATCAATGATAAGATTGTGATAAGATGTAAGAATCAGCCATGATGTTTATATACACGGCTTCTCACTAAATGAACACGATCCAACAGAGCATGAATGTTGTTATAACTATACCGAAGCAGCAACCTAATAGTTGCGTCATCCTAAACCCTGATATAATAGCTGACATCATATCTCGCTTTCAAGTCCGAAAGGCAATAAGCCGAAAAACCGAGAGACCAGCCTGAAAACCTTCACACCTATCGAGTGTTATTATCACCACATCCACTTATGGTTAAAACATCACGAGAGTCCAATAGAACATTATAAACATCACGTCTTAAATCGTCTGTCAAATTTATAAGACCAGGCAATAAATTCATAATCGTATATCAATTCGTATCTACATGCGTATAGATATATATATATATATACAAATATATATATATATATATACATATATATATATATATATAGATATATATATAGAGATATATATATATATATACGTATATAAATACATATATATATATGTACGTATATATACGTATATATATAGATATATATAGATATATATAGAGATATATATATATATATAATATAGATATATAGATATACATACATATATAGATATAGATATATATACTATATAGATATATATATCTATATATATATATAGATATATATATATATATATATCTATATCTATATATATATCTCTTTATCTCTATATAGATATCTATATCTCTATATATATATATATATAGATATGTCTCGCTCCTATATATCCCTATATAGATGTATAGAGATATAGATATCTCTATCTATATATATATATATAGAGATATATATATATATGAGATGTATATGTACATATATATTATATGTCTATATATATATACTATATATATCTATAGATATATATATAGAGATCTTATATATATATCTCTCTATATATATATATATCTATATATCTATATATCTATATATATCTATATATATATATATATATATCTATATATGTACATGTAAAAAAATATTTATATATATCATATATACATGTATATATGTATATATATATAACCATTATCAGACAAATGCCCTGACTTTAAAAATGCATTTGTTAAACATTGATAAATAGATGAACATTATTTTGGCTGCATTCTGAGTCATTTAAGGCTTCAACTGATATCATTGCGTGTTAATTAATCCGATAAGTATCTGTAAAAAATCTTCCTAAAATTATATTATTCATTATTAATACCCAATTAGTTGAGTCAACGCGCGCTCCCATTTTGGGATGGGTCGTACTTTTATTATAACGTCTTCCGTTTGCCGTGTTATGGGGTTAACTGGATTATATTACGGAGTTAATGCATGTGGAACAGGTCGCATAATGAACAGAAGTAGATGAGTCGCAGCAGCCTGTCAAAACTGCCGGTGGTGTAGGCACTGAAGATTCTAAAGAAAAGTTGATTGATCAAGCTTTTGCCGCTGTGGTGTCATTAAATACTTATATGTTTTGTGTAAAGACAAATCTGGTATTACACTGAATGCAGTTCCTTCCCGTGGTATATTTTGAACAGGTCACAGGTCCTGTTTCTTACACGTATATGTACTAGTGCTACTCCCTACTGGGTCGTATGAAATTACTGCTATAACAGGTTATTTAGCCAATGATTTGTCAGTCACAAACCACTACTATTTGCCCATGGAGTCAATATAAGCCTACTTAATTGTAATTTGAACTGCACCTGATGCTTCCTTCTAGGCTAAAAAACTTTCAACATGACACAAAAAGCCATGAGTCATGTCAACCTATGCAGTGGCAGGATGAAATAAGCTAATTTACAGGTTAAAACAATAAATGACTGTCAGTCAGTCAGGTAGCGTTGCAATTGAAAAACGCAATTTAGTTGCTTTGTGCGTTGTTAGAAGTGTGAATGAATTATGAGCAGATGGAATATCAAATACTATCGAGTGACAAGGCATATCATTCATATCATTCATTTCATTTATGCCCCACCGAGTTCAACGCTTCTGGTTTTAAGCAAACAGCAAAAACGACCTCAGAAACACTGTACGCTGAGGATTGTTCACAAACAGACTTGTTTATGTGTTCAAGCCTATCAGGAGGGGGAAATTTCGTGCACAATCCGTAAATTGATATGTATGTCCATTTAAACAATTGCAATCCGGAGATAGCCCCATGACACATAATGAATGTTGAATACCCATGCACGTTATTCATAGCCCACGAATGATATGTCATGACTCGAATAAGCTGTTAACTGGACACCAAACAGTAATTATCGCACAAATTCCCCTTTGCCCAGAATATTTGATGAAAGACATGGCTTGGCTATTTCAACAAAAATGTACCCGCCGGTAAGCTCCTTGATGCAGCACACACACGTTCTGATTGAAGGATTTCTCGATCATTGGTGAATATATTCATTCATTGTGAACACTGTGGCCGTGAAAATCAGTGAATAAACTGTCAACAATTTATTAACATATGATTTGTGGATACCTATTTTATCGCTTGTCACACCGACAGCTATGGGCTGCGTATCTTGTAACTTTCGTTTATTACAACAAATGTCAATGCCCGGTATATATTACTCCACACTTTCCACTTGGAATTGCAGCTGATGAAAGATGAGAGAGCTCTTTCCTCATGCAGAAATCGGCAATTACGTCCGAAAATCAACCATTGGCATAATGTTTAATGTCGATGGCAAGTCAGTTATTGCAGAATAATGCATGTTTGCTACACATTTGTTGCAGTTTATTCATTTGAATAAATGTTGACAGAAGGTTACAATGTTAATCAAGAATATATGGAAGCCATAATTCTACTCGTGTTGCTTTGTGAGTAAATAATCGGCCGTGGCTTACATTGTATCAAGATGTAATGATAATTATAAGTATTCTTATACGCTTCTATTACAGGCTAATAAAGAATATCTTGTAAAACGCACCTCGATAAATCTGACTAAGCATTACTGAATCCTCGGACAATTTCGCATTGAAGTCGCTTGCTGTTGTTTTCCTGTCATCTATCATCTGTGAGCCAACTTGCAAACGGTGCTCTGCAGCATATCACCATTTGAAGACGCTTCCAATTAACTTTCCAATTACCTGATGTCATTGACGTCACTCATCTCATTTCTTACAATTTTTTACATTTACTCGCTTTGACAAGTTGTCCAATGCACAATAAAGAACGTTTCAGAAACCCCCAACAGATACGTATTTATGAATTCATATACGATCAAAATGAATAAAACTCATACCATTAAGTTATGCATCAGACCGTTGCTCATCAATATATATATATATATCTTTGCAATTGCCTTATAATGTTATTCCATACTTGATATTATCTTGTGAAGCTGAATAATATAGTTAAGATATTCCAATGGGCCTATACTATGATATGTAACATTTGGAGAACAAACTATTTTTCCAAAACATACTCTTGTTATCTTGAACACCGGACAAAGCTTGTATTGGTATGAGCAGATCAATTTAGCAGTATTAGGAAGTCAGAGAACGTCGCATCAGCTAAGCTATATTTATGATTAAATAGAGTAGCACATTTATCACGCATGTTATCATCAACGAAAGTGGCGTAAAACGCTTTATTTTCTCTATTGACTCGTATCAGTATCAGCTCACATGATTCATTTAAATAATCAAGAATATGCTTAACAGTGTATCTAACACTTGGTTTTATATTATTATATGACTAGCTTGGCATTCATTACTTCATTTTCTGATATACATGACGCGCCGTAAGGTTTAGTCGTGTGTAGCGGTTGCAAGACAATGCCCCACTTTAGCCGGAAAGCATTACAACCATATCAATTCGAAGCAACCAATGATAAGCGGCGACAATCTTAACATTACTGAATCGACCCCTAACCCCACCCTCACACTATATAAGATGTGATTTAGTTCACGAACAATTATTTCATACAGGACTGACATATTCACAGTCTGTGATGGAAGCGTTTCAATTGAGTCAAATGCATGCGATGCATAATATATTTGATATTTATATACTATACGTTTGATATTGCCAAGTAGCCACCATTCATCAACATCTCGATCTATCTATGTTTAGAAACCAAAGAGAAAGGACAGCACGACACCATTCATTGCCAGTCGACACGTGTGTAGAAGTTTGGTAAAAGAGTTCCACATGAGTAATATTTTCTCACATTAGACCGTACGTCACTCTGCACAGCTGTGGAATCCAGGAAAATAATTTGAGCTCAATTTAGATCATGCGTACAGACGAGCAGGGTCTACCGTTATTTGTGCCGGTAAACGATATACCGTTATTACCACTCTACTTATATCTAATGAGTACTGACAGTACGTGTGGCGCATCAGCGTTGTGCTGTCCCTTGTGTCATACAATGATGTTTAAGGCGGGTTATGAGTGCACGCTAGTAGCAATCAACCACCAGATGGCAATGGGCTCACATGATTATTGTCGAGATAAATAGACAATGATAATTGAATGTGCAATTTTCATATTGCTTGACCGAGCAAATAAAACGAACACAGCGAACAAAAACTCATCTAATGGTTACTAGATTTGCCTGCCTACTTGTTAAGGATAAGGCAGTAACTACAAAATAACTAGGAATTACCCAAACAGTATTTCGCATAATAATAAGTCAAAAGAGCACACCTTGCTTTAAATATATTCATTTTATCATATATGAGCTTCGTTGCTTAAATGCTCAATAAAACTGATGCATTAATTAAAATGCATACGGGAACAATCGTTGGACATCGATGAACTATTTATGTATCTGCAGTTCAAATACCGTCGCGCGTAACTGATCGAGTTTGAATCTCTGATACAGTGCCATCATTTAGCAGGAGATTAACAATGACACCATGCCAAAGTCGTTCATTCTCTTGGCAACAATCGCCCATGCTCTTGCAGCCATTGCATCGCGATCCATATTATTAACATTCAAAACATGTAAATGATACTCACTTATTCTAATATGATTGTATACTGAATGTAGCCGACTGACTGGCGTGATTGGCACTGCGCTGGAAAAAAGCCGCATATTTGCATTACATTTGCATTTGGCTCCCATGCTAGATAGAGCAATGGTGAGCGCACTGTATTTTCCATAGCCCCATATCCCCAGTATAGCCTTACATATGGTAACCCTCTAGAAATAGGGTAATTGTATCCGGCATCTTCCCCCAATATACAGTCATAAAAGTTATGAATACTGAACTAGGTGCTAGCCATGAACCACTCGCTTCATCCTTTTACTTTCGACATCCTGAGCCATTAACACGAATATGCCAGTATGATACGAGCTAACTCTAGCTGCGCAACAGCAGTACGCTGCCGTTCCGGTCTAGACAAAGTCCCAAATGAATCGGGAAGCTCCAGAAGTAAAATCCACGCCGATGTATCACGTCAACGATTAGCTCTTTCAGCTATCAATAAGCTCACCTTGTCTAACTGAAATGTAGCAAAACATAGCATGTCATTAAGAATATGGGTTTTCATGGTAGCTTCAATGTTTGTTGACTGCTATGCATGCGCATTGTGCGGTAGCTATGTAAACATGCTCAATGCATCTGCATAACAGTGGTATAGGACATATTGTGATAAAGAATATAAACCAAACGTAAAAGCACTGAATCCGCTACAAGCTCGTCACTGGCGTGAACAACAATTCATTATGCTCATACATCAAATAAGGTGACCAGTTGAAATGGGAGGACTCTTTATAAAAATTCAACAAATATTTATGTAACGTTATTATTTGCATTGCTACCTTCAGTCGATACATAAAACTACAGTAACAACAAAATCTGATTTGCTTCCAGAGTGTATATTGCTACCCCTTTTTTGAGTAACCTGGCATGCTATATTGTCGCTCAGTACAGTTGTTTCAGACCTCAAAATTTCTTATTAGCGGGAAAAATTGTTTTTTTAATATTTGTGATCGTTAGATGTGGCAACTCTTAGTATGCATGCATTAGATGTATGATTTCCACTTTCCTCTTAACCGATGCTATTGCTATCGGTCTTTTCATTACAAATAGTGCGATGCATTTGTTGACGATGATATAAGATAAAACATAAGAGTTAGTCGTTGATGTAATGTAAGTCCCATCTCTAAGATAATAAAAACTGGCTTGCTTAGAAATCATAGTTTCATGTGCCCATCTATGTTGTAAGCGTAGAAATAAATGGCGGGCCGTTTGTTTATATGTGGTTAATGAACAAAACTCAACTTTGGCGGAAAAGCACACAAAATGATGTTAGTTTGCTACAAGCGATGATAGGACTGGGCAAACTCACAAATTCATCACAAACGTGCAATTTATCAATAGTAGTGCACAAATTTGGCTATCGTCTAAAGATATATTTTAAATAATAAATGTTCCATTAATATATAGCAATCTTATTCGCTTTTTATGAATGAAATGCTTTCCCACACTGAACATTTTAATGCGTGACATACTGGACGTTACGCGGTATGAATGCATAAAGCTTACGTTTGCAAAGACAAAGTTTCTTGCCTAACGTTATAACGTGGATTGATAAGCACCAATATTTATCTTTCCATTGGTGATGTATGGTTGTCTCTTTGTGTACGTGCGTCGTTTGGAAAAAAAACCAGTCCATAATCTCTCCTTTCATTGATGTCGGATTTATATGTGCAACACAAATGTGTTTTGCGGGAATAGGAAGCTGCAAGTAGACCTTTATTAGACGGTGCAATACACCTCAAGCCAGCCACAAAATCCCGGTTGCATCTTGTCTTGATTGATAAAAAAAATGTGTAACACATTTGGAATTGCACTAAAATTACGAAGCAATCCTTTTAATGTAATATATTATCAGAAGGTGGGTATAATCGGTTTTAGCTTGCACCGGCTTGCCATGATGTAATCATGTATAAATGCTATTTTGAATTTATTCCAAATGCATCAGAAATAGGTGCGGCATCTACCATAAGTGTGAATGAGTGATTAACGTGAACATAATCAATAACTTCAACTTCATTTGTTCCCTTTTAATTGGTTTGAAGTCCTTTAATTTACTATGTTAAGTACTTGCTGCACAGCATTGATGGCCTATCGAAGCTGTCGAAATAATAAAAATGAAACAACGTAATATATTCCAAATATCGACATTCCTCATGCTACTTCCGGATTACTGCGATTGTCGTTGCTCTTACACAGAAACAAATCAATTGGACAGGGAATAGAAGATGCAACTTGTGCTATATGACTCATCAGTCGGAACTCTAACTAATCAGCTTGTAATGCAGCCCTCCCTATAATCCACGTTTTTAATAGTAGCTATTTATTTCACTGTTGTGTGACATGTAATCAAGTAAGTGTATTAAAGAATACATGATCCTAGATTATGTTCAACGAAGGCAGGTGTTTGTATAGGTAACCGTTTATTTTGTAACACGGTAGTCAGCAACCGATTTATTTGGCAGCTCTCCCCTTTCACGTGCATCATTTAGAGGCCGATCATGCGTCATATTGCTGTAAGCATCAGTTTAATCATAGCCAATAATCTCAAATAGTTTTGCCTAAAATACATGTTTTTAATAAACCTGTATGCATCAGAGTAAGTAGCTAATAAATATCAGTTTATTTGATTAAAGAATCATTAGACATGCATATCAATAGCGCATTGAAATGACCGAGCATGCCAGCATTATGCCTTTCTATCATATCTAATTATGCCTTTGATGATATATATATATATATATATATAT
The DNA here is from genome assembly GCA_034190875.2 of Urechis unicinctus. Classification (NCBI taxonomy): domain Eukaryota; kingdom Metazoa; phylum Annelida; class Polychaeta; order Xenopneusta; family Urechidae; genus Urechis; species Urechis unicinctus. The sequence continues at coordinate 35,679,470 of CM067343.1, forward strand.
ATATATATATAGCATATATATATATATATATATATTATATACCATATATATATATATATATATATATAAAACTTTGTGTATATATGCATATATATGTAATATTTTATATATTATCAGATATTATAGAGATGCCTATATATATAGATATAGATATAGATATATTATATATATATATATATATATATATATCTCTATATATATATATATATATATATATATATATATATATATATATATATATATATATATATATATATATATATATATATATATATATATATATATATAACGATATCGACCGGGTCAGGTAAGTATGCCAGCGCTATGCCATAATTTTGGGCTATTATCACTTGCCAGATTTGGGTTAAAGCAGACATCCTTAGCTCACATCAGCAGTCTTTTTCAAGTGGAAATTGTTCTGCAGGGCATATATGGTGAATATAAAACCGAGCCAATTTCAACATTTTTAATTTGAAATTGAGCAATCGACGTTGGACAGCGCAGCATAATCCCACAGCAGACGCCTACATAGGAGATCAATCAAATGTTGAACTGCAGCTGTGCTTTCATGGTGAACGAATACACAATGAACTATGCAGATAAGCCTTTCCATTGTGCCCAGCTTGATCATTTAGTATATCTCATATAGAGCTATCATGATGCAATCAAGACATTTTGATAAAGTACTTTGATATAATGCTATGTACATGAACATAGTAAGGAACGACTGATGATAATGCGTAGCAATGCTAATATACTGATATACGACCTTGTTCCTATCGTAAAGATATAATTCATTTAAGGCCGTAGAAAAATATATGAGTTCCGTAGTAATGCAATTTGCTCGTAAAGTGTTACGCCTTATCATTATCGCTAAATAATACAGCAATCATGAAGCAAACGCAGCAACGCCGCATTCAAAGATACATGGTAACTGCCAACAAATCAGTTCCAAAGCATATATTTCAGCGATACATTAGCTACTGACGTTGGCAGAGTAAGATTGCGAACGGCTCAAATTTCTATATATTGATATCTCCCTATTATATCCGCCGCATTCACAAGTCAGATGCGTGATGAGTACCGTTGAACAATGCATTAGCATGTTTAAATCTTTAAAGGCCACAAAATGCGCTAGTCATTTAACTAAAGAAAATGCATACGATGGGAATGACCTCTACAGAGCATGTAACCGTACTTGTGAAATGACACTTTATTTTAACAAATCACTATTTTTTTTGCGCCCATATTCGCCAATTTCGATGACTGACTAGGTATTGTTGAGGTAATATTACCGCTTTTGATATATCTATATCCTATGTAAAATATACCTTATTACCGATGTGTTCCATCTGGATGTAACCACCACTTACACACGGATGCAATATCCTCGTTTGTCGGACGAAGACAGATGACATATGTATCATCGATAGTCATATTATCGCATGTGCAAAATGATGCTTGCATTGTATAAGATATCCGATTCCGTATAAAGAGACGAATATCTGTTCGCTTTTACCGACGGGATTAATACATTCACGCATGACGCGTGATTATAATCTTCGACCAAGCTGGAAACATGGCAGAATATTCCGAACATTCTATTGTCATGACCAATGTACACTCGTAAAACAGTATGGGAGTTATAATCCATCGCTTAAACAATGATTCAACCATTAAGCACCTAAAAGTAGCTTAATATGTTAAACACCATTTCAAAAGCAACATCTCTTGCGTAGGTTGCTAATCATCAAGACCGAACAAGCCATACATTTCAAGATAACTTAAGAAAAGAGCACTATCGTGTACAATATAATGCCAAACTTCAAATATGATCAAATAGACAAAGAACCATAATTCCCAGTGGTCCGTGAGATTATTTTGAACAATGAGTAGCGCTTCGAGATTCAATTCGATGTTGTAAATAGATGAATACTGATTGCCAATTGAATTAGTTTATGTATATAAACATACATATTTATGTTTATATGTATATATATATATACATAAATATTTTAATAAATTTAAATAAATATATTTGTTAATAAATTTGTAATGTATATATGTATATGTATATATAATATATATATATATATATATGTATACATATGTATGTATATATATTATATATATATATATAGATAGATATATATATATATTACATTATATAAAATATACTCATATATATATATATTATACATTCATATATATGCATGTTTATATATATGTAATATAGACATGAAATATATATATATATATGTATATTTATTTATATACATATATATATATAAGCATATATATATGACGAGTAGAGAATAGATAAATAGTATATATAGAGAGAGAGAGATATATATATATATAGAGATATATTTAAGATATATATATATAGATATATATAGATATAGATAGATATATATATAGGAGAGATAGAGATATAGATCTAGATATATATATATATAGTCTGTATAAATCTTATTTCTCTAGAATATATATCTGTCCCTATCTATTCCTCATATATATATAGATGTATAGATATCTTAGATATAAATAGAGAGGGAGAGAGTATCTCTCTACCCTCTCCCTCTCTCTCTATATATATATCTCTATCTCTAGAGAGAGAGATAGATATATATATATATATATAGATATATATATATAGATATATCTATATCTATATCTATCTATATATATATATATATATATATATATATATATATATATATATATATATATATATATATAATATATATATATATGCAATTTTCGGATCAATAATCCGCCTTTCTCTTAGTGCTGTCTTGACATTCGGTCACTAAAGCCTCCAGAGCCAGGATATTCAAGTCACATTGATATCAGATGATGTATGATACAAACATCCAGTTATTTCCACTAGCAATTTCCCAATTGGCACATCATTCACCGGATTGTCCTTGACACCAATGTTGCAACTGATGCACAGTTAGGTTACAAGCGGATAATAACTTTCATCGAATATTTTTTTGGATGCTACCGGTGGATTTGCCTGACCGTGCACGCTGTGGTAATGGTGTGGTCGGTGTTTAAATGAACATACTGTCCTTTTTTACATATTTGATTGAAGAAAATTACTCAAGTCTAATATCAAAGGCAATTAGAATCTGTCAACAAACACATGTTTTATTATTTTTAATATTTGCAGCAGCTACAATAACACATCATTGATATTTGCGTGCATAAATATCTGGCATAACAAACTTACTGAGCCGCAGTATAATACGTGTCTGACACGAGTTAACCACCTTATATACGACCTGAATGTAAAATAATATTTTCGTCAAAGTCAGCAGGCTAAGGTTTGAGACTGTGTGTTAAATTGGAAGCAACATGATTCAAGAACAGTACCTTGGTTGGTGCATAAATCTGCTGATGCCAACGCGTACCTTACAGCCCAAAACATCTAGAAATCAGACAGAATTTGCTACTCAAGCTAATTTGACATAGATTGTGATTTAAAAGAGGATGCTTGACAGTGGAGCCGGTGCCGGTACAGAGGCAAGTCACCTAAAGGATATTTTGATCTCAGTATAGTTACATCCGATTCAAGAAAGCTTTACTTAGCGGACGTACATACATAGATAGTATAGTTTATCGCATAGTTAATTGCGAATTCCAATGACTAATTGCGAGTGACTGAAATCCAAAGATGCGTCGGCGAATGAAGTAAGCCTAGCTTAATCAACGAACGTTTTGGACAAACATATACGTTGACAGGGATAGCGTGTTATGACATGAGCACACGGATGTTTGGTATTGTCTGAGAATGAATATTCCTTTAATTACTTAAGCAGGTGTTTTTAGTTATTCCAGCGTGCGTGACAACAACATTTCCTAGAAAAATAACAATGCAAATTGCCGATGGGTGATATTTTATTTCATGCTTGAATAGCGTGTAATATGTCTGTTGATATCGGATCTGTTATGCATTTATGAATCCACTGCACCTGCAAGGTGTAATGAGAACGCGATATTGTCGGATACGTGAAAGTAATTGTGCTGCTTGGTCATTTAATAGGGCACAATGAATTAGGTGTTCACGACCATGATGTATTGGCTGCTATAGACATGATAATTCATCCTGTAAAGATGATATGATGTCGATGAGGTTTGTGTATGAGGCTTCTCATTAAACGAGCGATCCAACGGAGCATGAATGGTTTAATAACTATACTGAATGCTTAAAAGGGGAGACTCACCAATCATAAGTTTATCAGTACCATTCTTGGGACAGCCTAATATATATATATATATATATATATATATATATATATATATATATATATATATATATATATATATATATATATATATATATATATATATATATATATATATATATATATATATATATATAAATTTGTACGATTGCTATCGTTTTGCATCAAAAGACCGACCATTTTGTCTCACAGTGACATTTTGAACCATGTTTGTATGATTAATAAAAGTAAATCGGGTTTAATACTAAATAAGGGCCGAACTCTAATTTATACAGGTTTACCACTGGAAATATTCGTTTTGAGGTTGGATTCACTGAAGTTGTATTATTTTAAGCAATCATTTTGAATTCCGGACGTTATTTTGAAATTTGTATATTTTTACCTTGCAACCAATTTGTCGCTTGATTTCGCTATTTATTTCGAATTTGTTTTACCAACTATGAATAACTTGCCATATTAATGTTTGGACAACACTGTGGAAAATTTTCAAGAACATCTTGCAACTTTCCACAAAAGTTGAAAAATATTTATTTCCATCGCACGCTGGCTTTGTCAGCAATTTGCGTAAGGTTTCAGGACAAACCACGCATATATGGACATTTATATGGATGCGTAATCATGAATCAGTGCATTTGGTTACATGATGTTATTCGTTAAAGTGTTAACGACTTGCTTGTTTAGTCCCTGCTCCATACCGCGCACTAGAACAACCATGTGTTTCCCTGTGAAAATGACCAACGACGTATGCGATGCCACTTATGCGAATTGCCTCTGTGCAATTATTCGTAACAGAAATTAGGGTCCTATTTGCTTTTTCAGCCACGAATGTATCTCGCCCTTCTTAGAGCTTAACGTATACAAGTGGGATTTGCAAAAGACAATTGCCTAGCCAAGGTGAGATAAACGCTTCAGTAACTGAGACACTCGTATGTCAGTAAAATGGCGGTCAAGTGACAGGTACGGTGCCGTTAGAGTCCAACAACAACCTTATCATCAACTGAACGCCATCTTCAATAGAATAAGCGAACATATTCACGAGACATACTTTTGGCATCAAGCTATTATGATTATAGTTCCAGTTGGCAGGATGTAATAGCTGTCAACTGTATAAGCAATTATCTATCAGTTGACAATATGCATCTTTCGCATACATGTCGTATATATGGCAATGATGGTAACTGTACATAATAATTGTTATTAGGTTATATCAGTCTCTTGCAATCAGACATCAACTAGTTATGAAGTCTTTGGTTACATCTGATAGATGGTAAACACATGTTAACTCATACAGCCAGAAGATACGTAATCTCATTTCATTCTGTTTACCTAATCGCGTCTTAAATATTTATATTGGTAAATAAAACATTTTGAAATACCCTGCACAACTCTTTGGTGCTTGTATTATGTAATGAACCATTGTGTTAATATATATGTTAGATTACACTGATAGATATGAATTCGGAAGCACAAAAACTTAATTCATATATATTCAAAATGCTCCGAGATAAATCGATTTATAGTTGCTGTCTACAGGAGTTGGTAACAAAAGCATTGCAAATGAACTCGCAGAATCAGGGTGCGAATGTATTTTAGTATTTTATGAAGATATATATATATATACAAATATAAATATATATATATATATATATATATATATATATATATATATATATATATGTATATATATATATATATATATATATATATATATACATATATATATATATATATATATGTATATATATCCATATATATGTATATATATATATATATATATATGTATATATATATGAATATATTTTTATATATATATATAACTTTGTATACATATAAATAAAAAATTCAATATATATATCTAAACATGTTGACTTAGATAAGTTTATTAAACATAAATATACACATATTATAAGTTAATACATATATGTTTATACATATATGAAGATATATAAATACATATTTATATATACATATATATATTCATATATGTATATATAAATAAATATATTTATATATATATATATATATATATATATATATATATTTGTATATATATATATATGAATATATGTGTGTATATATATATCTTTGTGTAGATAGATATATAAATATTTAGATATATATATATCTAAACATGTTGACTTAGATAAGTTTATTAACATATAAATACAAATATTACAAGTTTATACATATATATACACATGTCTATATATATATATATATATATATATATATATATATATATATATATATATATGTATATATATATATATATATATTTATATATGTATATACATATATACATATATATTCATACAAATTCATACATGTATATGTATTTGTATTTTTATATATATATGTATATTTATAAATATATATATATATATGTAATTATATTTATGTATATATATATGTATCTGTAAGTATATATATATATATTTATAATTGTTACGATGTTTCACTAACCCCAAGATCACACCAATGGGCCGACTAAAATAAAAACTCACTTGATTATTAACCAATTTGTACAACCGCGAAGCTAATATGTGTTTACAGACGCCTAGATATTTCTGTTAAGACTTTCTCCCAGAAGACGCACTGCAACACCCTATTGCATGTCTTTGTGGTTCATAAAACATAGTGCTATGCTTGCATTAAGTTATTAACATACAACACGCATTTAGCGTAGTACCCGTCTGCACAATGCTCGTTTTGCATGTGGCGCAAGCGCAGATGAAAAGTTGACTGCCACTTACCAAATTGCATGCTGATGTAATCTAGTGTGGTGGTATGCCGGATAGATTGTGTAAAACCCACTGGTAAAGGTGCGCGAGAAATTGATAGCACGTATGTTAACGAACAGTTAATCTTTTAGTTGCATTAAGGACACGAATGTTTCACCGCCTTGACTCTCCAGCATTTTTATTAGCCAGGCTGTTGAGTGGAAATTAAGGTGATTTGAACAAAATAAGCCCTAGTAATTTGTACATTTGTTAAAAGCTGATAAATAATCGAACATTGTTTTGCCTGAATTTTTCCTAGAATTATTTAATCTATTATTGATAACTAATGAATTGCGTCAACGCACGTTCCAATTCTGTTATATATATATATATATATATATATATATATATATATATATATATATATATATATATATATATATATATATATATATATATATATATATATATATATATAATATTATTATTACGTCCCCCGCTCGCCGTGTTATAGGGTTTACTGGATTATATAACTGCGATAAGGCGTGCGGATCAGCTCTCTTAAAGGGCAGAAGTATCAGCGATGCAGCAGCCTAATAAAATTGCAGGTGGCCTGGGCAGGACAAGTTGATCAACCAAGCTTCGCCGTTGTGGCGACATTAAATAAATTTGCTTTGTATAAAGACAAATCTGGTATGACCATAAGTGCAATTTCTTTCCCGCGATATATTTTGAAGAAGTCATATGTAAGCTCATGCGAGCTAATTTCGACATTTTCTCAAACGTTTAGTCATCGATTTATGAACCAGTGTTACTCTCTTTTGGATCTTAGCGAAATTAATGCAACAGCATGCTAATTAGTCAATTAATTGTCGGTCACAAATCGCTACATTTACAGGGTATAATCCCTTAGCAGCCATCCGTGCTTGTCGTTGGACCCCTGTTAACAGCCAGTGAAACAGAAACTAATGCGCTCGGCATATGTATGGCGCAACAGTTGCAACAAATACACCTTCGGAAAACAACCAAACACTTCATCTAATGCAAGTACGACAGAACACAGCGCCTGCTGCCAAACTTGATGTCGGAATTATTGCTCTCTATTAATCTAGTGCGGATTGCCTGCCGTTCAATGTTTCTTCTAACAGAAATAGTGATAACTAAACCGAATAAAGCAATTTTGCGTGCTGTAATTCATTTGAATTCAATAAACATCGTACAACCATGCGTCTTTCGTTAGACATAGTGATGTTTACGATGCCATGTAATAGTATCGTTGCGGATAAACTATCAAAAACCCATAAGGACAACAATGTAATATTCTATTGAATAGACCCGCCTACTTTAATAGTAGCTTATGTACACGTCAACATATAGGAGCAATTATAGTTTATTTTTGCTTTGTATGAATGTACTACGTTGTCAAGAAGCGCTGGCAATTGCAGACCATGAGATTATCTATACGGGAAATAGAACATGCCACCAATAGCTTTTCAATAATATAAGTACGCGATTATGTACCGTCTGAACTACGTATACGCAATATGTGTGAAATGTGGCACCTGGGGTAACAACAAAGATACGTTGCCACAGAACTGTTCCAGTCACCTTTCGTATAAGATATATCATAATATAAAACGCGCATGACACAGTATTGACCGGCTTCATATTTTATTCCCGATAAAATATGCTGCATGTAGTACGATAAGAGCTCAAATTACTAGATATTTTTGCCACGAAGAGGGCGAATAATATCAATGCGCTCGTAAAGACACGCATGCGGTAATATTCATTTACCTCAAGACAATTACTCCATGCACTCCATGTTCGGTTTATGCAAGAAGTAATTAAACATCACAATACTAGCTAAGTTCAACATACATACTGTTACAAACAACTGACCATATCCCTAAAGATAAGAAGTAGAAGATAAAAGTGAGCCTTTTGTACATATTAGTATATTAAGTTGTGATCATATAATTGCGAACTTTCATAGTAGCTACAGTATTATTCATGTAGACATCAGTTGTTGTGATATTGCTGATGCGTCCCTCTTTATTTTGAGTATTCTTACTTCTGTTTCCCAAATGTATGGGTTATTTACAAGCTGAAAAACAGATATTCTTATATCATAGCTGTGGGCATGGACTATATAAGTGCACGAAAAGAAGTAAGTAAACCAGGTGTTACCGGAGACACATTAAGCAAGTAGTTGTATCGAATATAAGGCTACACGGGTGGAACTTCCATTTATAATTTACTTAAAACCCTTTGTTAGTAGCTATCTTACAACGAACGAAATTATGTTCTTAAAATGAAAGGAACGCACAATAATTGTTTTAGCGGCTGCATAACTGACCCAGATGATCTTATTAGATCTGAAACGCGACTTGCGATATATCGATCAAAAGCTTCACGCCCGTTAGTTCCTTCATACAGTGCACAAACGTACTGCTTGAAGGTTTTCCCAATCATTGGTGAATGATTTGTACTTTTTTTTAGACTAATACAGCATAGTGGATTAGCATTTGATCCCCTGATGAGGGGTGGTAAATCGGCAAGTCAGTCAAAGAACATTTACGAAGCATTATCGAATTACTCATGTGAAACTTCGACGTGAATCCGTGAATGCCATTGCTTTACATAATGTTCCGTCGAAATATTTATGCTACATTCCAGTCTATTGTGCACTCGGCCAACCCATTTGATAGTTAGGGCAGTCTTTATTCGCTGTTAAGTAGATAGCTTATAGCAAACAGACGCTCCGTGTAGATATCGTCATCCATAGAACGCTCACAAGCTGCGAAAATCGTTTCCTGTCGGGAACGGACTATATATTTGGGTATTCGTTCTAAATGTTACTTGTTAGCGTCAGCACAGTAATATAAGATGACAGTTCTCCCTAATTGGCAAAGCTCATAGATTGATGACGGTTGGCGTTTAACGTTTTCTGGAGCAAACATCATACGTGCGTAGCCATGAATGCGCATGGTTGTATGCTGGTAATACGTGGATCGGCACAAACAAATTGTCAAAACTGCCATTAGCATCACCATCTGTAAGCATCTATTTGGTTTTGAAGAGCCCGGACTTACGAAGCCGATCTTATATTCAGCAGAAGCCAGTATTGGATGAGTAGGCATTAAGAGCGACTAAAAATAGTCCGTTGGTTGCAACTTTGGTATATGCTCAGGGTTCGTGCGGCGCGCTTGTTTTCGCAAACGGTTAATCAGGTACGCCAGCGTAAGGATTTGACATTTATATATATACGTGTGGGAAGATGTTTATGTGCTAAATTGATTTGTATTCGTCAGGAAATATGCACAGAAAAGTAAACTAACGCCAGTTCGGATGCTTAAAATTGTAAATAGGCTTACTAATAGATCACTATTATGTTTGAATTTAAAGCTGCTTTTGCATATTGATTACTGAAACAGTATATACCATACCGAATAAATAAATTAAACGTTTGGGTAAAGACTTTATGTATTAAAGCCTTACCTTGGACCAGTAGAGACTCATCGCGTGGCTGACATGTTGGCATTGCCTCCGTCATCGTCGGTAGTTAAGCGTATAACCGTACACATCTGATTACAGTAAATGGTTTGTCCGCTAGTGGAACAAAAAGCTAGGTTAAGCTATTTCACAAAGACATAGATAAAAGGTTCTCATCATCAGCCCTTATACCTAACTCCAGGCCCTAAAAGAACAAGATGACATTGTCTGCGACGCAATGTCTTGCATTCATGCGATCTGTCAATGCCAGGTCACAATCTTTCGGCGTACGTTTGACAATACCCGTTCGATTAATTTACATGCAAATTAAATTTGCAACCGAACCGCGATATATTCAAATTATGGCCCGTTTCTGTCAGTTTTAATAAGTGTTTCCGCATATTTTACAACATAAGTTTCATTCACTGCCTATAACTAGTGCATTAAATGATTGTATTTACAATTTTTTATTTCGTTATACAGCCCTCATTATTTCGGATATTTTAGATGCACTCCTGTTCGATTGTGGGAAATGAAACATCGGGTTGTAGTGGAGGTTTCAATGATGTAGAAAGAATGGCAATTAATAACAGATGAGGTACACAGAGAATATATACACAGTCAAAGTCGCCACATGCACACAGAGTAAAGTAATTCCTGATCTATATTTCGCCTGCATTCTACATCACCTTTTCACCGATGGAAGCACACTGTTTTCTGCGTCTTCGGATATTTATGTGCAAAACTATTCATAATTGACTTCTCCTCCTCGCATCAAGAGGCAGAAGCATTATCAGATACTTGCAAAAACCCTTGGTACAACACTTTTCTACACGTCTGTGACGTATAGTTTATTAGATTTAGTGCAAGTTTCATTACTGCTGGGAGTTGCATTATGCAAGATAATCAACGAAAGTAGCGAGGATGATATTAGGATAACAATGTTTGGCGCGCCGGCTGTCTCGAAGGGCATAATTAACTGGGGTGCACCTTTCTGAAAAGCTTTCTATAAAACTGGACAAAAATAAGGTTCTCGCGTCAATATAAACGCGTAAAAGTTAGCACTCATCTACGAACGCCTAATTGGCCTATATTATAGTGCACTACAGGTTCAAATGCGTTATACATATTCTGTATGTCAGCATGCTGGTATGCAAAAGTCACCTTGATCGTGCCGTTAGTTAACACAACCGAGTCTTACTTTTGGTTTACGGAAGATGCGTTTGACCTGCGTTAAGACGCTGACTGTTGTTGGTGAAGACATCGGTAGGCTGCTTTCCCAGTAAGGTCCGACTTCCTCATCCGGGGAAAACAACCAAACATTTCATCTAATGCAAGTACGACAGAACACAGCGCCTGCTGCCAAAATTAATGTCGGAATTATTGCTCTCAATTAATCTAGTGCGGATTGCCTGCCGTTCAATGTTTCTTCTAACAGAAATAGTGATATCTAAACCGAATAAAGCAATTTGCGTGCTGAAATTCATTTGAATTCAATGAACATCGTACAACCATGCGTCTTTTGTTAGACATAGTGATGTTTACGATGCCATGTAATAGTATCGTTGCGGGTAAACTATCAACGACCCATAAGGACAACAATGTAATATTCTATTGAATAGACCTGCCTACTTTAATAGTAGCTTATGTACACGTCAACATATAGGAGCAATTATAGTTTATTTTTGCTTTGTATGAATGTACTACGTTGTCAAGAAGCGCTGGCAATTGCAGACCATGAGATTATCTATACGGGAAATAGAACATGCCACCAATAGCTTTTCAATAATATAAGTACACGATTATGTACCGTCTGAACTACGTATACGCAATATGTGTTAAATGTGGCACCTGGGGTAACAACAAAGATACGTTGCCACAGAACTGTTCCAGTCACCTTTCGTATAAGATATATCATAATATAAAACGCACATGACACAGTATTGACCGGCTTCATATTTTATTCCCGATAAAATATGCTGCATGTAGTACGATAAGAGCTCAAATTACTAGATATTTTTGCCACGAAGAGGGCGAATAATATCAATGCGCTCGTAAAGACACGCATGCGGTAATATTCATTTACCTTAAGACAATTACTCCATGCACTCCATGTTCGGTTTATGCAAGAAGTAATTAAACATCACAATACTAGCTAAGTTCAACATACATACTGTTACAAACAACTGACCATATCCCTAAAGATAAGAAGTAGAAGATAAAAGTGAACCTTTTGTACATATTAGTATATTAAGTTGTGATCATATAATTGCGAACTTTCATAGTAGCTACAGTATTATTCATGTAGACATCAGTTGTTGTGATATTGCTGATGCGTCCCTCTTTATTTTGAGTATTCTTACTTCTGTTTCCCAAATGTATGGGTTATTTACAAGCTGAAAAACAGATATTCTTATATCATAGCTGTGGGCATGGACTATATAAGTGCACGAAAGAAGTAAGTAAACCAGGTGTTACCGGAGACACATTAAGCAAGTAGTTGTATCGAATATAAGGCTACACGGGTGGAACTTCCATTTATAATTTACTTAAAACCCTTTGTTAGTAGCTATCTTACAACGAACGAAATTATGTTCTTAAAATGAAAGGAACGCACAATAATTGTTTTAGCGGCTGCATAACTGACCCAGATGATCTTATTAGATCTGAAACGCGACTTGCGATATATCGATCAAAAGCTTCACGCCCGTTAGTTCCTTCATACAGTGCACAAACGTACTGCTTGAAGGTTTTCCCAATCATTGGTGAATGATTTGTACTTTTTTTTAGACTAATACAGCATAGTGGATTAGCATTTGATCCCCTGATGAGGGGTGGTAAATCGGCAAGTCAGTCAAAGAACATTTACGAAGCATTATCGAATTACTCATGTGAAACTTCGACGTGAATCCGTGAATGCCATTGCTTTACATAATGTTCCGTCGAAATATTTATGCTACATTCCAGTCTATTGTGCACTCGGCCAACCCATTTGATAGTTAGGGCAGTCTTTATTCGCTGTTAAGTAGATAGCTTATAGCAAACAGACGCTCCGTGTAGATATCGTCATCCATAGAACGCTCACAAGCTGCGAAAATCGTTTCCTGTCGGGAACGGACTATATATTTGGGGTATTCGTTCTAAATGTTACTTGTTAGTGTCAGCACAGTAATATAAGATGACAGTTCTCCCAAATTGGCAAAGCTCATAGATTGATGACGGTTGGCGTTGAACGTTTTCTGGAGCAAACATCATACGTGCGTAGCCATGAATGCGCATGGTTGTATGCTGGTAATACGTGGATCGGCACAAACAAATTGTCAAAAACTGCCATTAGCATCACCATCTGTAAGCATCTATTTGGTTTTGAAGAGCCCGGACTTACGAAGCCGATCTTATTTTCAGCAGAAGCCAGTATTGGATGAGTAGGGATTAAGAGCGACTAAAAATAGTCCGTTGGTTGCAACTTTGGTATATGCTCAGGGTTCGTGCGGCGCTTGTTTTCGCAAACGGTTAATCAGGTACGCCAGCGTAAGGATTTGACATTTATATATAGGTGTGGGAAGATGTTTATGTGCTAAATTGATTTGTATTCGTCAGGAAATATGCACAGAAAAGTAAACTAACGCCAGTTCGGATGCTTAAAATTGTAAATAGGCTTACTAATAGATCACTATTATGTTTGAATTTAAAGCTGCTTTTGCATATTGATTACTGAAACAGTATATACCATACCGAATAAATAAATTAAACGTTTGGGTAAAGACTTTATGTATTAAAGCCTTACCTTGGACCAGTAGAGACTCATCGCGTGGCTGACATGTTGGCATTGCCTCCGTCATCGTCGGTAGTTAAGCGTATAACCGTACACATCTGATTACAGTAAATGGTTTGTCCGCTAGTGGAACAAAAAGCTAGGTTAAGCTATTTCACAAAGACATAGATAAAAGGTTCTCATCAGCCCTTATACCTAACTCCAGGCCCTAAAAGAACAAGATGACATTGTCTGCGACGCAATGTCTTGCATTCATGCGATCTGTCAATGCCAGGTCACAATCTTTCGGCGTACGTTTGACAATACCCGTTCGATTAATTTACATGCAAATTAAATTTGCAACCGAACCGCGATATATTCAAATTATGGCCCGTTTCTGTCAGTTTTAATAAGTGTTTCCGCATATTTTACAACATAAGTTTCATTCACTGCCTATAACTAGTGCATTAAATGATTGTATTTACAATTTTTTATTTCGTTATACAGCCCTCATTATTTCGGATATTTTAGATGCACTCCTGTTCGATTGTGGGAATGAAACATCGGGTTGTAGTGGAGGTTTCAATGATGTAGAAAGAATGGCAATTAATAACAGATGAGGTACACAGAGAATATATACACAGTCAAAGTCGCCACATGCACACAGAGTAAAGTAATTCCTGATCTATATTTCGCCTGCATTCTACATCACCTTTTCACCGATGGAAGCACACTGTTTTCTGCGTCTTCGGATATTTATGTGCAAAACTATTCATAATTGACTTCTCCTCCTCGCATCAAGAGGCAGAAGCATTATCAGATACTTGCAAAAACCCTTGGTACAACACTTTTCTACACGTCTGTGACGTATAGTTTATTAGATTTAGTGCAAGTTTCATTACTGCTGGGAGTTGCATTATGCAAGATAATCAACGAAAGTAGCGAGGATGATATTAGGATAACAATGTTTGGCGCCGGCTGTCTCGAAGGGCATAATTAACTGGGGTGCACCTTTCTGAAAAGCTTTCTATAAAACTGGACAAAAATAAGGTTCTCGCGTCAATATAAACGCGTAAAAGTTAGCACTCATCTACGAACGCCTAATTGGCCTATATTATAGTGCACTACAGGTTCAAATGCGTTATACATATTCTGTATGTCAGCATGCTGGTATGCAAAAGTCACCTTGATCGTGCCGTTAGTTAACACAACCGAGTCTTACTTTTGGTTTACGGAAGATGCGTTTGACCTGCGTTAAGACGCTGACTGTTGTTGGTGAAGACATCGGTAGGCTGCTTTCCCAGTAAGGTCCGACTTCCTCATCCGGGGAAAACAACCAAACACTTCATCTAATGCAAGTACGACAGAACACAGCGCCTGCTGCCAAAATTAATGTCGGAATTATTGCTCTCAATTAATCTAGTGCGGATTGCCTGCCGTTCAATGTTTCTTCTAACAGAAATAGTGATAACTAAACCGAATAAAGCAATTTTGCGTGCTGAAATTCATTTGAATTCAATGAACATCGTACAACCATGCGTCTTTCTTTAGACATAGTGATGTTTACGATGCCATGTAATAGTATCGTTGCGGGTAAACTATCAACGACCCATAAGGACAACAATGTAATATTCTATTGAATAGACCTGCCTACTTTAATAGTAGCTTATGTACACGTCAACATATAGGAGCAATTATAGTTTATTTTTGCTTTGTATGAATGTACTACGTTGTCAAGAAGCGCTGGCAATTGCAGACCATGAGATTATCTATACGGGAAATAGAACATGCCACCAATAGCTTTTCAATAATATAAGTACACGATTATGTACCGTCTGAACTACGTATACGCAATATGTGTTAAATGTGGCACCTGGGGTAACAACAAAGATACGTTGCCACAGAACTGTTCCAGTCACCTTTCGTATAAGATATATCATAATATAAAACGCACATGACACGGTATTGACCGGCTTCATATTTTATTCCCGATAAAATATGCTGCATGTAGTACGATAAGAGCTCAAATTACTAGATATTTTTGCCACGAAGAGGGCGAATAATATCAATGCGCTCGTAAAGACACGCATGCGGTAATATTCATTTACCTTAAGACAATTACTCCATGCACTCCATGTTCGGTTTATGCAAGAAGTAATTAAACATCACAATACTAGCTAAGTTCAACATACATACTGTTACAAACAACTGACCATATCCCTAAAGATAAGAAGTAGAAGATAAAAGTGAGCCTTTTGTACATATTAGTATATTAAGTTGTGATCATATAATTGCGAACTTTCATAGTAGCTACAGTATTATTCATGTAGACATCAGTTGTTGTGATATTGCTGATGCGTCCCTCTTTATTTTGAGTATTCTTACTTCTGTTTCCCAAATGTATGGGTTATTTACAAGCTGAAAAACAGATATTCTTATATCATAGCTGTGGGCATGGACTATATAAGTGCACGAAAAGAAGTAAGTAAACCAGGTGTTACCGGAGACACATTAAGCAAGTAGTTGTATCGAATATAAGGCTACACGGGTGGAACTTCCATTTATAATTTACTTAAAACCCTTTGTTAGTAGCTATCTTACAACGAACGAAATTATGTTCTTAAAATGAAAGGAACGCACAATAATTGTTTTAGCGGCTGCATAACTGACCCAGATGATCTTATTAGATCTGAAACGCGACTTGCGATATATCGATCAAAAGCTTCACGCCCGTTAGTTCCTTCATACAGTGCACAAACGTACTGCTTGAAGGTTTTCCCAATCATTGGTGAATGATTTGTACTTTTTTTTAGACTAATACAGCATAGTGGATTAGCATTTGATCCCCTGATGAGGGGTGGTAAATCGGCAAGTCAGTCAAAGAACATTTACGAAGCATTATCGAATTACTCATGTGAAACTTCGACGTGAATCCGTGAATGCCATTGCTTTACATAATGTTCCGTCGAAATATTTATGCTACATTCCAGTCTATTGTGCACTCGGCCAACCCATTTGATAGTTAGGGCAGTCTTTATTCGCTGTTAAGTAGATAGCTTATAGCAAACAGACGCTCCGTGTAGATATCGTCATCCATAGAACGCTCACAAGCTGCGAAAATCGTTTCCTGTCGGGAACGGACTATATATTTGGGTATTCGTTCTAAATGTTACTTGTTAGTGTCAGCACAGTAATAATATATGATGACAGTTCTCCCAAATTGGCAAAGCTCATAGATTGATGACGGTTGGCGTTGAACGTTTTCTGGAGCAAACATCATACGTGCGTAGCCATGAATGCGCATGGTTGTATGCTGGTAATACGTGGATCGGCACAAACAAATTGTCAAAACTGCCATTAGCATCACCATCTGTAAGCATCTATTTGGTTTTGAAGAGCCCGGACTTACGAAGCCGATCTTATTTTCAGCAGAAGCCAGTATTGGATGAGTAGGGATTAAGAGCGACTAAAAATAGTCCGTTGGTTGCAACTTTGGTATATGCTCAGGGTTCGTGCGGCGCTTGTTTTCGCAAACGGTTAATCAGGTACGCCAGCGTAAGGATTTGACATTTATATATAGGTGTGGGAAGATGTTTATGTGCTAAATTGATTTGTATTCGTCAGGAAATATGCACAGAAAAGTAAACTAACGCCAGTTCGGATGCTTAAAATTGTAAATAGGCTTACTAATAGATCACTATTATGTGTTGAATTTAAAGCTGCTTTTGCATATTGATTACTGAAACAGTATATACCATACCGAATAAATAAATTAAACGTTTGGGTAAAGACTTTATGTATTAAAGCCTTACCTTGGACCAGTAGAGACTCATCGCGTGGCTGACATGTTGGCATTGCCTCCGTCATCGTCGGTAGTTAAGCGTATAACCGTACACATCTGATTACAGTAAATGGTTTGTCCGCTAGTGGAACAAAAAGCTAGGTTAAGCTATTTCACAAAGACATAGATAAAAGGTTCTCATCAGCCCTTATACCTAACTCCAGGCCCTAAAAGAACAAGATGACATTGTCTGCGACGCAATGTCTTGCATTCATGCGATCTGTCAATGCCAGGTCACAATCTTTCGGCGTACGTTTGACAATACCCGTTCGATTAATTTACATGCAAATTAAATTTGCAACCGAACCGCGATATATTCAAATTATGGCCCGTTTCTGTCAGTTTTAATAAGTGTTTCCGCATATTTTTACAACATAAGTTTCATTCACTGCCTATAACTAGTGCATTAAATGATTGT
Source organism: Urechis unicinctus (assembly GCA_034190875.2). Lineage (NCBI taxonomy): Eukaryota > Metazoa > Annelida > Polychaeta > Xenopneusta > Urechidae > Urechis > Urechis unicinctus. The sequence continues at coordinate 35,697,951 of CM067343.1, forward strand.
ATTTACAATTTTTTATTTCGTTATACAGCCCTCATTATTTCGGATATTTTAGATGCACTCCTGTTCGATTGTGGGAATGAAACATCGGGTTGTAGTGGAGGTTTCAATGATGTAGAAAGAATGGCAATTAATAACAGATGAGGTACACAGAGAATATATACACAGTCAAAGTCGCCACATGCACACAGAGTAAAGTAATTCCTGATCTATATTTCGCCTGCATTCTACATCACCTTTTCACCGATGGAAGCACACTGTTTTCTGCGTCTTCGGATATTTATGTGCAAAACTATTCATAATTGACTTCTCCTCCTCGCATCAAGAGGCAGAAGCATTATCAGATACTTGCAAAAACCCTTGGTACAACACTTTTCTACACGTCTGTGACGTATAGTTTATTAGATTTAGTGCAAGTTTCATTACTGCTGGGAGTTGCATTATGCAAGATAATCAACGAAAGTAGCGAGGATGATATTAGGATAACAATGTTTGGCGCCGGCTGTCTCGAAGGGCATAATTAACTGGGGTGCACCTTTCTGAAAAGCTTTCTATAAAACTGGACAAAAATAAGGTTCTCGCGTCAATATAAAAACGCGTAAAAGTTAGCACTCATCTACGAACGCCTAATTGGCCTATATTATAGTGCACTACAGGTTCAAATGCGTTATACATATTCTGTATGTCAGCATGCTGGTATGCAAAAGTCACCTTGATCGTGCCGTTAGTTAACACAACCGAGTCTTACTTTTGGTTTACGGAAGATGCGTTTGACCTGCGTTAAGACGCTGACTGTTGTTGGTGAAGACATCGGTAGGCTGCTTTCCCAGTAAGGTCCGACTTCCTCATCCGGGGAAAAACACCAAACATTTCATCTAATGCAAGTACGACAGAACACAGCGCCTGCTGCCAAAATTAATGTCGGAATTATTGCTCTCAATTAATCTAGTGCGGATTGCCTGCCGTTCAATGTTTCTTCTAACAGAAATAGTGATATCTAAACCGAATAAAGCAATTTTGCGTGCTGAAATTCATTTGAATTCAATGAACATCGTACAACCATGCGTCTTTCTTTAGACATAGTGATGTTTACGATGCCATGTAATAGTATCGTTGCGGGTAAACTATCAACGACCCATAAGGACAACAATGTAATATTCTATTGAATAGACCTGCCTACTTTAATAGTAGCTTATGTACACGTCAACATATAGGAGCAATTATAGTTTATTTTTGCTTTGTATGAATGTACTACGTTGTCAAGAAGCGCTGGCAATTGCAGACCATGAGATTATCTATACGGGAAATAGAACATGCCACCAATAGCTTTTCAATAATATAAGTACACGATTATGTACCGTCTGAACTACGTATACGCAATATGTGTTAAATGTGGCACCTGGGGTAACAACAAAGATACGTTGCCACAGAACTGTTCCAGTCACCTTTCGTATAAGATATATCATAATATAAAACGCACATGACACGGTATTGACCGGCTTCATATTTTATTCCCGATAAAATATGCTGCATGTAGTACGATAAGAGCTCAAATTACTAGATATTTTTGCCACGAAGAGGGCGAATAATATCAATGCGCTCGTAAAGACACGCATGCGGTAATATTCATTTACCTTAAGACAATTACTCCATGCACTCCATGTTCGGTTTATGCAAGAAGTAATTAAACATCACAATACTAGCTAAGTTCAACATACATACTGTTACAAACAACTGACCATATCCCTAAAGATAAGAAGTAGAAGATAAAAGTGAGCCTTTTGTACATATTAGTATATTAAGTTGTGATCATATAATTGCGAACTTTCATAGTAGCTACAGTATTATTCATGTAGACATCAGTTGTTGTGATATTGCTGATGCGTCCCTCTTTATTTTGAGTATTCTTACTTCTGTTTCCCAAATGTATGGGTTATTTACAAGCTGAAAAACAGATATTCTTATATCATAGCTGTGGGCATGGACTATATAAGTGCACGAAAAGAAGTAAGTAAACCAGGTGTTACCGGAGACACATTAAGCAAGTAGTTGTATCGAATATAAGGCTACACGGGTGGAACTTCCATTTATAATTTACTTAAAACCCTTTGTTAGTAGCTATCTTACAACGAACGAAATTATGTTCTTAAAATGAAAGGAACGCACAATAATTGTTTTAGCGGCTGCATAACTGACCCAGATGATCTTATTAGATCTGAAACGCGACTTGCGATATATCGATCAAAAGCTTCACGCCCGTTAGTTCCTTCATACAGTGCACAAACGTACTGCTTGAAGGTTTTCCCAATCATTGGTGAATGATTTGTACTTTTTTTTAGACTAATACAGCATAGTGGATTAGCATTTGATCCCCTGATGAGGGGTGGTAAATCGGCAAGTCAGTCAAAGAACATTTACGAAGCATTATCGAATTACTCATGTGAAACTTCGACGTGAATCCGTGAATGCCATTGCTTTACATAATGTTCCGTCGAAATATTTATGCTACATTCCAGTCTATTGTGCACTCGGCCAACCCATTTGATAGTTAGGGCAGTCTTTATTCGCTGTTAAGTAGATAGCTTATAGCAAACAGACGCTCCGTGTAGATATCGTCATCCATAGAACGCTCACAAGCTGCGAAAATCGTTTCCTGTCGGGAACGGACTATATATTTGGGTATTCGTTCTAAATGTTACTTGTTAGTGTCAGCACAGTAATATAAGATGACAGTTCTCCCCAAATTGGCAAAGCTCATAGATTGATGACGGTTGGCGTTGAACGTTTTCTGGAGCAAACATCATACGTGCGTAGCCATGAATGCGCATGGTTGTATGCTGGTAATACGTGGATCGGCACAAACAAATTGTCAAAACTGCCATTAGCATCACCATCTGTAAGCATCTATTTGGTTTTGAAGAGCCCGGACTTACGAAGCCGATCTTATTTTCAGCAGAAGCCAGTATTGGATGAGTAGGGATTAAGAGCGACTAAAAATAGTCCGTTGGTTGCAACTTTGGTATATGCTCAGGGTTCGTGCGGCGCTTGTTTTCGCAAACGGTTAATCAGGTACGCCAGCGTAAGGATTTGACATTTATATATAGGTGTGGGAAGATGTTTATGTGCTAAATTGATTTGTATTCGTCAGGAAATATGCACAGAAAAGTAAACTAACGCCAGTTCGGATGCTTAAAATTGTAAATAGGCTTACTAATAGATCACTATTATGTTTGAATTTAAAGCTGCTTTTGCATATTGATTACTGAAACAGTATATACCATACCGAATAAATAAATTAAACGTTTGGGTAAAGACTTTATGTATTAAAGCCTTACCTTGGACCAGTAGAGACTCATCGCGTGGCTGACATGTTGGCATTGCCTCCGTCATCGTCGGTAGTTAAGCGTATAACCGTACACATCTGATTACAGTAAATGGTTTGTCCGCTAGTGGAACAAAAAGCTAGGTTAAGCTATTTCACAAAGACATAGATAAAAGGTTCTCATCAGCCCTTATACCTAACTCCAGGCCCTAAAAGAACAAGATGACATTGTCTGCGACGCAATGTCTTGCATTCATGCGATCTGTCAATGCCAGGTCACAATCTTTCGGCGTACGTTTGACAATACCCGTTCGATTAATTTACATGCAAATTAAATTTGCAACCGAACCGCGATATATTCAAATTATGGCCCGTTTCTGTCAGTTTTAATAAGTGTTTCCGCATATTTTACAACATAAGTTTCATTCACTGCCTATAACTAGTGCATTAAATGATTGTATTTACAATTTTTTATTTCGTTATACAGCCCTCATTATTTCGGATATTTTAGATGCACTCCTGTTCGATTGTGGGAATGAAACATCGGGTTGTAGTGGAGGTTTCAATGATGTAGAAAGAATGGCAATTAATAACAGATGAGGTACACAGAGAATATATACACAGTCAAAGTCGCCACATGCACACAGAGTAAAGTAATTCCTGATCTATATTTCGCCTGCATTCTACATCACCTTTTTCACCGATGGAAGCACACTGTTTTCTGCGTCTTCGGATATTTATGTGCAAAACTATTCATAATTGACTTCTCCTCCTCGCATCAAGAGGCAGAAGCATTATCAGATACTTGCAAAAACCCTTGGTACAACACTTTTCTACACGTCTGTGACGTATAGTTTATTAGATTTAGTGCAAGTTTCATTACTGCTGGGAGTTGCATTATGCAAGATAATCAACGAAAGTAGCGAGGATGATATTAGGATAACAATGTTTGGCGCCGGCTGTCTCGAAGGGCATAATTAACTGGGGTGCACCTTTCTGAAAAGCTTTCTATAAAACTGGACAAAAATAAGGTTCTCGCGTCAATATAAACGCGTAAAAGTTAGCACTCATCTACGAACGCCTAATTGGCCTATATTATAGTGCACTACAGGTTCAAATGCGTTATACATATTCTGTATGTCAGCATGCTGGTATGCAAAAGTCACCTTGATCGTGCCGTTAGTTAACACAACCGAGTCTTACTTTTGGTTTACGGAAGATGCGTTTGACCTGCGTTAAGACGCTGACTGTTGTTGGTGAAGACATCGGTAGGCTGCTTTCCCAGTAAGGTCCGACTTCCTCATCCGGGGAAAACAACCAAACATTTCATCTAATGCAAGTACGACAGAACACAGCGCCTGCTGCCAAAATTAATGTCGGAATTATTGCTCTCAATTAATCTAGTGCGGATTGCCTGCCGTTCAATGTTTCTTCTAACAGAAATAGTGATATCTAAACCGAATAAAGCAATTTTGCGTGCTGAAATTCATTTGAATTCAATGAACATCGTACAACCATGCGTCTTTCTTTAGACATAGTGATGTTTACGATGCCATGTAATAGTATCGTTGCGGGTAAACTATCAACGACCCATAAGGACAACAATGTAATATTCTATTGAATAGACCTGCCTACTTTAATAGTAGCTTATGTACACGTCAACATATAGGAGCAATTATAGTTTATTTTTGCTTTGTATGAATGTACTACGTTGTCAAGAAGCGCTGGCAATTGCAGACCATGAGATTATCTATACGGGAAATAGAACATGCCACCAATAGCTTTTCAATAATATAAGTACACGATTATGTACCGTCTGAACTACGTATACGCAATATGTGTTAAATGTGGCACCTGGGGTAACAACAAAGATACGTTGCCACAGAACTGTTCCAGTCACCTTTCGTATAAGATATATCATAATATAAAAACGCACATGACACGGTATTGACCGGCTTCATATTTTATTCCCGATAAAATATGCTGCATGTAGTACGATAAGAGCTCAAATTACTAGATATTTTTGCCACGAAGAGGGCGAATAATATCAATGCGCTCGTAAAGACACGCATGCGGTAATATTCATTTACCTTAAGACAATTACTCCATGCACTCCATGTTCGGTTTATGCAAGAAAGTAATTAAACATCACAATACTAGCTAAGTTCAACATACATACTGTTACAAACAACTGACCATATCCCTAAAGATAAGAAGTAGAAGATAAAAGTGAGCCTTTTGTACATATTAGTATATTAAGTTGTGATCATATAATTGCGAACTTTCATAGTAGCTACAGTATTATTCATGTAGACATCAGTTGTTGTGATATTGCTGATGCGTCCCTCTTTATTTTGAGTATTCTTACTTCTGTTTCCCAAATGTATGGGTTATTTACAAGCTGAAAAACAGATATTCTTATATCATAGCTGTGGGCATGGACTATATAAGTGCACGAAAAGAAGTAAGTAAACCAGGTGTTACCGGAGACACATTAAGCAAGTAGTTGTATCGAATATAAGGCTACACGGGTGGAACTTCCATTTATAATTTACTTAAAACCCTTTGTTAGTAGCTATCTTACAACGAACGAAATCATGTTCTTAAAATGAAAGGAACGCACAATAATTGTTTTAGCGGCTGCATAACTGACCCAGATGATCTTATTAGATCTGAAACGCAACTTGCGATATATCGATCAAAAGCTTCACGCCCGTTAGTTCCTTCATACAGTGCACAAACGTACTGCTTGAAGGTTTTCCCAATCATTGGTGAATGATTTGTACTTTTTTTTAGACTAATACAGCATAGTGGATTAGCATTTGATCCCCTGATGAGGGGTGGTAAATCGGCAAGTCAGTCAAAGAACATTTACGAAGCATTATCGAATTACTCATGTGAAACTTCGACGTGAATCCGTGAATGCCATTGCTTTACATAATGTTCCGTCGAAATATTTATGCTACATTCCAGTCTATTGTGCACTCGGCCAACCCATTTGATAGTTAGGGCAGTCTTTATTCGCTGTTAAGTAGATAGCTTATAGCAAACAGACGCTCCGTGTAGATATCGTCATCCATAGAACGCTCACAAGCTGCGAAAATCGTTTCCTGTCGGGAACGGACTATATATTTGGGTATTCGTTCTAAATGTTACTTGTTAGTGTCAGCACAGTAATATAAGATGACAGTTCTCCCAAATTGGCAAAGCTCAGAGATTGATGACGGTTGGCGTTGAACGTTTTCTGGAGCAAACATCATACGTGCGTAGCCATGAATGCGCATGGTTGTATGCTGGTAATACGTGGATCGGCACAAACAAATTGTCAAAACTGCCATTAGCATCACCATCTGTAAGCATCTATTTGGTTTTGAAGAGCCCGGACTTACGAAGCCGATCTTATTTTCAGCAGAAGCCAGTATTGGATGAGTAGGGATTAAGAGCGACTAAAAATAGTCCGTTGGTTGCAACTTTGGTATATGCTCAGGGTTCGTGCGGCGCTTGTTTTCGCAAACGGTTAATCAGGTACGCCAGCGTAAGGATTTGACATTTATATATAGGTGTGGGAAGATGTTTATGTGCTAAATTGATTTGTATTCGTCAGGAAATATGCACAGAAAAGTAAACTAACGCCAGTTCGGATGCTTAAAATTGTAAATAGGCTTACTAATAGATCACTATTATGTTTGAATTTAAAGCTGCTTTTGCATATGTTTGATAACAATGTTTGGCGCCGGCTGTCTCGAAGGGCATAATTAACTGGGGTGCACCTTTCTGAAAAGCTTTCTATAAAACTGGACAAAAATAAGGTTCTCGCGTCAATATAAACGCGTAAAAGTTAGCACTTATCTACGAACGCCTAATTGGCCTATATTATAGTGCACTACAGTTCAAAAATGCGTTATACATATTCTGTATGTCAGCATGCTGGTATGCAAAAGTCACCTTGATCGTGCCGTTAGTTAACACAACCGAGTCTGTCTTTATCTACTAAAGATCGCGTTCGTGCTAATATATTTATATATATATATATTTATGTATATATATATATATATATATATATACATATATATATATATACATATATATACATATATATATATAAACATATATATATATATATATATATATATATATATATATATATATATATATATATATATATATATATATATATATATAATGACTCGATAGGTCGCGACTGATTAAGTTTTTCTGTCACACAAATAAACAAAGAGCATACTACTTGGATTCTGTAAATAATTATTGTCACGCAGCATTTTAATGTCGCACAGTCATGGGATCAAATGTACTGTGGGGCTTCCAAATGTGGGAATTCATACAAGTTATGGGATGATAAAACATTAATTGCGTATCTATTCCCAGTCATCATACCAATATGCATCAATAAAAAGAGATGCGAATATAGCTTTTATACAGAATGAAAAATTAAAGCGATTGCATATCAACTATCAAACGCTGCGTCTGAGTGAAAATGTTTACTGACGCAAAATTTACCTCTCTGACAAGCAACTCATTCTCGAATGTTTTATGTATGATGCCTGAGATATGAGTTATCAATCTGTGCAACTCCCGCCAGGTGTGATATTAATATTTACCAAACATTCCCTGTTGTTAATAAACATCAAAGGGTAATCCAATAGGCAACAGTTGCATTCCATTCAAACTATTTATGAATAAGATATAAACAATAGCCTTAGGCGTTATTTTTAGTCAACTGATCGAGGTGGTCCACCACTGCTGTGCCGCGTAGCATGTCAAGCAAATTGAGAAATGCTGTTAGGTTCTTTATATATCTGCCTGCGATAATTTAATGCCTTTGCATCACATATTAACAACCTTAGTTCCTGGTGATTCCAAAACTATTCATATTAACTATGATAACAAGTGGATGATGTTGCGAATCCCAAATTTGGTCGTCAAAAAGTATGAGAACAGATAAACATGATAAACAGGAGTTCTACAGAGTATAACTTGAGCGTAACCCTTTTTGAGAGAGGTCCTTGTAAGCATTGGCCCCTGCAAAGTTAAGTGTTTGATTAGTGCGTGTTATAGCCACATAATAATGAATAATAATACAAAACTTGCCTTTCTACAACCGTAAATTAGTTTCTCGGCCATATTTGAACTTTCCACTGCGATTGAAACGCAGCGATACTGCGACATCATTAATTCATTAAATGTGCACTGCAGCAATACATTCGGTTTTATACAATTTGAAAGGTCAGGAACAACATTACTGGTGACATACATAGCGTTTGGCTGCTGCCTAAGCAGTTCAAAGAAGAATAACTGTCATCTCAACCCCCTCATTCGCATCATACTTATATCAAATTTTGTGTAATACATCTTCGAAGAGATGGATGTCCACAGCTATTTAGTTTTACATAATTCACCAGATTAACCTTGAAGATGACAGATCGTGACAAATGACGGACAGAGGAGTTCTTGATCTGGGTAAATTGAGTCGTCATTCCATCCACATAACTCGCATAATTAGATTTCCGAGGAAAGGAGAGCTACATGTGCATTAACTGGTGCATTACATCCCAGCGTTCTCAAGAGGATGCATTTGGTAGCACAAGATGCCATTAGGCACAAAAAGCTCATTTTAAGACGCTGCATATTTGCGTACATTTTCCCGATGGCGGAGGGAACCGGTAGCTTGCACGCATCTTCTATTCTAATTTTAAATTTGCACGTTATTATGACATTGCTAATACCAAGTGATTGCCCCATCAACGATTCCAAACCGTCTTTTTTATCTCCTGAAGTTGGGATATGAAGCCCTGAAAGTACATATTTCATTAATACAAATACAATACGCATTGTCAACGTTGAAGTGCAAGCAGGTAAGAAAAAACATATATAATATATAAATATATATACCAGTTATACCCAGAACGCAAAATGAGCAAAATACCGAAGGACAAACAATGATATGAGCTAACTAATTAAAATGTGATGATTCTTGGATAATGGAAATTGTACGAAAACGAAGGTAATATGTGGACCAATATGACCGAGGTAAACCTGTTATATTGTTCTTTTGATTAACTTTATGCATCTGGTAGTCAAAGTGTGATTATGCGAATCACGATAGACTCTGGCCATGCCTTACTGATATTTGTGCCAAACCGATGTGGAATGAGCCAGGTAATGAAGTCAACGATTTCATGCGGACAATCGGCATGTATCCATGATAAGGAAATAATGTTCGCCCTGGAACACCTTAATGTAACAATGCTCATTTAACAAAGACGAGTGATATAATCATTAAGTGTTCTATCTGAATTTTTTGGACTGCGTCTATATTCTCTTCTATCAGACTTTGCGTTATCTACTCTGCGTTTAACAGGAATGATTTCGTGGTCAATGACGGAACACATTTGCTCCAATCAATGGGGCAATATGCCCATCGGGAAAATCACTTTTACGTTAACTGAGTTTCATAATATGCTCATGCGTACAGATTAATGGAATGTAAGCGAGACTTACGTAAACAGACAGCCGTAAGAGGAATTACCTGAAAGCATATGATTTGCACCTCGTTGAGAAACGAAGACAACTCCAGTTTTCCCTGGGAAAAGGAAGGATATTCATAAGAAAGAGTTGAGGGTATAAGCCCGCTTCCAAAAGGCAATATATAAATCATGGTGCGGTAATAAGCCAATAAGCACCACTTGCTTATTTTGTCTTCGGCTAACGGCTAAAGAGCCATGTAAGTGCCAACTAAAGTATCGATCGCTTTAATCTGGCCACGTTCATGTTGAAGTGGAGCGATCCAGCAGCGGTGTAATTCGTTGTAACACAAGCCCTCCGCGGAACACCACAATTAAATGCAATAATTACTCGAGGTAAGACTCGATCGCTGAGATGGAATTTTGACATATGATAATGATTTCGTAAATTAACACCAGGCGTAAGCAAATGATTATTTCACCCGTGCCTCTGCACTCGATGATCCACCTAGCCCTGATCAATTAATCAGGTTGACATTACTAAACTTGAAAGCTCCCAAGTATACTAACATATTGATCCGCTCAGCTATGACGCCTTTATATCATTTAACGTGATACCTTGAAGCACCAAAGCTATTGCTCATAACTCACACATTCAGTCCAGTTCGTCTTTAATTGTACTGGGTATAATCAATTACCAAAGGCGCTTAATCATCGGAACGCCTTTGTCAATTGAAAGAGTCTTTAGCCATTGTTATGTAAGATTCTTATCGTAAAATTTTCTCGTTCGTTTGTTGAGTAAACCGCAATCTTTTTTATCACCAGGTCATGTAAAGTTATATAAAGTCGTTTTGTTAAAAGATTAACTCATAATGAGCATCAATAATGCTATGCTGTAGACAAGTGTACCAGTGTTTAGTGACTAGTTGCATTGCACCTGCGGCCGTTTTATGATAACATCGGATGTGAGTGAACAAGCAACCTTAAACATGATAGCAACGGTGATAATATATATTTATTTGTAGGTTGAAACTTGATCAAAATGGCAGTGGCGATGATAGCATGATGCTGGCTACGCATTAAGTTTTCTTCATCAAACGCGTTTATTCCCAGGCCATAAATAATCTGAATGCAAAACATTTGACGAACTTGCATACAGAATATCAATTCAAATTTGATGCCGTGTCAGTGTCCAAACTACGCTGAATGCACAAGAAACAATTGCATTTCAGCAGCCCAAGTAAGTTAAAACTCATCTGCTTCTCAGTCGATCAGCGACACTACATACAACTACATGCAGATGCATCAGCGACAAAATACTACATTGATATAACGTTTGTTCCGGTAGATGTTTGCAAGTCATACCATATTGATGATGCTATGAATACCTAGCACACATAAACTATACACAATCTACATTTTGCATATTCTCGTTTGAATATCGCATTAGATTATGTTGTGCTCGGAATGAAGGGGAAATCTAAGACGATTTCCATTATTCTAGATTTGACATTCCACAGCATTACAAAACCATAGCGAAACCATAATATTAGCAAATAGCTATGCATCGTACAGATATCATCATAACACCAATGTGCAAAACTAGCTGTGTTGTTATAATTAACTGCATAATGTCAGTTTACGGTATTCATGATGGAATAACAGCACATTGGTGAGTACAATAACAGGCATGTGACTTAACGCCAGATACTTGCCAATAGTGTTTTCTAATAGTTGCAATATAATGCGGCGGATCTGCACCTCCCCATAACAGTGCGTGTTTTCAATTTAGACAAATGGACGATTGTTCTCCCTTCTCGCCGGTCTCATCCACCACAATGTGTGGTGTATTATCCATTTGGTTCCAAAAAGCTTTTGATAATTATCAATAATTCTTAACGATTTCGGTGAATTACGCTGCGTAATGACCTATCAATAGGAGTCGGTTCCGGTCCTGCCAGGTTCAACCCCGATATGGATATAAATAAAACGGTTACATTAGCAATATAGCAATATTGAACTATATTCTGTACACAGCTTTGAAGGGTAATGCTTTCACAATGTACATTCATGTTCTTAAGGCAACGTCATATTTATGGACAAGCTAATGCGTATTGGAAGAGGCAGATCTATCTATCTCCAACGAGATTATACCCAACAACTATGACGACTGTGTATTTATACAGAGCCAAGGTATCATTTGACATTGCATCATATTGTTATAATACGATACCCGACTTGGCAACTCACCCGACAAATTCATTTACACCGCGTAGGCAGCGCCCCTTAATTTTGTGGAAGTTAATCGACGCGCAGCAGCCAACCAACTTCGTTATGATTTACAAGTATGTCTGACTAGAAGTCAAACACAAATGGGCATTTCTGCGCTGCAATTAAGTGTTTGGATTGACAAGGGTCTTTCCACTCAGGAAGTAAATGTTCTAGCATATGTCTCTGGCAATATTGCGCGGAAATTAAGTTGTGTGCTAAATGCCGGGACAAAATTTCTGTAGTCAATGATATACATAACCAGAAGAAAACCTATGTGTGAAGAAAGGGCTCGTTGTCACAAGCAAATCACTAGTGGATGCGTCATGCAGGTTTAAGGAACATTGCCGCAAATTCATTGACACAGTATTATACAGTAAGCAAGTGAGAGCCATGGTTGTAAGCATTCTAGCTAAAGAGGTCTCATTACAAAAATTTCAATGTGAATCATGCAGGGATCATCTTTCTGTAATATAAATTATGGTGAACAACAGGTTGCATCATTCCCTGAGCGAAACTAACAGTATGTTAAGTAACTATGAGGAGAGCAAAAATCTGTGTTCTTATTTGTTTTAAGTGCTCTTGTATGTGTAGATTTCCGAAAAATCAAATATTGATTTTTTTTTACTTGGTTCCTTGAAATCCCTCTATGGCAGATGTACAAGGAATATTCTATCATAAATCCACACCAGTATATAGGACTACTGCACCTTAGATTGTAGTTGTGGGGGGAACTTGTCGAACAAAAGTGTCCCTGGATATACTGTTAGAATGGTTAGTTGCATGGTACTCCAATCAGATGTGTGTGTAAGATGGGGCAGAAATATGTCTGGCGTATTTGGTGTGTTTAGTGGCATAAGACAGGGAGGCATATTGTCAACCTATCTGTTTAGTGTTTATATGGATGAATTGAGCTCTGGTTTTAAATAATTGTTGTGTTCAGTGTAGTTGTAGTGTGCTTGTTGTGAATCTTCCAATGTAAGCTGACGATCTCATTTCATTTGTGGTTGTTCTGAGTAAGCTATAAAGACTGAGAGTTTTAGTTGTAATGACCTTAATATATATATAAATATATATATATATATATATATATATATATATATATATATATATATATATATATATCAGGTGATTACACCTAGAACTCTCTCTTTGTCTCTGTGTCTCTCCCTACATATATATATATATATATATATATATACATATATATATATATATATATGAATATATATATATTTATATATGTATATATACATATATATATATAAAGAGAGAGACAGAGAGACAGAGAGACATAGACAGAGAGACAGAGACAGAGAGACAGCGACAGAGAGAGACAGAGACAAGAGAGAGAGACAGTGAGACAGAAAGAGTGACAGAAAGAGACAGAGAGAAAGTTAATGATGATTAAATTCATGCTGCATCAAAGTTTTGATTATAGGCCATGTCCTGAAATAATTCATTATTATATTGTTATTCAAAATAAGCAAGAATACATGTTACAGTACTACATAATAAGATCATAAGTCGGCACCGGACAATCCATCAACTGACAATGCAGCTTGTTGAATCGGTGGCGGTTCGGGTGACAAATCAAATATCATTCAATCGGGAAATCATGAGCATGTATTTAAATATGTTCACACTAATGACAAAACCAATATGATTCAGATTAATCCTTTAACATCAAATAAGGGTAGACTGGACGTCCGACTGTGTCTTAAAAGGGGTAAATTCAGCCCTACAGGAAGTCTGAGTAGGTATGTATTTTACCGTCCGATCGAGGCTAGGCCTGGTGTAGATACTGATATATGCGACTTCGTTCAAACGCTCATAAAAACATGTTGTAGTCAATAAAACCTCACACAAATTGATAAAAAGGTGTCAATAGTTATTGGCTTTGTATTGGCTCTATCACAATTTTAGAAATACAGCGGTATTTTTGAGTACATACCATCGCCGATCGAACTTTAACCATCGAGCCACGCGCTTTAATTTACATTTTAGCTTCCACGAAACCAGGTGGCTCGCTGGTCGCGAGCTTCACAACATAAACGTCAAGTCGGGTATCTTATTATAACAAGATTTTTGATTGCATCTTGCAATGGGTGATAAATTGTTGACGAAAAGTATAATGACTTACATACTATGCTGCAGATCTTACCATAAGCCAGGTCCGAGCAAGAGAAGAGAATGTGATTTATTTTATTTATGCTATCATGTACGGTGTCATTATTAGTGAATAAAGAATAAATTTACTACGACACCCTCATATGAACGTTGTGTTAATAATGTCCACGAAGACCGTAATATGATGATGAAACGACATACTGCCTCTGTGTTCATTCGTTATACAGAATTACAACGGATATTAATAAAACCTCAAATACGCTTTCATGGACGCCGCTCCCAGATCACTCACTAGTAGCGCCCGATTTAAGGAAGTTATATGTCATACACGTTTTACAGCTTCTTTGTACTCTTAAATCTGACATGCTGAGATACAAAAATCCGCAAAAGAATTCCATTAATTCACACAACCATGTCTACGTGCTGTCCACGTCAAACACATTTGCAATGTTTTATCACTTTGTCGGCTGCTTGATTAGACATTGGTAGGTAGTGTGTAATCGTCTTTCCGGCTTGCAGGACTTATTTGCGAAGATGTATCCGCATTACTTGTTATCTGTTCTGTAAGCAACATGCCTCGTTTAACGTCCTATTCGCTCTTTCCCTACCTTTTTCGTCTGAGGCAGTGCGACGAAACCAAAATTAACATTATCATATAGACGACTGCCTTTTGCAGAAATAATTATAACATGACAAAAATTACACCGATTAGCAAATGAAATTACACCAGAAAAGCAAGGGGCTTACATATGTAATCGGATGCGATTATGGTTTTAATGGCTATTGCCTGTACAATTATATCAATTTATGTAACAGTCATTGCAGCGTATCGCAACGGGACATAATTTAAGCGCCACTATATATACATTCATGACTGTGTTAACGTAGCTAATGCATGCGCTTATGTGCACCTGAATGAAACGTCCGCCATCAACACTATCATCTCAGTCTGGTTGCATTTATTACAAGTCCACTGTCCCTGCACTGTTCATCAAGAATAACAGATCAATAATTCACTTAAATACACTACATGTGTCACTTACAATCGATAACGCAAAACCGTTTTGTGCAAAACCTATTGCATTGCATGCAGCTCTATATGCCTACATAAGTGTGTGCACAGTCTTTTATCAAATACTTGCTTAATTAAAATTGATGCCATTAGACTTGCTCTGTGCAATATATACGGACCATGTCGTTGGACCAGCTCTGACAAAGGCCCCGGCTAGCAAGCTGACGGCACATCTAAGAATGGCCTGCATTTAGGCAAACCAAGTGCTACGATTGCATCATATCAAATTACCATACTGAATATAAATAATCATACCATTTTGCAATATCATGTGTCTTAAAGCGCCATCAAGTTGTTTTTATGTGAATCATAATATATGTGTCATTTAGCATTAAACATATCTGTACCGTGTCTGATAGCTTTGTTTACTCAAAACTCGATTTCATATATACTTACTACCGATTTCTACAATGAGTGTCATCCATTATATCAATTGATGACAAAGTGCAAATGATGCATTTGCTATGAGCCAAACTGTGTATTTTATCACATCCGAACAATCGGATAGATGTCACAGGTATAACAAGGGGTATTGTCAATTCTCCATTAAAGCATTACTTGCAGTGTCTTGTTTGTTTCCCATGCACACTAAAAGACATAATCCGACTACTCCATTTCCGTAGGTTTAAATAGCTATTGGTAAATCGACACATATTATAATGTTTGGCATTGAGATATCCGGTAAATTTTACCACCCCCCCCCCCACAACCCAACCCCGCTCTTCCACTCTATGTATTGATTTTGTAACAGTGACTTCAAAAAAACGAAACCGATAGTGCAACATTTGACTTTCGTTTTATTCTGGTGTCATATTTGCTATTCATCTTCGCAACTTCATTAACTTGAATTCTGACCAATCACTGACTGTGGACATACCACCTGCGTCGCGGCGGGTTATTTATCTCTTTCTTAAAGTGCAGCGTCATAGGAATAGACTTGACTGTACCTAATGTTTGACAATGCCTCAGCAATACTATAGAGTATTACCGCAGTTTAGATCCGGTTCACTACTGCTTTAAAAGATGGTAGGCGATGTGAATAAAACAGATATATTAGCTCTGTGTCTGCTGAGGATATCCAACTACGCAACTTATCACCGCATTTGGGTTTATCATAACTATTATTTCATTGCGTAGAAATATCTACGTCAACCTTAGTGCAATGCAACGTATCTGTTATTTTTGTTTTTCTAATATTATTTAGGCATACAGCATCGGTAGGCAAATATCACGGTGTCGAAATTGCTCTTATTGTATTTAAAACACCACAGTGGAAAGTGTCAAAGTGATACACGCAATGGCAGAAACACGTGCAGTAGAAAACTACCACTTGCTCGTTACATGGCATCTTTTGACACTGCATATCTCATCATTCCCTCGTTTTCTGATTAAATTGTCATAGAATATTGCTTGGAAATATGCATACAACTCCTTTGCATGCTATGATGGCCAGAGCTGGTGTGCTCCCTGAAGTCGCATTATGCAAAAATGCGAGTAAAAAGATTTAACTGACCTATATCACGAACTAGCATGTAGCGTCACTAGAATGCATTCAATCAAATCGGTGAAGGCTATGCCAGGTTGAATTGATAGGAGAAATAAAGGCGTAAGATAGGAAATTGATTTTCTGATAACAGCTTTTGCAGGAATGCCGACATTAAAGTAAGGGCATAGGAAAAAATAAAACACAGATGTCAGCTTTAATTTGCTGCCAATACATTGTTCTTTCTGTGTTAAAAGCATAATATATAGGTTCTTGCACAATAGTGGCATGTCTGCGAGTACACCTATTTGCATATCATAACGGTTGGACATGCAATTCTTCGATTATTTTAATATAAATGTTAACGAACGTAGTTAAATTAGCTTTTCTAATGCCATTATGAATGCATATCATTTTTCTACCGAAAAATCTGATCTATTTAATGCGTGTTATATTTATATGCTCGGTTAGATATATCCGTAACTATACGGAAACCTATGTTAAGAAATACAAGGCAATTATTGTACACCAGTGGTGACTACGGGCCGATATCAATCAATGGCTATTGGGGTATGCTCATTGATCCAACAATATGGAGAAATAGAATTACTATGTGACTCATGGTTTATATGAAGTAGATAGTGTATTGAACGCTTTCAAGACACTCGGTATAAATGTGGTAACATTGTTTTTGTGTGCTCGGCTGTAAAGGCTATCTTCTTTTCTTAATATTCCCACAACTCCGGTGTTCTTTCATGCACGAAATGTGCAAATTAAAGCACGCCACTTACCGTATGTTACTATTGTATTTAGGTGATGAAGAATTATTTACGTCTTTGTAAAACTACAGATGGATGGCGTATGGATCAACATTACATTTTGGCTCTAATGAGGTGTAGCGAGCTTGTGTCACCTTGTTGGCATTTTGTTGAGGCTGCAATAACATGCCTCGCAAAGCGAGAAATATTCTTGTGATTACAGTGTAGAGGTCGACTCAAACAACTGCAGGCGTTTATGCAAATGGCAATACGCTTAATGCAACGTTGGGATTGAAATGGAAAACCAAGATATGCATGTGAGAATTTATGTATCCTACTGTTAAAATGTGGATAATACCTCCCGTGCTTGTTTGACATTTAAAACCAATTACGTATCAAAATGCAAAATGCTCTGTTTAAACCTATTCATATTATTTGCTAAAATACATACATCTTGTCACATTTTGGTTTTGTTTGAAAGCATTTTGTATGTCCTTATATTCATATTGCCTTTTTTTTAACGGTACTTATACTTTTGAATGCTAAAGAGACGCTTAACAATGTCCATATTGCAATATTGCAACGTTCCATTCCATGGGTTGTTAATCGCCGAAATTATCGTTATTATATCTGTTTTGGATATGTGCCAAAAAAAAAACCGACTGCTATTCATATTTTGTAAAACGCAGATTGTGGTATAGCATATTTGCTGTGAGCTGATGTAAACCTGAATCCCAATAAGCGTCATCAATATATATTTATTATACCCCCAATGGTCTGTCCTGGGTGGTTGTGTGAGACATCGAATTCGATCGGCTTGTAACCTCCGACATTTTAGAATGGAATTTATAGTCCGAGTAGAAATCTCGGACTACAAATCCCTGCAACATTTGTACAGCCGTTTGGTGTCTAGGTCACTGCATACCTTCTGAATACAATGACATCTTGGATTGCATATTCTTAGTGTGATATAGCAGTTTTGGTTGAAATTGATTCTTCTACCTAAAATTGATCTTTGAATATCGAATCATTGTGAATTGCTGCTAGATCCTCACACAGAGTCTTCAGGTTTCGTGAGAAACAAGAATCGGTGAAATGAGTGTTATAGTGAAATGAGCAACTTACAGTATTGGTCTCGTTAAACCGTCACCTGGTTAACCTACAACGCACCGGAGCGACCATATGTTTGTGCAATGAAAAGAACCGACGACATAAAAGTAAAAATCGTACAAAGGCGGGTGGGCAGTGTGCAATAACTAGAAACGGGAATGAGCGGTTGTTATTCCCCGCGTATTGGGATTTGTCCCTGTGTCAGCTAAGCGCTACAGAGCTAGATTTTCTAAGGACCAAGTTAGCCTGACCTTGATTCTATAAAGTCTGCAGCAGATGAGACAATCATATGTCAGTGGACTGGCGCTCAAGTAACAGACGCTGCGCTAGCAAAAACCTTATCACACCAAACATACGAGCTGTCTTAATATGGTAGTATAATATGTATGAAAAGTCGTGGGTGTGCAGTTTCATCAGCATATTTCGGCTTTTGCGAACCGATAGAAAACTTAGCTACATGTCAGATGTATTTTCATATCGTCACATGGAACAGTTTGTGGTACGCCTGCATCATAATGTGTCTCATTGTTGTCTTATTCACACGAAAGCAGATCGTTACCTACTGAATGCAAAGCCATAATGTCAGCCCAGATTCTGTGCAGTAAAGCTTGTGTCTGCCGTATGTATTTCTTTAGTGAGCAAATCAGTCGTATCACAGAGTCGTTGCGATCACATGCACGATGAAAACCATGAACGGATGAAGAGCGCAAATCGGTCGACCGGGACAGATTTTCGCTTGCTATTTTGTTTGAAATGCTAATAGATTGGACAACAGGGATAGCAAGCAGCATTTTGGTATGCCATGGTACACTAAAAAGAGGGTGAATGCATACTTATGTTCCACTAATATGCACTGTATACCGCCGACGCCGTTTGTGTGCTGTAAAATGCGATGAGATACTATACATTAGCACCAAGTATGTCTGATAATTCATGAATGACTTGAATGTTCCGTGCCATTTGTAAGCCCATTAGCGACTGCCTATATGATTGTCCTTAGACAGTCGTAAAACAGTCCAATAGTCGACCATCAAAGCAATACGTTACCCATTTGTTTCAAGTGGGTCCGATGACATAGGCAGCTGTCGCGTAAAAACCCTATGACAAGGGCAAATTGCTGTAACAAATGTCCTACGTTGCGAGTTGCAGTAGTTATACCTCGTCTTGACAGTGTTAATATCACTGAAAGAGGAAATGGCTGACAATTGACGATGTTGTTTTGCCAGCTTGGTACACCAAGCCCTTGGAAATGAAAAATCTAAATATTGTTGTATATCTATATGAAAAAGAAGCACAACGGCACCAATTACTGAAAACGGATCACATTCCTAAGTTGAACAAAACCAGTGATTAAAGTATGGATCATAAATCACTTATCATTAACACTGATTTATTTGGGCAATATCTATGCCTTGTATTCCACAAGGTGTTGTAACCTGCAGAACGAAGTAAACATTCGACATTCCATCGTCATCGTAAACCAAATATACTAAGATGTTACTGATAACCACGTGGTCATCAGTAAATCAGGGTATATAGTATATGTTTCAATGGTAGTTTTAGGAGGGTACCGCTTACAACGCATAATTACACATTAAACATACCTTACTTTGCCTTGATGAATTTTAGTAATAGCCCTTGTCCATAAGGCAGTCGTATATATATCAACTAATTGATCATTTCCGCATAAAGTGAACCATCCGTATGCACCAACTAAAAGACCGAGGCTATAGTTAGACGGCAACGAACCTTTGCAACTGGTGGTAACTTAAACATGTTGTAGTTCATCCGACTAATAAGACATTAATGCGTATCGCGCATCGTAAGCCTGATATAGTGATATTTTTTATATCATCCAGTAGTCGCCCCGTTTATTTTGGTCAACAACCAGACTTAATGCTTAACGTCACAAATGCATTTTCCGTCCAGTAACTTCCTTATTTTACATTGAAACGTTCATATAGCGAACAGCAAATTCATATGAACATTCAATGCATGCAAACAATTCGAACGAAGAGGCCAATGTCAAAGATCTAGGACGAAGATCAGCATGATCTCTTGAATTACAATAAAGATCATAGTCTAAGTGCTTGTTTACGGCTGCATTAGAATTAAGTACAGTTTCAGTCAACCCGTGTAAAGCGCCATGTGCAATTTACTTTTCGACACCAGCACGTTAATATACATCTTGCTATGTACCGATTGGTGACGTATTTATAATTGGAATTAGGCGAGAATTTGCTGCACTGTTAGCAGAACAACAAGGCCAGCGTCTCCGAGGTAACAACAGTCTTATGAAACACTGCAACCTGCACCAAATGGACGCTTGAGTCGGATTACTACGTGCAGTTATATTTTACGAATAGGCCTTGCTTTAGTGCTAGTGTGATAACTGGCCCAAAGGTAATAAAACGTGTTATACTGAATCGAAAGACCATTCCGACGGTATTATCATACTGACCATATATTGATAATGCGGCTTTAGGCACATCATTGAAACATTCTTAAAGCTAACTTGGGTGTCCATCCCGCTAAAATTGATACCGATGACGGCTACGACGGGTCCATGCGACTTTCTTGTTCGCATATGCGAGGCGAATTGTAGCGCACAGATAAAATATGGTAAGTATATGTCCAACGTAGCCAGGAGCATTCATCTCCGTCGATCTCGCCTTCCATTCTACTGCACAATCCGAATAGCCTGACAGCAGGGAAATATGGCGCTGCCTTGATTTAAGGCCCACAATGTAATTTCTTCGGATAAGAACAATTTCATTTTGCATTCTTAATTACCCTTTCTATTTCTATGTGAGGAAGGGCAGCTCCTATGTAGACATGTTCTATGTATAGCTGATTGGCTCTACCGTCCTCGAGTGGACGATCAATAATCCTGTCAAGCAAAGCCGAAAGGGACGCTGACATGTCAACAAAGGTTTAGATACTTGTAAATGTGTCATGCATATAAACATTGAACGGGCAAAGATCATCGCGCTGAGGCAGTTGGTAGTTACCTAACAGCTATTTAGTTTTTCTGTCATTAAGCTATCTGCTTTCAGTGGGTGGTTGATTCACATCACACGAAAGACAGCAAGCCGTTGTATCAGATACCAAAGCTGTCCGGCAGTTATGGAAAATATTCCCAAGGCTTATACAATGAATGTAAATCAGATGCTTTCTCCCTTGAGTTTGATTCGTTAGTAGTTTAAATTTTGTTCGAATCAAATAATAAAGTCGGATTACGGCGCTCTCCATGAAAATCAGAACGCCATATACGAAAAATATCGATGGATGATATGATATACATCACAAGTACGCAGCATAAATTATTGATGACATCATGAAAAATATAGCTGAAAACGGACATTAACGCCTATACTGGCAGGGTCACTCCAATGATGATCGATGTTGGGCGCGTTGCATTAATCAATATCACTGCAGCTGCCAGTATAAGTAGCATTAGGCAAACCCCAAGATGGCAAATGTGGATGAGATTCTGATACTCGCTGGCAGCTCTCAAATACTTCACTGCGCTCAATGTAAACGCCGAGTTTATTCTGGATACATTTCGCACGAACTTCGTACGTTAACATACATACAAACGTATAAATGATGTATCGACGCCGTATCTGCTGTAAATTAGAAATAATAGCGATTTTATCCCGATGTTTTAACACAATGCGGGGGCTGCGTCTAAATAAGAAGCAGCCAATCACCACCCGTCAGGGTAAAGACCAAATAATACATTGACACAATGTATATTGTAAATGTTTTGCGAAACAGTATTATTGTTGAATAAACAATGCAAATTAATGAGGTTCTAAAATTAACAGAAACCTGGCTGTTGCAAAATACATAGATTGCTTGACAAAATGTTATGTCATAAAGCGCTATTTTTGGTGTTTCACAGATTTGCTCGGTTCGGGAATATACAAGGGGTGGACATCTGTTGGGTAGCATAAACTCGTTGTTTTTGCTCGGATATAAGTGCAACATGCCTCTGACTGTGGTCTCAGTTTTTTTCGCGGACCCAGAAGGCCAATGAGTCAGGAATGATATACATAAAACGCTGATTAAGATATAAGGATGCGGCTGAAGAATTCAAGGCAATAAGTTCATATTTCATCAAGGAGGTAATAAGTTGCATGCGAATGCTGACTGTGTTCTGCATGACCTAACAACGTTGGCATTGCGCACCTTGTCAGTGCCAGTGCATGCTGCACGCCTTTGGTACATAAATGTAGTTATCTCATGGACGTCGCAGTGGGTTGGCACATAATGCGGCGTCCAATTCCTGCAATCGCCTTCAAATACATAACACAAAAATGCTGATTTAGTCCACCTGCGCCATTGGATATCTGCTATGCGATTCATATTTCATAATTCAAAAGTAATAGGTTTAAATCGTTAGACGGCTATGGGGGAGCATCATGTGCACGGAGTGATCGTAACGCCATAGACAACACGGGTTCAGCTTTCATGGTTCATTATGCAAACAGAACAAGTAGTGTAAGAAAAATATATTTGCTATGTAATGTTGTATGTGCATTATTGAGGGGAAAGGGACATTGAAAACATTTCAGTTAGGTAAACAATAATGTTCGCGCTAGTAACACTAAGCACACCTATGACATGGTTGTTATAGACTTGAGGTTATTCTATGCCAGAATTGATTTCAGCACACATCATTCTGGTAGATATTGAGCATGAAAAAAATGATGATGGCTTAACATTTATTTTTGAGGTCCTGCCAAACTGAGCTTTAGGCTCAATACCATAAGTCAAATCAAGAAGCCTACCTTGTCCAATAAAGTGGAAGTCACTATTTACAGACTGCAAAATTCTTGTTACATTTGCTTATCTTGGGATTTATGTAGCTTCACCTGGACGTTTGTAGGATGCCCGGGTGTTAGCGCTCTAAATAAAAAATATTCACAACAGAATGTCGCATATTAATGAATTGTAGGCCACCGCATGCATGATTGCTGGTGTGTTAACCTAAGCATGATTGTAGCTGATGCTTAACATGCCCCGTTGCCTGGCTACCATTTAGCCGGCAGCTGGCCACATGGCATGAGTGACAACAATATGTTAATTAGACGCGATGTGACATTAAACTCTCATATGTTGCAGTACAATTTCGAAAAGGTATATTTCTTTTGCGAGCGTCAAATGTCAAGTGCGTTATCATATACTTGAACCGCATTCAATACGGCAAGTGCTTTCGAATCCAACAAAACAGTTGACTTATTTGGGTACTGGCATCACATTGGCAGCTAAATCATCTAGTTTGTCACTTAAGGGACAGCAGATGATCAGAAGGGATGAAATGGATATATGTTTCTTATACAGGTGAAGCCAGTGTGAATTGACAAACATAAATGCATGAATTAAGTTCTTCAGGATAAATGTACTTAGTAATAGCGGAAGTATATTGCAGCTAGTGGTGCCCCTTTTTGTTATAAGGTTAGATGATAGTTTTTCTTAGTAATTCGGAGAGTATATTGTAGCGTACGGTGCCCGCTTTTCGCACACACAGAATGTAGCTTGCCATGATTTAGATGCGCATAATGTTATTTGCATGGATTAGCTCTGCCTTAGCTAAATAATTGACCTCCGCGATGTGTCGAAATGGTTTTTATATGACCTAACTGATGGGCAAACAACCTGAACTAATTTTGCGGCCGCGAACTCATACCGCACCCCCAGATTGAAATAAACCAAGGGTTTTCAAAAGTCGTATAGCAATACGCTAAGTGAAACCCTGTAACATATCAATTAAAGATAGAGGATAAGATATCGACAAACTTCGAGTTCTATATGAATGAGCTAATATCATGACTCTCTTCCGTTTGTTTACCTTGAGTGCAAACGTCGCCGTAGTTAAAGTATGCATGCTGATAGCCATCAATTAAGCAAATTATGTAATCGATGCACATAATCAAGCCTCGCGTGAAAAAAACCGCCCGCTCACATGTCATGAACCATGCGTTTGCCTGCTTTCGATCTGACATTTTAAACATATCCTCTACTCTTCTAACGGGCGTACCCCAAACCAAATTTACCCCAAACGGGCTAACCTTGATAGCCGCCAGCAACATTTCTCTTTACAAAACCCTGCTCCTCATTCCCTGTGTTATTTAACGGGGAAAGTGCGACAAGCAATGAACGAACATTACCATATAGATGGCCACATCACATTACTGCCAAATAAGGCAAGTAAAAACAAGGGAGTGCCGTTCAAAACAATTTTGTCTTTGTGCCATCAGCAAAGCACACATACAAAAGCTTGTCAAATTGTTGGATGTTCATCCTCTTCTTGTTTGAGGTCGTGTTTTCATTGATCTGGTTTTCTGTTATGTTTTCCCTCATCTTGCGTTAAATTGTAGTCTAACTTATCTTGTTTGACGTTATTTTCTCACTAATCTTGTTTGATGTTATCTTCCCATCATAGTGTGTTTGATGTTATTGTCTCACTCAACGTGTTTGATGTAATCTTCTCACTCATAGTGTGTCTGATGTTATCGTCTCACTCAACGTGTTTGAAGTAATCTTCTCACTCACCTTGTCTGATGTTATGGTGTGACTTATACACCAGCTACGATATTGATTATGTATGATCATATATGTGCTTCATGCTTGGTATAAAATCACCTGCAGAAGTCGGCTTTAGGGATCTATATTTGCGGGTGAATCGATAATTCTCAGCTTTAAACTACAGTTATTATCAACCCTTTGCTTTATAAATCTGAGGTTTTTCCTATCTTGATAATGTAACTTTGTTATGCTCGATTTGCCATCTTTCTGATTGTAGTCACTCACACCTAACGAAAAGCGTATCTGTAGATTAATTATATAGCGTGCGAAATCTATTCGGCCGATTTATAAATACACATGCAATGTATACGCTTCGTTGTGGATCGTTTTTAAACTTATAAATATTTGGCGGCCTAACGCAGGGTGTCAATGATTTTACTCTACTCTGGCGCATAGCAATATTATATATTGGTATGGTGTGAAACATCGCAATGTAGTTACGTCCAAGAATGTTTGACGAAATTTACATCGTGGACATCTGGTTTATGTTCACGGAGTTTAAGCCACTCATATAGAAATGACCGGCATAGCACAGACCCTACATCGTTACGAATAAAATTGTGTTCTAGAACATGCATTGCATGATTAGCATGATCAAAAACCGATATATTGGAAATCACCAGTCATTATCAGCAGGGTTAATGCATACGTGGCAATGCAAAAAATGTGGACTGGATGCTGATACGTAATTTATCGCATGGTGACGGAGGGTTTGATACAAACAATCAATTTTGAGGTTAAAATAAACTGGGTAGATAAAAACAGCGAGGCAATGGGGTGCCTATGGCTGTCGTTATATTGTTGGCACAATAAATTGTCGACAATTCTAATACCAATGCACGATTTACTACGATGCTGGAACATGAAATGTTGACGCTGATGGCTTGTAGAGAGAACAAACCGATGGTATCCTAAGTGTAGCTATACAGCTTAAAATCGCTAAAATTAGCCCAACGTAAGGACAATTTCTGCTGAAGTACAACAGTCATGTGAATTGGTGGTAGTAAACATTGTAGGCACAATCGTATCATTTAGGGGGCATGTTTATCTGATAACCGATTTATCATCAAGATGCCAGATTTGTTGCAATTGTCAACTGAACATAACAACATATATTATGGCAAAAACGGAAAAACCAAGCTACGTGGGCTTAAATTGGGCGTATTTTGGATTGCCATTTATTACATACACTCCGCAACATAATGATAACACATTGGCACGTTTGATTTGCAATGTATTGAAAGAGTCTTTGAAACCTGGTTCACGGCTACATACGCTTGTTTGATGAATCTTGAATATCTCCTATGAATTATGCCACATCGTATAACGCAAGACGTAATTTTTATCAGCCAAGAAATATCTGCATCTCCTTACCATTATTTTAGCAATAAGTTGGCGATCGCTTTGAGAGAAAAGGAAAAATGCTATGTTTGAGAGGAACGCATAAGCTCAGATTGTCTCATTGGACGAAATACGGGACAATCGGCGCAATTCCTCCTTTTTGCACCAACCAGCTGAAAATGTCGCCTGAAGCAAGTGCATGGTTTTTCATATTGGTACCAATCTATCCCTATATCGGTTGATGATTATTGGCGTGCTCACACAGCCGAGTATTATTCCTCTAAGATGTCGTTAACCTATTTTACGATCAGACGTTCTGGTTCCTCTCATGAACCACACAAAACCATTATCTCGCACACATATCAATGCCTACAATACCACGGGCATTAAATATACGGCTTAGAATTCGGTGCTGATACAAAAGTGTAGCATCGCCACATCTGAAAAATTACAGATTATATTTCCATTTTGCGAGTAAAAACGTTTCCGCGTTATAATTTTCGTAAAGTCGTTATTAAAGTCGAAATTATTTGAGCAGTAATATTTTTCCCCTATAATTGTAATAGCTGCAAATATACTAAAAAGCCCTGTATGTACATGTATATTATAATGCTATGGGTTTAGTCAGCTGTATACTTAACTAGAGCACAGTGTAAATGACGAGCTGTCGTGGCATCATCAACCAACATTAAAGGCCATCCAATGTCGCGTAAAACAAAAGAACCAACCAAATATTGCCGAGCAATAATAGTGCCGATACTCGCATTGATGTTAATATTGGATCTGCCACGTGATGTGGATTGCAGTATCACTGACGGCGTGTGGAGTTTCCACATAATTTTTCGTTTTAATTGAAATTTCATGAAATTTGATGCGCGTGTGTCGATATCCTTTGGTGATCAGGGTTTACGTTTCTTTAGGATTGTGTCAGTATATAGGGCATGCCTTAAAGCTTTTAATGTTTTTAGTAATATTGATGGATGCCTTTCGGTCGTGGTTGAACCCTTATAGATTTCTTGATCCTATGAGCTTTTTGGGTACCAACACTTCACTCAATCGAGTGTATAGATTTACCTACTACAGTAGGCCAAAAGTGGACGTTTTGCGAGTCGCATCGTCCGTGGTGTTTCACTGCAGAACACTTTAATGTCAGTAATACCCTGTGTGCGCACTATTTACCCTTCCATACAAGGTGCACGTCCAGATTCGCTGTGGCTGAATCTACCGTCTGGGATCAGCATTAAAGAGGCAATTCCCGCTAATCTCCGCCTGGTACGCAAACAGATACGGCACTTGAAATGATGTGGGCAACTTGGTGATTGATCACTCCTTCGAGTGCACATGAATCATATCCTGCCTCATATCCCTAGGCAGTCCTCTTAGCCACGCTCATGCAATGACTTGCAAAAACTCGACCTATTGAACCACATAGTTATGTTTAAGTACTATTTTCATAGGATTATGAATATATTAGAAATATTTTGTGTGTGAGCGCTATATTTGTCTATGACACACAGGTGTCTATTCTGTAAGGGAACAGTATCGAGAAATATATTAATGGGAAAATATCAATGGACGAATAACAAGTCTTTTATTGGAGGTTCAATGCGTATCTGCATGTCTGATTCAGCAGCATCAAGGGAACATTGCCCTCAAGGTTTCAATTATGATAAGTTAAAACAGAGTTAGAAGTCGTTAGTTTTTGTCTGACGTAAGAAATAAGTTCACGGCTTGACGCTATGTTACAATCGACAAAAAATCTTAATTGCCATGCAACGGCTCGCGTACGATGTTAACCCCGGCTAACCAGTCACCTCAGAAACTGTGACAGAGTGTGATAAATGATACCAACTTCAAAAGTTTGCTTGTGTAAACTAGAGGTTGATTGTGAGAAAGTCTTGGGGCCTACAGACTGATTCACATCCAGCAAGCCTAGTGACCGGTTTCATGAAAACGATATATAAGGCGATGTAACATTGACTATGCTAAGTTATTATATGCTTTACAATAGTGTTTTATGTAACTGCACCATTTACAGAAAATCATGCCACGTACATTACCGTGTTATCCGAAATGTCCGAGATACCCGGAGGCACTAGTATGTGCCTTTATAAGCATTGTCAACAATGTAGTTCACATACATTTCCCGATTGATTCTTATGACTTTTATCGTAGAAGTTTGTGCTGCTGCCTTGATCATTGCCCAGCCAACGGTATTTGAAAATATACTTTTGATGTGAAGGTATGATGATTTTAGCAATGGGATGATATTACATATGTTATAGAGATGGCTGATGATTTGTTGAACCACGGTGAAACACTTCTTGAAGCTTTGAGTCTAATGATAGTGTTCTTGCAAATTATTGATGCAATTATTCATTGGACAGTTTTTGTTAGATAAGAAAATAGGAGTGCTAAATATGTCCAACCGTTAGCAATGCATCTTTTTTTAGCACATCCTTATTTAATAGAAACACTGAACTATAATGCATTGCCCCTGATAATGCCCCAAACAGCATTGTCGTTGGCCCTATAAACAACTGGGTGGCCTATATCATCCGTTCTAGGTGAGTTGCAGCATCTTGCAATTATCATCACCTTAATTGAAATTAGAGCCCTTTTTTGCAACAAATGTAAATTGACCTGTCTAAGTCATATAACATATATTAAATGTTACGAAATGCAGTTGGGAAGATGGTTGCGGGTCAGTTCGCCCATAGCGACGTGAGACTTGTTGAGATATGAGCGGTAAGCGTCTTGAGTACAAAGCACATAACGACGTGACACATGGTGAGTTACCTAGATTAGCCATAGTCATTATGTATGCTTCTAATTATATGACTTTATTGCTGTTTTGAGTGATTAACCCAGTGATTTAATGATTATGTTTTACATTGGGCTAAAGAAACACTATTGTTGCTTAAATAATTGTAATAATTGTGACGTACAGGGAAATTGTATGATATTTTCCAAACAATCGTAGAGGAGTCGATGAAATGATTGATTTAAGATGCACAGTATCCTTTCATCGCCGACTGAAAATTAACCGTTTAATATTCTGAAGGTGATGACCACAGTAATAGAGGGTGAAATGAATTTCTGTTAAGAGCGTAGTGGGGAATCATTTAAAGCCATGCTCTGATAGAGTGTGCAGGGAATTGCCTATCTCGACTCAATTCGGTTGTTGTTGTTAAATTGATATGATACCTTTCGGATGTTAATATCCAAATAATAAATCACCCAGATCTAACATTAAAAAATTGATTATAACCGCATGTAAAAAGAAGAAATAGCTGGATCCTAAAAGAAGTAATGCAGTTCGATCCACCAAAATAGGCGTATAACTGTAAACACATTGACTTACAGCAGCAACCATATTTGTTCCTCAGAATATGTTTTTCAGAATAGTCCGTAGCACAGCTCTTCCAGGCACATCGAACAGGGAAATCCATTCACCTTGTCATTTTTAGCATCAGCATTATGTTTAATAACCCATGCAATAATGCACGGTTGACAGCGCTCAAACAAATAAACTCATTGTGATCGCAATATTCACGACACAATGTTTCATACTAATAACAGTCAGGGTACTGAACGCAAGATCGGTGCCGTGTAAACCTAGGCATAATCGTAGTCGCCCTAATTTGTTCGATCGAACCGAATGTAAGTGAATATCAGTGTATCATTGCCTCCAGCAAATTATTAAGTATGAGGATGCGGTTATGGAGTAAGACATGGAAATATAACCGACATAGCAATATATTAGCTATATTGCTAAATATGGAATATGTTCAGTCCATATTCATTCTAGATCATAGTGTTATAACATTAGTCTTTCCAGGTGAATAAAACTGTACTCCTATAAAGCCGCAGGATAAAAATATCATTTTGACATATAGCTCAATTGTATACACGAATACATTATATAAGCGAAAACACTTCGAGTTAATAAATATCATTATTACATTACAGATGATGTTCTGGTAGGTGTTCTCAGCTAATGCCATTCAAGTTAATTGACAAGGACATGTAATTGATAAGCAACGCAGCTTCACCATGGCCGGTTGCCTTGTTTAGCAGGCAGCAGACCACTTGGCATGAAGGAGAACAAAAGGTTTACTAGGCGCGATAGGACAGTATACTGTCATATGTTGCGGTGCAGCTTCGAATAAGTTTATTTATTTTGCGAAAGTCAACGTTCAAGTGCGTTACAATATACTTGAAACAAATTCAACATGGTTTCGAATCCCCCAAAACAGTTGACTTATTGGGTACTCGCGTCACATCGACAAGTAAATCATCTAAATTATCACTTAATGAACACTTAATGATCACCAGCGATGAAAAAGATGTTTCGTATACAAATGAAGCTAACGCGAACTGACAGACATAAATGCATGAATTAAGACCTTGATGAATGTTGTGCTTAGTAATATAGAAAGTATATTGGAGTTGGTGGTGGCCGCTTTTGGTTATAATGCTAGATGATATCTTCGTGGGAAGTATATTGCAGCGTATGGTGCCCGCTTTTCACACACAAAGCATGTAGTTTGTCGTTAATCAAGTAAACTTAGTGTTATTTATTAGATTAGTTCGACCTTAGCCTAATCATTGCCCCCGCGATGTGTCAAAATGATTGGTTTTGAAATAACTGTTGAGCAAACAACCTAGACTAATTTTGCCGCGGCAAACTGCATTAACGCATTTGCTTCACTTCGAGCCCCAGAATGAAATAAACAGACAGCCTTCGTTATATAACAATACGCGAAGCGAAACCCTGTAATATCTCGGTTAAGGATAGAGGATAAGATATTAACACAATATGCGAGCTGTATGAATCTGCTATTATCATGACTCGCCACGGGTTGTTTACCTTGAACGCTAACGTCGGCCTGGTTTAATCCTGCGTTCTGATTGGCATCAATAAAGCAAATTGTGTAATTAATGCACTGTCGATATAAGTGTGGACATTGCGGCACGAAATGCGGTGTGCTTGTCCGAACAAGACTTTCAGTCCCTCAAATCGATAAAGGTTTGCCGTGGTATTATGTAAAGTACAAATATAATTGCAAAACACTCACAGTGACGACCAGGATTATCCGCGTTCCCAGAATAACACGACTATAGTGTTTCTCAAACAGGGACTGCGAAAAATATTTCCGCCATTGACGGACCGGGTTTTCAACAACATTGGGTGCTCATAATCAAAATTGTTAAGTACTTACTTGTAATAAGATGGCATTCATGTTGCAGTACCTACCCGGCAATGCTCACAATGACAGTTAAGTCTACACTCAAGCCGTCATTTAATTCTTAAGATGCTTGGTTCCGTGCGCATAAGTGATTCGTTTTGAGTTGAGCCGCTTCTCAATGTAACAGTTGCTCTTTTTGGCACACCGCAGATATCGAAATGTAAACTGGCAATATTCTTTAAACTGTTTGGAATGTTATGTCCAACTTACTCCTATAATTCCGTAAAAGGTTGCCTGAATACGCACGCTATATCTATATTATATTTATTTAATTCAAGCAAAACATGTGTTTTAACTCGTTTATCAAGCGTACAAAAGCGCTTTTATTTTACTTAACCCTTTGCATGAACGCCAACATCCTCGCAACGTTATCATTCATGTCATTGTCGTTAAGAGGATCATAGCTGAGGTTTGTTGGAGATATTATATACACCTGCTTGACATGCTTATTGTACGTATGGATATGTTTCTAGGTAGATTGTCATAATTCACGCCATTGGTGGATTGAATCGGCTCCATCAACGTGTTTAAGAACGCCTACTGAAAAGTGTATAAAACGCTCGTTTTAATCCGTATTGAGAATAAGTAGCTCACGATGACTCTACATGATCACCTTATGCCGGCAAACGTTATTGGCGTTAGGTAACCAACGTAAAAAGCCACATCCACAGTGAGGTAGACATGTACAGATTCATATTACCGGATTGCTTTTTATAATATGCTAGCTGTACATGGCCCATTTGGCCGAACACCTAAATTTTATTCGGCAAACTAACAAAAAGCATAATCACCCACTCTTTTAGCATTCTAATTAGACCAGAAATGAATACTTGGCAATTATGTGAATGTTTCTGGAAATGCGATATTTCGGTTTGTAACATTGTATTATGGTTGACTGGAGAAAAGCGCTTAACGTCGTGTACCTTATCGTGCAATAACTGGAGTGTAGGATTTCGTTGGAGCGACGCGCGTGTCACATTAAGCGCTCGCATCGCTCTACTCCCACAACCAGATGGCACATCGTCAGGTTACATTAGGCGTATCTTACATCTCAACGATCATGGCGCCTAACAAAAGACCTGTTCATTCACTTAGAGGGTTGGCAACCACATGCGCTTGGTCTTGTGAACTAGCATTGCTGATGCCGATTTCAATATTCATTTTGTACACATCACATTTTAAGACCGGTAAACATAGATAACCGCAAAAGTCAGCGAAGTAAGAAGATTTTATTTATTAATGCGTGCAGTTTGATTTTGTCTTTGTGCCATCAGCAAAACACAATTACTAAAGCTTGTCACATTATTGCATGTTCACCCTGATCTTGCTTGATGTCGTGTTTTCATTGATCTGGTTTGCTGTTATGTTTCCCTAATCTTGCGTTAATTTGTAGTCACACTTATGTCGTTTGACATTATCATCTCACTTATCTTGTTTGATGTTATCTTCTCATGCGTCTTGCTTGATGTTATCTTCTCAAGCGTCTTGTTTGATGTTATCTTCTCACTCATCTTGTTTTATGTTATGTTCTCAAGCGTCTTGTTTGATGTTATCTTCTCAATTATCTTGTTTGATGTTATGTTCTCTCTTGTCTTGTATGCTGTTATGGTGTCACTTATGCACCAGCTACTATATTGATTATTTGAGGTTATATATGTGCTTCATGCTTGGTATAACATTTGCCTATGAATCGCTAATTCTCAGCTTACCACTACTGTTGTTATTAACACTTTTCTATATAAATCTGAAGTTTTTCCTATCTTGATAATGTAACTTTGTTATGCTCTATTTGAGAGTAGTCACTTACACCTGAATAAAAGCATATCTGTAGATCATTTATCTAGCGTGCGAAATCTATTCGGGCCGATGTATAACTACACATGCTATATATGCTTCTGTGTTGAACGTTTTAATCTTATAACATTTTGACTGCCTAACGCAGAGTGTCAATGCATTTACTCTACTCTGGCACATAACAATATCATATGTGGGTATGGTGTGAAACGACGCAGTTGTAGTTACGTTCAAGAATGTTTGACGAAATTCACATCCTGGAAATCTGGCTTACGTTCTCTGAGTTCCAGTCATTCATTATATAGAAATGACTAGCATAGCATCTATCCTTCATCATTATGGATAAATGACTCTTTTGATCATGAATTACATGATCAGCAGCCGAGAAACATCGGTATATTGGCAATCACCAGTCATTATCAGCGGGGTAAATGCCGACGGTGGCAAATTGAAAAAAAATCCCGGACTGTATGCTGATACGTAATTTTTACCACATGGTGGCGGAGGGTTTGATACAAACAATCAATTCTGGGGTTAAAGTATATTGTTGGCATAATATATTGCCGATCATTCCAATAACAATGCACGATTAACTACGACGCTGGAACATGAAATATTTGCTCCGATGGCTTGTAGAAAGAGCAAACTGATAGTACCCAAAGTGAAGTTACACAGCTCAAAAGCGCTAAAGTTAGCACAACATTGTATAGAGACAGATATGGTGGCGCAAACTATTCATATCTCACGTTATATTCACGCTGCTTAAACTCTGCCA
Source organism: Urechis unicinctus (assembly GCA_034190875.2). NCBI lineage: Eukaryota > Metazoa > Annelida > Polychaeta > Xenopneusta > Urechidae > Urechis > Urechis unicinctus. The sequence goes on from CM067343.1 coordinate 35,732,329, forward strand.
CAATACTCTCGTTGGGATGAACACTCTTAATAACAATCGACAGCACCCGTGTTTGCTGACAACACTCCAGCAGCTGATGTTTGCCTGAAGAATACAAACGGATACCCGTTTCGCGTAGCAGATGACGAACGGTAGCGTATCTATACTAAAAAGTAGTAATTATTATATATCCGTTGAACAAGGTACTTGTGACTTAGCGCATGCAACTACATGGCGACGATAATGCACTTCTGCGAATGGATGCATTGAAAGGGTCTTTGAAATCTAGTGCACGCCAACATGCGCTTGTTGGATGACTCCTGAATAACTCATATGAATTATGCCACATCATATAACGCACGAGGTATTTATTATCAGCCAAGAAAAATATGCGTATCCTTACTTTGTTTTTAACAATACGTTGGCGATTGCTTAGAGAGGAAAGGAAATATGCTATGTTTAAGTAGCGCGCATAAGCTCAGATTGTCTCATTCGACGAAATACGGGCCAATCGGTACAATTCCTCAATTTTGCACCATTCAGATGAAAAAAATCGCCTCCAGCAAGTGCATGCGTTTTCATGTGGGCTCCAATGTAGCTCTAATCCCGGTTGATGTTTATTGGCGTTCTCGCATAGCGGAGAATTATTCCCCTAAGATGTTGTTAACCATTTTTACGATCAGACGATCCGCTTCCTCTTACGAGCCACACGAAAGCAATATCTCGCACACATATCAATTCGTACAATGCCACGGGCAAGAATATACGGCCTTTAGTTTGGTGGTGATGCGAAAGAGTAGCATCGCCACATTTTGCGAGCAAAAACTTTTCCTCATTATAATATCTGTTACGTCGTTATGGAGAAAATTATTTTAGTAAGAACCAAATTCTCTTATAATTCTAATAGCTGCAAATATACTGAAAAGCCATATATTCACTGCAGACTATAATGCTATGGGTTTATTCCTCTGTTAACTTAGAGCACGGTTTAAATGTCGAGCTGTCGTGGCATCATCAACCAACATTAAAGGCCATCCAATGCCGCGTAAAACAAAAGAACCAACCAAATATTGCCGAGCAATAATAGTGTCGCTACCATCAATGATGTTAATATTGGATCTGCCACGTGCCGCGGATTTCAATATTACTGGTAGCGTGTGGAGATTCAAGATAAATTAGCGTTTATATTGGCATAACACGAAATATGATGCGCGTGTGTCGATATCCTTTGGTGATCAGGTTTACGTTTCTTTAGGATTGTGTCAGTATAGAGGGCATGCCTTAAAGCTTGAAATGTTTTTTGTAATACTGATCGGTCATCATGGTTGAATCTGTATCCAATTGAGCGGAAGTAATCACACCTGGCTGATAATAAACTATTCATATGATTTGCGTCCAAGTGAACAGCGAGAGAAACGTGCGATGAATTTGGAAAACCATCCGCAATGTATTAGGGAGTCGGACGTGTAATGCCCCCACGGATATTCAATACGGGACTCATTACGTTTTCTTTGCAGGAAACGGGAAGCATACCCTTGTTCCGGGCTATATAAGAGATTACAAGTGTACAAGTTATAATGATATTCAAGCTAATGAAGTGATAAGATATCCATAAATTGCACAAAAGACTGCGTGAACGAAGTGCAAATGGACAAGATAATTGAACGCCCATTTCACTTCGTCACAATGCACATCATGCTTGTATCATATATCACGAATTTAAATGTACCCATTGATTTATATTAGCTTCAACATGAGCACTAATCACCAACATCCCAATGTGAAACCCGAACCAGTATTTCAGTTTTTACCGCTGCACGCTGATAATATGCACGGCGGCCGTGAACATTGTCATACACGCACAATTCCTGTTTATGTAAGCACAATCGGTCGTCCAAGAGATTACTCAAATAATATACTTAAGCTTTCAATCATTTGTAAGCACACAGATTATCACATTATATCAGGATGGATTTCCCGGAAGTCTCAGCTTGATACGCAAACAGATACGGTACGTGCTCTGGATAGGTGCAGCTTGGTGAATGATCACTCATGTAAGTGCAGATGAATCATATCCTGTCGCATATCCTCAGACAATCCTCTTAGCCACACACATGCAATGACTTGCAAAAACTCGACCTACTGGCCCTCATAGTTATGCGTAAGTACATACCCTAAGGATTGTGGGGGTAAATAAATATGGATGTACAGCAGCGGCATGTTACACCTGCCGAATATTTTCGAATTTTTGGGGTGTCTGAGCGTAACATTTGTCCCTGACTCACAGGTATCCATTATTTATGGGAACATATATGATGATTAGCCGGTAACACAGAGAAACCCACGCCGTGGCGTGCTGGTGACTAAAGTAGTGACAAATTGAACATAAAATGGCAAGAACTGTAAGCTAGCGGGAACAATCGCAAAACATATTGGCGTATATGATGTGGCTTAAGTTGACGCATCTTCATACCATACACGCACAGGTGAAGGGATCATTAACAATGATTAAACGCGCGAACCCTACAGTCCACGCTCCTACCAGTGGTAGCAAAAATGTGCGTTAACGTTAAAAAAGTTTTATCCAAAATTTCGGTTTAGACAAGGTGCCAAACGCGGAATGAAGGCAGCGTGTCCGTAATGTATCGTAATTTCTATCTGTTCCAAGTCGTGTTTTCAATCCCCAACCATATCTGGGGCACTTTGAGCAACCGATTTTCAGTTCACCGAGACGCATATTTAACAATCCCCTTAGATGGGTTCAGTTTAAAATGGTGATACGAGATTTACGCAAACCTGCAAGACAGAATAAGGAAGATGACCTGGATTATATCGATCAATTTATAAATTAGTTATCGTAAATGTGTCCACTTACGACAATTATAAGGAAATTGTCGTTTGGTATTGCCCAAGACAAACTGCAATACAAAAGAGAAAACTGAAATGTTTATAAGTTAAGCGCGGTGTAAATGAGGACATGCAGTAACCTGCAATGGCGTTATAAGCCAGTAGAAACAGCTTTAAAAACACAAGAACTAGAACATTTTTATCAACTCCATCTGTCCCCATCTGAGATTCAATGATTATATTAGTAATTTTCATGCTAACACATCGCACCGGAACAAGCAGCGATAATTGTTCCTGTTACTGTTGCTAAAGGTCAAGCAAATTGTCTGGTAATCCTTTCGAGTAAATTAGATTATTGTGCAATAAATTCAAATGAGCATCAAATCGTAGTCAAGGTCCCCTAGCCTGATGGCTGCGGGCGCTGTTTACATGTTACTGATATTCAATAGTCTCGCCTTCAGTCTAGGCGAGCTTAATGCCTCGAAATGGACGGGCATCCCAAATTTGGGATGCTCCAATCACAAGCCGTGTCTCTCGGTCACTATCGGGTACTTTTGAGTCATTGTCTCTCATTGGTCAGTTCTACAAGTTCCAAAGAACTTGTCCAACCGGACGAGTGATTTTCATGAGCCGGGCACACATTCTACAACACTCCGATTTGTTGTTTCACGCTGAGTGGCTCCGTTAATCACACAGTCGGCGAGAGAAGCAGACACACAACTGGTTCTATTTAACTGACTATATTAGGTAAACATACTATCATACAGCTAAGCGATTAAAGCGCTTGTTGTGGTGCCAATTTGAACTTTTGAGACGCCCCATAATTTCAGAAGACATTCAATGTTTTCTCATTGGACGCAGACCACAACAATGTACATGACGTCACTATTAATATTATGGACAGTACCAAAACAGTTCCGTCTGGTACTGCTCGCATTGAGCGTCATTTTTCACTTATAGTGTGGATAAACTAAGATTTGCTTCCTGTTTTACAGTTAATAAAACAACGTAATGCAAAAATGCTTTTGCTTTGGCAGGCGTCGACTTTGTCTTTATGTAAGATTATTCTTTTGATTGTTTTTTCGAATGCAAAATTTCAAAAATACACGTTTGTCATACATACGTTCTTTATTCATGAACTCTGGTTTATGTGACATTTGCAATCTCCTCTAAACTCTTGCTCGACGAATGCTGTGTGTTGGCCAAGTAATAGGGGAGGAAAATTAAAGTGCTAATATTATAGCTCATTATTTGGCGTTACTCATCAATTGTATTGTCATCAATTTTACATTAAAACCTGAGGCCCAATGAAGGCCGATAATTTCGTTCGTTTTGCTTTGATGAAAGCATGTAAGAGAGAGCGTAGATTATCTAACTTTCTCTTGATGAATTTTGCTTTGGAGTGTGATCATGACACCGTCAATTTAATGGACGCAATTTTATAATATATCAGGAGTCTTGAACAACGAGTTATTTAAACACGTTGTATATATCTTATTTTCACCCGTTTGACTAACTCAAAGAGCCCAGAAATGTCCATGTCTGATAACAATTTCGCTGTAAAATGGCTCGCAGTTTTTCTACTATCGAAACCTGCATCGAAACCTGCAGCATTATATCTCACGGTCATATAGAACTTCAAATAAATTACATTGGTTTCATCGTGTGCCGTCGCCGTACCTGAACGATTGTGACCGATGGTGTTCGCTAGTGTATTGCTTAATATTAGAAAGAAAAATAAGTCCTGACCATTTGCTTCAAAAAAGAGATTTTGACTAAGGCTAATCATACATTGCAATAGTTCCGTGAGTATACATTACTACACTTTTGGGCGAACTAGAACAAGACAAGAGATACATACAAATACCAATGTTGCTTTATTTGTGTGCAAATATGCAGAATAGCGAATGTTATATTTTGCATCAATCTGGTGCATGACAAGTATATGCTTGCAGGTGACGGAGAACCTTCCAATGTATAACTTGAGCGATGCTAATAAAGTGATTGAGCATTCGAACATGTTTGCTCCTAATCGGCAGCTGAAATGGAACCACCTTATCTTTTGGGAATTTAAAAAAGAATGCATTAAGGCTTGAGGAAGGTTTTACCATACTTATTGCAGCAAACTTAAATACTGACGTAGATCTCATCGCCGTGCCACAAAATCCTATATATCATTCCCAGATTGGACCACGCAATAATTCTTAAATGATTAATGATGCGGTGGTCTAAAGGCAAGCGACAGCGCAAGAACATTACTTCTGAAGGTAGTCATTTGATAACGATTCGTGATAACGGCATCGTCCACACTGGCATATTCCTATTGATATTAACCTCACCAAACCATGACCACAGTTCTGTTCGAGTTTGTTTTAAACGTAACCAAAACAAAACGCACGCTGTTGACGATTGTTTGTAGGTGATTTAAAGAGAGCAAAACATCTGGTTGGTAACGAATCCCATTGTTGCTACGTGAACATGGTGCAAATTTGCTTCATTATCTGGCTCGCTATGGTATAAATACCCACTGAAATCGTTGCTGATAACTATTGGCAAGTACTGATGACGATTCACTTTGGGTTTGGTCTGCTGCTACATGTCAATGGTGATGTTAAAGGCGGAGCATTAAATGACACAGTGCCATTCGTTCGTGAAATAACGGTGCATCGAGGACTTGGCTGTCGCGGCTTGATAGCATTTTTCTTATACAAAAAGAATTATCAAAGCGACGATGCTAATTTTGGAATAAACATGCTGAATGAAGATTGAACCCCAGAGTTAGCATGTGCATTATTCACAGTATACAGAGGGCAACCAACTTCCCATATTGCGTCATGATATGACGCAATACACTCTATGTTTTGCACTGAAGTGGACTGGAAGGGAGTCGCCTGCGTTATAAAGATGGGGTTTATCCGAGAGGGAATATACCCAATAATACTGGCTCAATCATTCGTAGATTAAGCAATATTAGGCATCTGCAACTAACCTAAATCCTAAACATTCGATGACGATGACTTGAATGATGTGATGGAACCTTACTATGGAAAGAAGCGCCTCACCAAAGAAAACATTGAGTGCACTGTTCGATAAATTGCACACAATAACTAGTACAAACATCGATGTTTGTGGCTGACTGGTTTCATCAGGTACTGCATGGCTCAGCGCTCTGCTTGGAGACTTTAATGTGCAAAGAAAGTGCCGTAATCTCTAACAAAGCCAGAACAAATGACGCAAAACGAACATTTAGCGAGTTCGTATGTGAAGAGACTTGTTCGAGAGATGGACGACCTAGAAGAAAGTAGCGCTCTTTCGGGGTCTGATGTTCTTACGGCTAAGCAGTTGCAAAGGTCTTTCAACGTATCTGACACCTCAGACTGCTCCCACATGGGGATGTGTTCCGGAAATACTGTTTAACTTTTCGGAAGATCCCTACTTTGCGCAGAAGGCTGACTGCGTTGCGCTACTTAAAATCAGATACTGGCAACTGAATGCACACGAAGCATGCAATAATATCATTAATTGTCATCATATCAGACAATAGTTATTTGAATGTTGGATTAAGCTTTTGAACGTTTTCTATGCGCGTTTTCATTCGAGCAAGTCCTTGGAACTTGGTTTTATGAAATTGTTTTTTCTTTGGTTTACTTGTTCTCTGCGGCTGGGAACTAATTACAAAATTAAGTCTTGTGATTAGTAGCCATGTATGCTCATGGTTACATGATTCTGAGTACAGAAGACATGTGCATCTACCAAAAGATCGGTCGTGCTGTAATTAGTGAATTGCAGGTGTTTGCATGATACCTTTGTATTTTCTTTAAGCCTGGCCATGTTTTTATGTGAACAATACTTATATGCTGATTCCTCCATGCTTTGTTGTCATAGAATATGTGATTCTGCGATAGTCACAAATATATGCGCTTGTATGGCAAATATATTCTCTATATTCTACAATGGTATGCACTCAGGATATTGTACTGTTGAAAATTGTTATATTGCTTATACAATAACTGTAGACAACCACAATGGTAACGATACGGTTGAAATTCAAGTGCAAGACATTTATGCTGCAGCTCAAGTTCAATTCATACGATCGATTGTGGATGATTATCACATGAAACTAACACGTTAAAGAAGCAGCCTTCAGGTGCCTCAGATAAGGTTATACGAGCGTTTCCTAAGTTGATATTAGTCAACCACTCATTGAGCATTGAATAAAGAGGCTAAATAAAGGAAATCTCAGAAATAAAGTACCTCCTGTTATTGTTGTGTCACACGGCTCACACACACACACACACACACGCACACACATACACACACACATAACACGCACACACAAACGTTCGTGCTCTCCTGACTTGATGACGCTATGGTAAGCACTATTCGCTTTATATACATTCGTTTTAACTTCGTCAGCTCTCTGATCTACCGCGTATTTGAGCTAGCAGAACTTTGCACCGAAGTGGACAGTTTTCGTTAAAACCGATTTGCTCTAATAGATGTTTGCGGTTGTTAAAGGATAACTAATTAAATACACAAAATATTGAGCCAATCCCTAGACCCTGTGATGTATTGATTTGTGCGAATCGGCATTTGCCAACAGGTGATTAGAAAATTCAATTTGCTGTGTATTCCATTTGTGCTTTAGTGACGTTATGGTGCTTGCCTTACTGCAAAGTGCTTTAGCACTTGTTGATTAGCTTATAGCTGCTAGCTAAGTGAGCACATTAACCTGTAAATGCGGGTAGTCTAAATGAGTAACTGCTCACTTTAACACAGTCTTTGCCCTGAACGATGATTATCCTGCTTAATTTTGGATATACTGCGTAATAGGTCTTCTTTACCAGATAACTCTTGTAAGGTATCATATCATGAAAGTTATATCATACCAAACGTCTAGCGTGGTCTACACGCATACGCATATATCTATATGGCGAACTGCCACAGCTCAGGTTAACCTTGAAAAACAGCAATGTAGTATATAACGTCGACGCGGTGCTATGCATTATAATTGGCTTACACGCATAAGGAAATATCGATGCCGTAAGTGCCATCTGTGTCATGGCACGTATTTATAAAATCATGCATGAAACATCCTCGAGAAAAAAGAAATTCTTTCAGTTTTGCTATACAAAACTCACCGCATCGATCTCTGAGGTGATGAATTGAGACAAATGACATATCAATAATGGTAAAAGTGAGCGACAGTAGTATGCTAGAAAATTGGTCAGTGGTGTACCACAAACATGTACGGACCTTTCTGCATGAGTCAGCTCTTTAGCTTGATGAACCATCGCATTGATGTGTATTATTAATCAACACATTCTCTACTACTGCCGTTCCAAAAAATGATTTTTGCAGATCCACTATGATCTACTATTCTAAAAATGCACCATAGATTTTTCTTTTCATCTTACGCTGCACCTGCGGAATGAGAAACTACCTTATTAATCATGTAAGGTGCTTCATTGACTCCATTCGCATATTCGTGAAGCTTGATCAGAGTTTCCGTAACTCTTCACACGATGTAGTTCCCTTCCCATCGAAGGTAAACATGGTGGTGCCTATTGTATTACATGCAGCTCTATATGCCTTTATAAGTGTGTGCAAAGCCTTTTGTCAAATACTTGCTCAATTAATATTGATGCCATTCGACTTGCTTTGGGGCAATATATACGGACTATGTTGTTGGTCAGACTCTGACAAAGGTCATTACTGACAAGCTGACGGCACTTCTAGGATGGCCTGCATTAAGTAAAACCATTTATTACAGATGGCAACATATCAATCAACCGTTCATCGCTTGACTCAATATAAATTACTATTTTGAAATATCATGGATCTTAAAGCGCCACCAATTTATTTTAATGGGAATTAAAAATGAAATTATTGTATCAGTTGCGACCCTCAGATAATGATATATCTTGGTATTGTATTCGCATTAGCTAAGTCTAAGGCAAAGCCTACTTGCACCACAAAACATGCTAGAAGTAAAAATATATATAACTGTGATCATGATGATTTGATTATTTGGCACTCAATATCTGTACGCCTGTTAATTATGGGGAACAATAGGTAATCTCCCTCAGCATTCTTTGCACTAGTACGCGTCACGTAGCCGCTATCTTTAATATATGTATTATTTAGCGTTAAATATATCTGTACATGGTCTCCTTATGTTGTTTATTCGAAATTCGATACGAAAGATTCAGCACCCAGTTGATACCTCTGAAAGTGCCTTTGCTTTGATGTGATAAATTTATACTTCACACCAATTATATATATAGGACAATGTATTACCTAAATTTCATAGATATTTGATTAGTTATTATATCAATTGATGGAAAAATGCAAATGAAGCATTAGCGGTGGACCCACTTGTGTATTTGATCATAACAGAAACATGGGATAGATGTAACAGATATTAAAAGCGGTATTATCAATTCTCCATTGAAGCATTACTTATAGCTTGTTTGTTTTCCAAGCACACAAAAAGGCATAATCCGATTATGGACATCCGACAGCAAGCTTCGTTTTGCACTTTGAAACAGCCGGTCACTCTATTCCCGTAGGTTTTAGTAACTTTTGATAAATCGATACATATATAAATGTTTGGCAGTCATCCGGTAAACTGCTCACCACCTCGCTCTTCCACTCATTGCATTGATTTTGTAACAGTAACTACCAAAAAGCTGATTCTACATTTGACTTCCCGTTTGATTCTGTGGTCAAATTTGCTTTTCATCTCGCAACTTCATTAATTTGAATTCTGATCAATCACTGACTGTGAATATACCACCTGCGGCGCGGCGAGCTATTTATCTGTTTCTAAAAGTGCAGCGCCATAGGAATAGACTTGACTGAACTTAATGCTTGGCAATGAATCAGCAATACTCAAGAGGAATACCGCAGTTTTGATTCGCTTCACTTCTGCCTTAAAAGATGGTAGGCGATTTGAATAAAACAGCGATGTTTAAGGACATCCAGCTATGCAGCTCAACATCGCATTTGGGTTTATCGTAACTTTTATTTTATTGCGTAGAAATATCTGCGTCAACCCAAGTTTAATGCCACGTATCTGTTATTTGCGTTTGTGTAATGTAATTTGGACATGCGGCATCGGTAGACATAAATCACGGTGTCGAAATTGCTCTTGTCGATTCATACCGCCAATGAGTATGTTACTACCCTACGACAAAACATAAAAAATGATCTGTCACACAATGCATGGTACATAGGCAAACAACGTCACCTGCGTACAGCACTGTGGCGTTGACAGAACGGCAAAGCAATGCAAGCACACCGTCCGTGGACCTCAGGCAGCCAATCAGAGGAAAAGATAATGGTAAATACACAAATAATTTATAAACACAAATTAGTTTTTTCGGCGATGAAAGCAGCACATTTCCTTATTCGGTTACTGATATGCCATGAAGTATGATATATATAGCAAATTCCGAATGCTCCAGCATTCAAATACGTTTATTTCTAGCACTTTTAGTGGCAACAGGCAGCAAAACAGGACACTATGTTGCCGCTGAAGCAGAATGAGAGCACCGAAAAGAAATACAAACTGGATATTGAAAGCGGCTGAAAGCGTCAATTAACTCATGCCTGTTTGTGTGGGCTGCTATGTCAAATGAATGTGAAGGCTGTAACTCTCAAATAGGGTATATAAAAGGCTCGATTGCTAAGACTATTGTTAGTGCAAGAGCCGCAAAGAATCAAGCTGTTCGGATACATATCAAGGGATATATAATGGCGATTGCTTGTGGGAATCTTTGTGACATGACAGCTTTGGGTGGTTACACGGTCATTCGACCGACAGATATGTCTTGGTCTTGATGTTGTTAGAAATATGTCACTCTTATTGCATCGTAGAAGCCATTTTCAGGATGATACGAAAATAACCTGCCAGGCACACTTTTGGGACAAATACTGCCTCAGATATGTCGAGATGTGTATGTGTGCCTGCTGTATGCATGAGAGAACTGTTCTTGTTAGCCATACATTATCAGCCAGCTACCAGGATCACCTTTACGCAGTATTTTGTTATATAGACACAAGTTGACACTGTTTATGCAGCTTCCTCTATTTTCATCAGAAATAAGCATGCTGCGATGTAACCCGCAGATCGACATTAGGTTCTTCCGATGGCTATTAAGCGTTTGCCAATATGCATTATCCCAACGTTTTAGGTCGAGCGCACAAACAAGCAAGCATTCATACATATGTTACAGCAACTCAAGTTTACTACGAGGTGATGATGTGTCAGTTTTGCATGATTCAATTAACAAACCTACAAGCGTTCGAAAGGAGCAGGTAGTAACTTAAGAAAACAGTTCATTAGTCGGCACAGACTGTCGACACGATACCTCAAATCTATGCAAAACAAAACCCAGTCATGCACCAATGAGAGTTTTGTTGTGCGATCAGTGTCAGATTAACGTCTTCAAATCGCATTATTATCCCTTTTCAAATAAACGTAGACTTTAAGCCTAGTGATCAGCCTGTTACTCAAGGCAAGTTGATATAACAATATTGGATCACATAAATAGATTGCAGGGCAGATTCGAATGTTCTTCTTCCATCAGGGGGAATTACATAACTAACTCTCTTCTGTAAGATGTTTCCACGCGACTGCGCTGCCTCGGTTTTGTTAGCAAAAATGATGCATCTTTATGTATCTTATTCAAACGCCATAGTGCAAAGAATCGAAGTGACACACGCAATAGCAGTTTTAGAGTAGCACGTGCAACAGAAAACTACAATTTGCTCGTTACTTGGAATCTTTGTGCATGTCCATGTTTTCTGATCAAATAAATGATAAAACGTTGCTTGTAATATGTGTAAAGCTCCGTGGCGTGCTATGTTGGCCAGAGCCTGAGTGCTTCCTGAAGTCGTATTATGCGAAAATGCGATAATGTAGATTTAATTGACCTATATCACGAAAGCAAAATCTAGGCTAACATGAAAGCGTCACTAGAATGCATACCATTTAATCGGCGAATGCATTGTCATGCGAAGTGATAGGAGAAATAAAGGAGTTAGCTAGGGATATCTATATTCTGATGACTAAATTTTTGCAAAAATGCACACATTATATAAAGGCAGAGGAAACAATACACGTAGATATCAATAAAATTAGCTGCTCTATGACTTTATAAATACATGTCATATGTTTGCTGACAAATCTGATCTGTCTTATTTGTGTTATATTTATATGATCAGTATGATATGTCCATAGCTATGCGGATGCCTATGCGAAGAAAAACAAGGCAATTATTGTACACCAGTGGTTACTACGGGCCAAAAGAAATCAATGGCTATTGAAGTATGATCATAGATCTGACAATATGTAGAAATGGAATTACTATGTTACTCATGGTTCTTCTGACTTAGATAGTGTATTGAACGCTTCAGAGACACTTGGCAGTATAAATATGGTAACATTGTATTTGTGTCTCGGCGGTAACAGCTTGCTTCTTCTTCTTAATATTCACGTAACAACAGAGCCGTTTGGTTTTTAGGTCACTGTATACCTTTTGAATGCACCGACATCTTGGATTGCAATTTCTTGGTGTGAAATAGCCGTTTTGGTGGTATGTAATTCTTCGATCTAAAATGGATCGAATCGTTTTGAAACAATGTAAATTGCTGCAAGATCTTGAAACAGAGAGTTCAGGTTTCTTGAGAAGCAAGAATCGGTGAAATGAGCGATATAGTGCAATAAGCGACGCATAGTATTGGTCTCGTTAAACCGTCACCTGGTTAACCTACAACGCACCGGAGCGACCATATATTGTGCACTGAAAAGAACCGACGACATAAAAGTGGAAATCGTACAAAGGCGAGTGGGCAGTGTGCAATAACTAGAAACGAGAATGAGAGGCTGTTATTCCCCAAGTATTTGGATTTGTCCCTGATTCAGTGCTAAAGAGCTAGATTTTCTAAGGGACAAGTTAGCCTGACCTTCCCTCGATAATAACAGCAGCAGATGAGACAATCATATGTCAGTGGAATGGCGCTTAAGTAACAGACGCAGCGCTCGCAACAACCTTATCACACAGAACATAAGAGCGGCTTTAATATGTTAATATAATATAAATGAAAAGTCGTGGGGGTGCAGTTTCATTTGCATTGCGGCTTTGTGCCAACCGACAGAAAACCTAGCTAAATATCAGATTATTTTCATGTCGTCACATGGAACAGTTTTAGGCACTAGCTCTTTTGAACCAAATGGAGTCTGCGCTCCCTCTCGGTTCCTGAGGAAGGCGGCGCCAATTCAGAAAATTCAGTAATCAGTAGTATGTATGGCAAAAAAATCTCAGGAAGCGCAATCACTTGTAAATATGCATAATCGCCTAAAATGTGCGAGGGAATTAACTTTTCCAACTAAATTCCAAAATGGCGCGAGATTGCGCAATGTATGTCGGTTGTAAACGCACTTGTTATGATGCTGAATAAAGGAGAGAAATGGCAACTAGATCATATATTTGTATAAATTGACTCACCTGTGAAGTGTATTAGCAGGCAGGTGATGACAATAATGGAATGATAATGACTCAGCACATTCCGTGCGGTCGCTTACGACAACGATAAGCAGGGTATTCTTCCCACAAGAATACGGGGTGGAATTTCGCTGAAAAGCTTGGAATTAATCGACTATCAAATGTTCTCCCGGATATTGGTAAAAAAAACCGTAGCAATTAAATTCAGTGGCTTTAAATTCTTCTCAGTACGTATTTTGAACGTGATAAGTAATGATAAGTTAAGCATGTTTGTCAATTTACCGATTAGGGTGGGTTTTTCTATTAGACCAGCAAGGGAGTGCTCGATCGACTCTTGGTCTGTTGGGCTAATAGGCATTAATATTTGACGCTGTGTCAGGACAACAATCACATTTAGATTTTATTATAATGTTTCTCATATTAAGCTTATCAACATCAAAGCAGCCTGCTACTCCTTATGAATTGAATTTTCCTGACATAGCTATTCACCTAGTTCCCTAGAGGTTACTGAATGCCATAAGGTGCGCCCAGATCAAGCGCATTAAAGATTGTGTCTGCAGTATTTATTTACTAAGTTAGCAAATCGATCGTATCACAGTGTCATTGCAACCACAAACACAATGAAAACCATGTATCTATGAAAAGCGTCTGTGACGCAGTCGTGCAAATCGATCGGCTAGGACAAAATCTGCCTGCTATTGATTTGGAACGGTCAATACATTGGACAACAGGGATAGTTTTTGCATATGCAATGGCACATTGAAAAGAGGGCGCATGCATACTTTTGCTCCATTAATTTGCCCGGTATACGGCCGACGCTATTTGCCTACTGTTAAATGACGAACAGTACGCAAAATGCGATGAAGTACGATACATTAGCACTAAGTGTGTCTGATAATTCAGGAATGACCTAAATATTTAACGCCGTTTCATTTGTAAGCCCATTAACGACTGCCTATATGAGTGTAATAAAACAGTCCAATAGTCGACCTCCAAATCATTAGGGTACCTATTTGTTGCAAATGGGTCCGATGACATATCCAGTTATGGTGTAAAGACTCTTTGACCACGGGCAAATTTCTGTAACGATTGTCATATGGTGCGGGTTGCCATTGTTTAACCTCGTCTTGACAGTGTTTATATAACTGGAAGATGGATTGGCTGACAATTGACGATTTGATTTGCCAGTTTAACACACTATGTTAAGTGAGAATGTAAATCAAACTTGATCATGCATGCAATAATTACAGGACCCTTGCGTTCACGATATTTATCTCTTATAAGGGCCACAGATTAATCTATATCTTACGCCAGCCCTTGCAAGGGACAAATCGAAAAATTGACATATATCTCTTTGAAAAAATGACCAAAGATACCAATTATTGAAAACAAAACACATTCCTAAGACGACAAAAACAGAAATAAACGTTTGGAACATAAATCTTTTACCATTTAGACAGATGTATGTGGTCATTATTTATGCTATCATGTATTCCACACGGTATTCAGGTGCTGTAACCGACAGAACGAGATAAACATTCGACATTCCATCGTCATCGTAAAACAAATATACTTAGATGTTACTGATAACCACATTGCCATCTGTAACGCAGGGTATCTAGCATATGCTTCAATGGTGGTTTTGGGAGGGTACCACTTATAACGGATAATTGCACATAAAACAAATCTAAGTGACTTTTACTTTACTTTGCCAGTAATGAATTTCAGTAGTAGCCCTCGTTTATAATACAGTTGTATATATGTCAACTAATTGACCCTTTCCGCATAAAATGAACCACACGTATGCATCAAGCAAAGGACCAATCCTATAAT
This sequence comes from Urechis unicinctus, assembly GCA_034190875.2. Taxonomy (NCBI): domain Eukaryota; kingdom Metazoa; phylum Annelida; class Polychaeta; order Xenopneusta; family Urechidae; genus Urechis; species Urechis unicinctus. The sequence continues at coordinate 35,747,499 of CM067343.1, forward strand.
TAGACAGCAAAGAACTTTTGCAACTGGTGCTAACTTAAGCATAATTTAGTACACTCGACTGCTAAGACATTAATGTGTGTGGCCTATTGTAAGAGTTATATTGTGATGTTGTTTCTATCTTCCAGTAGTCGCCCCATTTTTGTCAGCAAACAGTTCATAAAAGCATGATACTTGACGTCACAAATGTATTTTCCGTCCAGTAATTTACATTTAAACTCTCATATAACCGACAGCCAGTTCATATGAACATTTAACAAATTCAAATGATTCGTACGAAGCATTATGCTTGTTCACGGTCGCATTAGAATTAAGTACAATTCTTGTCAATCCGTGTACAGCTAACACTGCAAGCGCCATGTGTAATTTCATGTTCGACACCAACATATTTATATACATATAGTTTTGTACCATTGGTGCGTATATATTATTTGAATTATGCAAGAACTTACTGCAGCGTTAGCCGAAAACATATGGCCGGTGACTCCAAGGTAACAACAGTCTAACACAGCACAGCAACCAACGCTAAAATGACGCTTGAGTCGGCTTAATATGTGCAGTTTTATTTTACGAAAAGGCCTTGCTTTAGTGTTGGTGTGGTGACTGGCTCAAAAGTAATAAAACGTGTTATACTGAACCGAAAGACCATTCTGACTATATTATTAAACTGACCATAAAGTTATACTGGGGCTTTCGGCACAACATTGAAACATTCTAATTTTTTTCTATAGCACACTTGTGTGTCCATCGTTCTAAAATTGATACCGCAGACGGCTACGACAGATCCATGCGATTCTCATGCTCGCATATAGGGCTGTTTTATTAAAAATGTGTATAATCGTTATTTCCCGATTCAATAACATTCAATACTGGTACATGCATTAACCATTTGCGAAAGCTCAGTTCAAGAACTTTGATGCAAGCAAGGTTCACAGGTTTCTTCTATTGCTGCAATAAGAAAACGTAACATAAAAGGCCTTCACCATAAAGGTTTAAAGAGAAAAGCATCATTTTTGACTACACATGTTTAAATAGATGGAGTCGTGGAACTTATAATTTTGATCTAACATGGTTGCAGTATTCGCCGAAATCTATAAATAATATACAACAGGGCGATGCTGCAATGAGCGAAACTAAATTAAAGCTACATATGCTATAAGCACATTTCCGTACGCTTATTTGCTGATTCATCTTTGCATGACATGAGAAGAATAATGCTAAAAAAGTGTTTTGTTTTATTTTGTCTCAGCGATATTTGGTATTTGTACATTGCAGGTATGTGCGAGTCAAATTTTAGCGCAGAGATAAAATGTGGTTATTTTTGCTTAATCAGACAGGAGCAATCCTCTTTGTCGATCTTGCATATCAATCTTCTGCTCAGTCAGAATCGCCTGACAGTATGTAAAGATGGCGCTGTCTTGATTCAGACCCATAATTTAATTTCTTCAGTTAAGAACAATTTCGATTTGCATACTCAATAACCTTTTCTTTTTTAATGTGAGGAAGGGCAGCTCGTATGTAGACATGTGCTATGTATATCTGATTGGTTCTACCATCCTCGAGTTGACGATCAAAAACCCTTCCCAGCAAAGCCGACGCCGACATGTCAAATACGTTTAGATACTTGTAAATGGGTCCTGCATATAAACATTGAACGGGCTAAGATCATCGTCCTGTGGCAGTGGGTAGTTACTTAACAGCCATTAAGTTTTTCTGTCATTAAGACATCTGCCTTTAGTGGGTGGTTGATTCAAATCCCACGATACACAGCAGTGCAGTTACACAATATACCAAAGCTGTCAGGCAGTTAAGGAAAGAAATTCCGAGTCTTATACAATGAACGTAATTCAGAGGCTTTCTCCCTTGAGCCTGCTTCTGTAGTTTAATATTTATTTGAGTCAAATGATGAAGCTGGGTGAAATACAGACCGCCATGAAAGCCAAATATCGATGGATGACATGATATACATCGAAAGTACGAAGCATAGATTATTGATGACATCATGAAAAATATAGTTGAAAACGGACATTAACGCCTTAACTGGCAGGGCCACTCCAATGATGGTCGATAATTGGCACTTTTCACTAATCGATAGCGCTGCAGCTGCCAGTATAAGTAGCAAGAGGCAAACCCCCAAGATGGCAGTATTTATGAGATTTTGAACCTGGTTGGCCACTCTCAGATACTTCACTGCGCTCAATGTAAACGTCAGGTTTATTCTGGACATATTTTGCAAGAACCTATTCGTTAGCACGCAAAGACACTTATAAATGAGGTATCGACGCCGTATCTGCTGTAAATTTGACATATTGACGATTTTATCCCAATGTTTTAACCTAATGCGGGGCCGCGTCAAAGTTGGAAGCAGCCAATCACCACCCGTCAATGTGAAGACAAAATACATACACACAATGCATATTATTGTAGATTAAACACCGCGAAATAATGAGGTACTTAAATCAACAGACAATTAACAAAAACATGGATTACTCGACTTTATTGTGAGACATACCGCGCTATTTTTAATGGTTCATCGACTAGTCCGGTTAGCGAATATTCAAGGGGTAGACATCTGTCGGTTAGCTCGTTGTTGTTGAGCGAATATAAGCGCAAATTGCTCGGTTCTTTTCGCTGACACAGAAAGCCAATGAGTCAGACGTGATCGACATTAACGCTAAGATCGATTATCATTGCGCAACGTGTTATTGCCAGTGCATACTGCACGCCTTAGGTACAACGAAGTACATACCCTTTGGACGTCGCAGTAGGTTAGAAAATAATCCGATTCCTGCCAGGGCCTTCAAGTACACAAGGAAAAATGCTGATTTAAGAGTCCACCTGCGCCATTAGATATCTGCTTTGCGATTCAAATTTCAAAATTCAAATGCAATAAGTTTAAAATCGGTAGACGGCTACGTGGCAGCAGCATGTGCATGGAGTGATTGTAACGCCATGGACAACGCGGGTTCAACTCTCATGGTTCAATGTGCAAACTGTTCAAGTACTGTAGCAAAAATATGCTTGCTATGAAATGTTATGTGTGCATGAGTGTAATGGAGCGGAATGGGACATTTTAAACAGTCGACTTATTGAAGTACTGGCATCACATCGGCAGGTAAATCCGCTACTTTATCACTTAATGAGCAGCTAATGATCAGGAGGGATGAAATGGATATATGCTTCTAATACAGAGAAGCCAACGTGAATCGACAGACATAAATATTTGAATTAAGTCCTTGATGATAGTTGCTCTTAGTAATATTGGAAGTATATTGCAGCTGGCGGTGCACGCTTTTTTGTTATATGGCTAGATTATGCTTTTCGCACACTAAGCATGGAGCTTGTCTTAATTCAGATAAGCTTTACGTTATTTGCATAGATAAGTTTGGCCTCCGCAATGTGTCGAAATAGTTTTACTGGACATTACTGATGAATAAAAAAACCTGAACTCAATTGGCTGCCGCGAACTACATGTTCGCATTTGCTTTTATTTCGAGACCACAACCCCAGATTGTAATAAACGCAAGGGCAATAAGCAAAATGAAACCCTGTAACATCTCAATCAAAGATAAGATATAGAACAACTTCGAGTTATGTATGATTGAGTTTAAAAACGCCTTTGTTAGTGATTGTTTACTTACTCTTTTGCATGGAAGCAAACTTCCGCACAACGTTATCCATCATGTCAGTGTCGTTTAGCGGATCATAGCTTAGGTGTGTCGGCGATATAATATTCACCTGCTTAACGTGCTTATTGCTCCCATAGATATGTTTCTAGGCCGATTTCTCGCCATTCATGGATTGAATCGGCCTGATCAACGTAGTTAAGAACGCCTACCGAAAGGAGCATGATGCGCCCGTTTTTACCCGTATCGAGGATAAGGAGCTCACGATGACTCTACATGATCACCTTATGCCGGCTCAGGTTATTGGTGTTAGGAAACCAACATAGAAAAGCCACATCCATATTGAGGTACACATGTACAGATTCATTTAACAGGATTGCTTGCTATAATCTGCCAGCTGCACATGGCCGATGTTGCAAAACACAACTAAATTTGATTCAACAAACAAACAACAAGTAAAATCTTCGACCCATTTAGTATTCCAAATAGTCCAGAAATGAATATTTGACAATTATATGAATGGTTCCGAAAATACGATATTTCCGTTTGTGACATTGTATCATGGGCTAACGTCGTGTAACTTATAGCGCAATAACTTGAGTTTTGGAGCTGGTTGGCACTCGTTGACACAAAGGCCAATTTTGCGGATACCAGATGAAGATAATTGCTGACCATATGGAAAGGCTGCCTAATTCGCTTCGATTGGAGCAACGTGCGTGTAACATTAAGCACACGCATCACCCCACTCCCACGAACAGAGGGCACATCGTTAGGTCGCATTAGGCGCTTCATACATTGCATGCATATTGTTAGTTATTTTCAAATTAAATGACAACTACAAAGTATATCTCAACGATGATTGCGCCTTACATGGGACATGTTCATTATCATTCACTTCGAGGGTTGCAACAACATGCGCTTGGTCAAGTGAACTACCATGGTTGATGCCGATTTCAATATTCATTATGTGCACAGCACAGTTTAACACCGAAACAACATAGATAACCGTGAAAGTCATCAAAGTAAAAAGATTTATTTATTGATACGTGCAGTTTGATTGTGTCTTTGTGCCATCAGCAAAACACAAGTACTAATGCTTGTCACATTGTTGGATGTTCACCCTCATCTTGCTTGTTGTCGTGTTTTCAGAGATCTGGTTTGCTGTTATGTTTTCACTCATCTTGCGTTAAATTGCAGTCACACTTATCTTGTTTGATGTTATCTTCTCACTCATCTTGTTTGATGTAATCGTCTCACTCATCTTTTTGATTTTATCTTCTCATTCATCTTGTCTGCTGTTATCTTCTCACCGGAAGAGGTAGGCTTTAGTGATGTACATTTGCTGGAGAATCGTTAATTCTCAGCTTACCACTACAGCTAATATCAACCCTTTGCGTTATAAATTTGATCATGATCAGCAGCCGACAAACACCGATACATCGGCAATCACTAGTAATTAACAGCATGGTTAATGCCGACGGTTGCAATGTGAAAAATGTGGACTGTATGCTGATACGCAATTTACCGCATGGTGACGGAGGGTTCGATACAAACAATCAATTTAGGGGTTAAATATTGCCACCCCTTTCATTATCTTTTTAAAATAAATCGGTTATTGAACTGGGTAGATAATAACACCGAGGCAATGGGGTGCCTATGGCTGTCGTTTTATAGTTGGCATAAAAGATTGTCGACAATTCGAATAACAATGCACGATAAACTACGATGCTGGAACATGAAATGTTGGCTCCGATGGCTTGTAGAAAGAACAAACCGATGGTATCCAAAGATTTGTACAAAGACAATTTTTGCTGAAGTACAACAGTCATGTGAATGGGTGGAAGTAAAAATTGTAGGCACGATCGTATCATTTAGGGAACATATTTATCTGATAACCAGTTTTACATTAAGATGCCAGATTTGTTGCAATTGTCAACTGAAGGAAGCATATATCTTTGCAAAAACGGAATAACCAGGCAGCTTGGGCTTCAAGTGGGCGTGTTTGGGATAGCCATTTATCATAAACACTTCGCAACATAGCGATAACACATTGACGTATTTGATTTTGCTTTTTCAAAACCATGCACATAACAGAGAATAAACGCTAGGACGTCGATGCTCCTTTGTATAGTGACAGATAGTGTGGCGCAAACTGTTTATATCACCCGCCATACTTACGCTGCTTGAGTTCTGCCACAGTACTCTCGTTGGGATGAATGAACACTCTTAATAGCAATCGACAACACCCCGTGTTTGGTGACAACACTTCGGCAGCTAGTGTCTGTCCGAAGAATACATATATAATAAAAACAATAGCCAAACGGACACCCGTTTCTTGTGGCAGGTGACGAACGGTAGTGTATCTATACTAAAAAGTAAATTATTACATATCCGTTGTACATAAGCACAATCGGTCATCGGTCATCCACGAGATTACTCAAATAATCAAATTGAAAATTCATTCAGTTGTTAGCACAAAGATTATCACATTATATCAAGGTGGAATTCCCGGAAGTCTCCGCTAGGTACGCAAGCAGACACGGTACCTGCTCTGAATCGGTGCAGCTTGGTGATTGATAACTCATGTAAGTGCACATGAATCATATCCTGCCGCATATTCTCAGGCAATCCTCTTAGCCACACACGTGCAAAAACTCGACCTATTGGACCCCATAGTTATGTTTAAGTACCATTCCTAAAGGATTGTGGTGCAAATAGATATGGATGTACATATTTTTAAACAAAATTGTGTCTGAGCGCTACATTTGTCCCTGACACCCAGTGGTCCATTTTAAATGGGAACAGATTGCTGCCTTTTGGAGGGCAGAAAATTCCGTGATGACAAAGAAATCAACAACCAGCAGAATACTTTGATTCTGCAAATAGTTCGGGTCACACATTAATTTAAAGTCACACAATCATCGGATAAAATGTACTGTAGGGCTTCCAAATGTGGGAATTCATGCGAGTTATGGGATGATATAACATTAATTGCTTATTTATTACCAGTCATCATACCGATATGCATAGATAGCTGCGTCCGAACGTAAATATTAACAGACGCAAAGATTACTTCTCTGATCTGCAATTTATTCTCGAATGTTTCATGTATAATGCCTGAGTTATGAATTAATGCAGCTCACGCCAGGTGTGATATTAATTTTTTCCAAACATTCCCTCTTGTAAATAAATATTAAAAGATAATCTTACACGCAACAGTTGCCTTCCATTCTAACTATAGCTGAATAAGATCCAACCAATAGCTCTAGGTAGGTATGGCTTTATTGTAGGTCAACCGATCAAGGTCTGCCGGCGATAATATGATGCCTTTATATCACATAATCATCTCTCCCAACCGTAGTTCCTGGTGATTCCAAAACCATCTACGAAAATAAGTGGATGATGTTATGAATCCAAAATTTGTCCGTTTAAAAGTATGAGAACTGTTAAAGGTGATAAGCTTGATGTAAGATTCATACAGCAGTCATATACCATGCGCAACCAACGTATCTCACAATGCAACAAAATAGCGCATTGGATGAGGCATAACAGCCGGAGTTATACAAGGTATAACTTGATCGTATCCCGAATGGAAAGATGTTCGTTTTAGCATTGGCCTCTATAAAGTTAATTTTTTATTTAGCCACACGATAAAGCCAAGTAAAAAATGAACAATAATAACATGTGCACCGCAGCGATACATTCGGTTTTTATGTAATGTGAAAGGTCAGGAACAATATAACTGTTGGCAAACAGAATAAATGACTGCTGCGTCAACAGTTCAAAAAAGAATAACCCTTATCTCAATACCCTGATTCGCATCACACTTATATCAAACGCTGTGTAATACATCTTCGAAAAGATGGTTGTGCACAGCTGTTTCGTTTTGCATAATTCACCAGATTAACCTCGAAGATGATAGATTGTGACACATGACGGACAGAGCAGTTCGTGATCTGGGTAAATTGGAAGTCATGATGAGTCGGCATTCCATCCCCATAACTCAAATACATGGATTGCCGAGGAAGGGGAGATACAAATGTATTAACTTGTGCATTACATCACGGTATTCTCTAGAAGATACGTTTGATAGCACATGATGCCATTATGCACAAAAAGCTAACATTCAGACGCTGGATATTCGCGTAACATTACCGGATGGCGGAGAGAACCATTAGCTTGCACTTATTTTCAATTCTTATTTAATTATTCTTACGTGATTATGGCATTGTTTTTCCCAGGTGATTGCCACATCATTGGCTATATACTGTTTTGTTTTACTTCCTGGGGTTGGGATATGGAACACGGAAAGGACATATATCATTAATACCAATACAATACATAAATGTTAAGATTGCACGCAGGTAACGAAAAACGACACATGGGTGACTAGCCATATTGGACCATATGCTGGCATTCATTCTATGTATGTACATTTTGCTACACAATATATATGTATATATATATAAATATATATATATGTATATATATAAATATATATATATAAATAAATATATATATAAAGATATATAAATATATATATGCATATATGTAAACATATATATATATATTCATATTTATATGAACATATATGTATACACATACATTATATATATATATATATATATATATATATTATATATATATATATATATATATATATATATATATATATATATATATATATATATATATATATGTATATTTATATGTATACACATATATATATATAGCCTCTGACATGAGATCATTTCCGTCGGAAAATGGAAATATAAATACCCAGAACGCAAATTTGCAAAATGTCGAAGGCCTTACCATGATAGATTGTGTGAGCTAATAAATTTAAACATGATGCCTATAGGACAGAGGAAATTGTACGAAAATAAAAGTTGGATGTGGCAAAATATAACAGAGGTAAATCTGTTGCATTGTTCTATCGATGAACTTAATATGTGCCAGGCAATGAAGTCAACAAATCCAAATCGACAATAGGTATGTATCCCTGATGAGGAAATAATGTTTGCCCGGGACCACCTAAATTGCAAAATGCTCACTTAACATGGATGAATTCGTGATCGATGATGGGGCACATTTGTTCTAATCAATGGGGCAATATGCCAAGGGTGAAAAAACACTTTTATGTAAACTGAGCTTCATAATGTGACCATGTGTGCTCATTAATGGAACGTAATTAGATAATGCCTAACCACACAAGTCTTTACGCTTGAAAATGTGATTTGATGATATGTAATACAAATCTTACATTAAGTAATACAGCCATTAACAAAGAGCTTGCATTTCCAGCTTGCGTGTGGCTACATTTAGGTTCCTACCCAACGAAACCAGCTTGATCTAACAAGGTACTGCTGAGAATAGGATATTTGGTAATGTGGCGACATCAGCACAACTGTTATCCATCCGGTGCAGAATAAACATGGAAAATAACACCTTTGTGATATGACCAAAATATTTATGTCGGTAATCTTCCGCGACCGGAAGCGATAATCACTTGAGATAAGATTCATTCGCCGAGATAGATATAATTTGTTCGTAAATTGACACGCGTGCCTCGGCACTTAATGGCCCGTCAAGCCGCGATCGATTCATCAGGTTGACATTATCAAACTTGACAGCTCAAACTTGGCCGCCCCTACCCGGAACAGACCGTGTTTGCAATTTAGACAAATGGACGATTATTCTCACCGGTCTCATCCACCAGAAGGTGTGGTGTACTATCCATATGGTTCCAAAAAGCTTTTGATCATTATCAATAATCCTTATCCATTTCGGTGAATTACGCTGTGTAATTACCTATCAGTATAACTCTGTTCCAGTCCTGCCATGTTCAACCCCTAACGGAAATGGATAAAACGGTTATATTATCAAAACAGCAATATTAAACTATATACTGTATACAGCTATCAAATGCAATGCGCTCGTAATGCACATTCATGTTCTTAAGGCAACGGCATATTCCTGGACAGGCCAATGCGCATCTTTCACCAAATCATACCTATCAACTAAGTCGAGTAAATATTTATACAGAGCCGAGGTATTGTTTGAATCGGTTATTATATATAATGCTTTGATATTGCCGCTTGCAATGGTTGATAAACTGATGACTAATTGTATAATGACTTACATACTTTGCAGATCTTTCCATAAGCCATGTCCGAGCAAGAGAAGATAATGTGATTTATTGTATTAATGTTATGGTACGGTGTCATTATTTGTGAATTAGGACTAAATTTACTACGACTACCTCCTATGCACGTTGAGTTAACAATGTCCACCAATACTGTAATATGATGATGCCTCTGTGATTGTTTGTTAGAAAGAAGGACAACAGACATTAATAAAATCTCACATATGCTTTCAACGTACACTGATCTGAGAACACTCATCTAGGAGCGCAAGGAATCTATATGTCGCACATGCTGAGATACAAACATCAGCCAAGTAATTCAATTAATTCACACAATCCTGTCTATGTGCGGTCCACGTCAGCCACATTTGCAATGTTTTATCCCTTTGTCGGCTGCTTGATGAGCCATTGGTAGGGAGTGTGTAATCGTCTTTCCGGCTTGCAGGACTTATTAGCCAAGATGATTCCACATTACATGTTATCTGTTCTGTAAGCAACATGCCTCGTTAAACGTGCTATTCGCTCATTCTGAGGCAGTGCGACGAAACCAAAATTTACATTACCACATAGACGACCGCATGAAATTACTGACGTTGGCAGACACAGTTATAACATGACAAAACTTACACCGATTTGCAAATAAAATTTTCCAAGGAAAGCAGGGGCTTACGCTGGAAATCGGATGCGATTATGGTTTTAAAGGCTATTACCTCTACAATTATATCAGTTGTTGCAACAATCTTCTCAGCGTATTGCCACGGGACATAATTTAGGCGGTACTATATATATATATATATATATATATATATATATATATATATATATATATATATATATATATATATATATATATATATATCTATATATATATCTATATATATATATATATATATATATTATCTATATATCCTATATATATATATATATCTCTATCTCTCTCTATATATCTATCTCTCTATATATATATATATATATCTCTCTATATGCATGTGTTAACGTAGCTAATATATGCGCTTATGTGCGTCTGAATGAAACGTCTGCCATGAACACTATCATCCCACTCTGGTAGCATTTATCACAACCTTCTGCCCCTACACCGTTCAGCATTTAAAACAGATCACTTACAATCGATATCGCAAAACTGTTTTGTGCAAAACCTATTATATGCAGCTCTATATGCCTACATCAAATAATACATTTAGTATTACATCAATCTGTACCTGGTCTGCTAACTTTGTTTACTCCAAATTCGATGCAAAAGATTCAGCAAGCACTAAATTGATCCCTCTGAAAGTGCCGTTGCTTTGATATGATAATTCGATACTTCACACCAGCAGTATATATAGGACAAATTGCATATTCATTTCCAAGATTTCGTATATATTTATTAATTTAATACCGTCTGGTCCAATCAGTGTCATCCATTATATCAATTGATGGCAAATGCAAATGAAGCATTTGCCATGGTCCACTTATGTATTCTATCACAACAGAACTATGGAATAGATGTAACAGGTATTGTAAGGGGTGTTATCATTTCTCCATTGAAGCATTACTTGCAGTTTCTAGTTTGTTTCTCAAGCACACTAAAAAGTATAATCCGATTATGGACAGCCTGTATCTCTATTTTCGCAGGTTTTAATAGCTATTGATAAATCGACACATATATTAATGTTTGGCATTCATACATCCGGTAAACTGCACCCCAATCCGCTCCTCCTCTCAATTTATTGATTTTGTAACAGTGACTGCCAAAGAATGAAACCGCTGCTGCAACATTTGACTTCACTTTAGATATGGACAGCCTGTCTCTCCATTTTCGCGGGTTTTAGTAACTATTGTTAAATTGACACATATATTAATGTTTGGCATTCATACATCCGGTAAACTGCATCCCAGCCCGCTCCTCTACTCAATTTATTGATTTTGTAACAGTGACCGCCACAGAATGAAACCGCTGCTGTAACATTTGACTTCACGTTAGATTCCCACAATGCATGTTATTAGTGCATAGATAAACATCGCTACGTGTGTACAGCACTGTGGCATTGAGAGAAAGACAAAACAATGCATGCACCCCATCCGTGGACCTCAGACAGCTCATCACAAGTAAGTATTAATGGTGGAATACACAAATAAATTTCACTGTCCTATAAACACTAATTAGTTCTCTTGGCGAAGGATATGGCATGAATGAATGTATGATATAAATCGTATATTATCGAACATAAATGATCATATTGCACTCCTATTGCGCGTGTCCTGCCACTTATCTGGCAGGATATCGGAATATCCGAATCTTATCAAACCGACCAACAGGTTCTATAGTCAACATGCCTTTCAACCAAACTTCGAATGCTTCAGTATTTGAAAACAGCTCTTTGAGCTCTTTTGGTGGCAACTAACATCAAATATGACACGATGCTGCCGCTTAAGTAGAATGAGAGCAGCGTAAAGAAACACAAACTGAATCGGGCATAATGAAAGTGCTACAGGCACAACAATATATAACTGTGATAATAGATGATTTGATTTTTTGGCACCCGATATCTTTATGACTGTTAAGTAGGGGAAACAATAGGTAATCTTCACCAGAATGCTGTGCACTAGTGTGAGTCACTTAGTCGCTGGCCACTCTAAATGTATTGTTTAGTATAACATCAATCTGTACCTTGTCTGCTAACTTTGTTTACTCCAAATTCGATGCAAAAGATTCAGCAAGTACTAAATTGATCCCTCTGAAAGTGCCGTTGCTTTGATATGACAATTCGATGCTACAAATCCCTGCAACATCTGCTGAGTCGTTAGGTGTCTAGGTCACTGCATACTTACTGAATACAATGACATCTTGGATTGCAAATTCTTAGTGTGATATAGCAGTTTTGGTTGAATTTGATTCTTCTACCTAAAATTGATTTTGAGATATCGAATCATTGTGAATTGCTGCTAGATCCTTACACAGGGTCTTCAGGTTTCGTGAGAAACAAGAATCGGTGAAATGAGTGATGTAGTGAAATGAGCAACTTACAGTATTGGTCTCGTTAAACCGTCACCTGGTTAACCTACAACGCACCGGAGCGACCGTATGTCTGTGCAATGAAAAGAACCGACGACATAAAAGTAGAAATCGTACAAGGGCAAGTGGGCAGTGTGCAATAACTAGAAACGGGAATGAGCGGCAGTTATTCTCCGCGTATTGGGATTTGTCCCTGTGTCAGCTAAGCGCTAAAGAGCTAGATTTTCTAAGGAACAAGTTAGCCTGACCTTGATTCTATAAAGTCTGCAGCAGATGAGACAATTATATGTCAGTGGAATGGCGCTCAAGTAACAGACGTTGCGCTAGCAAAAATTTTATCACACCAAACATACGGGCTGTCTTAATAGGGTAGTATAATATAGATGAAAAGTCTAGGGTGTGCAGTTTCATCAGTATTTCGGCTTTTGCGAACGGACGGTGGAACAGATGCGGGCACGCCTGCATCATAATTTGTCTCATTATTGCCTTATTCAGACGAAAGCACCTTGTTTTTGACCACTGAATGCGACACCATAATGTCAGCCCAGATTAGTGGAGTAAAGCTTGTGTCTGCCGTATGTATTACCTTAATAAGCGAATCGATCGTATCACAGTGTCATTGCAATCACATACACGATGAAGACCATGAATGTATGAAGAGTATTTGCGACGCAGTCGCGCAAATCGGTCGACCAGGACGGATTCTGCTTGCTATTGAATTGGAACTGCCAATAAATTGATAGCTACAGGGATCGCAAGTAGCAATTTGGTATGCCATGGCACACTAGAACGAGGGTGAATGCACACTGATGTTCCATTGATATGCATGGTATACGCTGTTGGCCTGCTGTAAAATGACGAACTGAACGCAAAATATGATGAGATACGATACATTAGCACCAAATATGTCTGATAATTCATGAGTGACGTACATGTTCCGTGCCATGGTGTAAGCCGACTGCTTATATGAATGTCCTTCGACAGTCGTAAAACAGTCCAATAGTCGACCATCAAAGCAATAGGGTACCCATTTGTTGCAAATGGGTCCGATGACATTGGCAGCTATCGTGTGAAACCCCTATGACAAGGGGCAAATTGCTGTAACGAATGTCATATGGTGCGAGTTATAGTAGTTTAACCGCGTCTTGACAGTGTTAATATCATTGAAAGAGGAAATGGCAAACAATTGACGATGTTATTTTGCCAGCTTGGCACACCAAGTTGGCTGCGAATGCGAATAAAACTTGACCATGGATGCAATAATAGCAGGACATTTATGTTCACTTTGTTTTTTCTCGAATACAGGCCCCAAAATAATCTATATCTTACGCAAGCCCTTGGAAATGAAAAATCTAAATATTGATACATATCTATATGACAAAACAGCACAACGACACTAATTACTACAAACGAAACACATTCCTAAGTTGAACAAAACCAGTAATTAAAGTAAGGAACATAAATCACTAACCATATACACAGATGTAGGTGGGCTATATTTTTGCTCTCTTGTATTCCCCATGGTATTAAGGTATTGTAAGCCGCAGAACGAAGTAAACATTCGACATTCCATCGTCATCGTGAACCAAATATACTAAGATGTAACTAAAAACCACGTTACCATGTGTATATCAGGGTATCTAGTATATGTTCCAATGGTGGTTTTAGGAGGGTACCGTTTATGACGTATAATTACACATTAGCCAAGCCTGACTTTTACTCTACTTTGCCATTGATGAATTGTAGTAAAAGCCCTTGTTCAGCGCACAGATAACATATGGTTAATATATGTTTAAGGCAGACATATGCAATCCTCTCCGTCGATATCGCATTTCATTCTACTGCAGTCAGAATCGCCTGACCCTATGTTGAGATGGCGCTGTCTTGATTTAAGACCCACAACATTTTTCTTCGGATAAAAACAATTTGAATTCGCATACTCAATTACTTTTTCTATTTCCATGTGAGAAAGGGCAGCTCGTATGTAGACATGTGCTATGTAAAGTTGATTGGTTCTACCATCCTCGAGTTGACGATCAATAACTCTTTCAAGCAAAGCCGAAAGGGCGTCGACATGTCAATAACGTTTGGATACTTTTAAATGGGTCATGCATATAAACATTGAACGGGCAAAGATCATCGTGTTGGGGCAGTTAGTAGCTACCAAACAGCCATCTTCTCATTCCCTGTGTTATTCAACGGGGGAAGTGCGGCAAGCAATGAACAAAATTACCATATAGATGACCGCATCAAATTACTGCCAAATGCCGACAGTACTTACCAGGCAATGCTCATTCTGATAGTTAAGTCGGCACTTTAGCAGTCAGTTAGTTCCCAAGATGCTTTGTCACGTGCGCATAAGTGATTCCTATCGAGTTGAGGGGCTTTTCAATATAACAGATGTTCTTTTAGGCAAAATTACAATTGCAATAGTATTTAAACTGTTTGGAATGTTATGTTCAACTTACACCTATAATGCCGTAAAAGGTTGCCTGAATACGCAGACTATATTTATATTATATTAATATATGTCAAGCAAAACATATTATTTAACTCGTTTGTCAGGCGTACAAAAACGCCATTATTAGTGACTGTTTACTTACTCTTTTGCGTGGAAGCAAACTTCCGCGCAACGTTATCCATCATGTCATTGTCGTGTAGAGGATCATAGCTGAGGAGTGTCGGCGATCTTATATTCACCTGCTTTACGCGCTTATTGTTCACATGGATATGTTTCTAAGCCGATTTTCATAATACTCGCCATTGATGGATTTAATCGACCTTATCAGCGTGGTTTAGAAAGCCTACCGAACGGTGCATGAAGCGCCCGATTTTAATCCGTACCGAGGAGAAGAAACACACGATTACTCTACATGATCATCTAATGCCGGCAAACTTTGTTGGTGTTAGGAAACCAGCATAGAAAAGCCACATCCATATGGAGGTACACATGTACAGATTCATATTACAGAATTGCTTGCTATAATCTGCCAGCTGCACATGGCCGATGTTGCCAAACACATCTAAATGTGATTCAACATCGGACAACAAGCAAAATCTTCTACTCCTTAATTATTTAAATAGACCATAAATTAATAGTTTACGATGATTGAATGTTTCTGAAAATGCGATATTTCTGTTTGTGACTTTGTATCATGGGCTAACGACTTGTACCTAACCGTGCCATAACTTGAGCTTGGGAGTTCGTTGGTGCTCGTTGACAGAAAGGCCACTTCGCGGATACAATTGAAGGTAATTGCTGACCATATGGAAAGACTACCGAATTCCCTTCAATTGGAGCAACGTGCGTGTAACATTAAACGCACGCACCGCTCTACTCCCACAAACAGAAGGCACATCGTAGAGTTGTGTTAGGCGTATCTTGCAATGCATGCATATTGTTTGTGTATTTTTAAATTCAATGACTACTTCAAAGTATTGCTCAACGATGATGACGCCTAACACGGGACCTTTTCATTATCATTCACATAGAAAGTTGGCAACAACATGTGCTCGGTCATGTGAATTATCATTGATGATGCCGATTTCAATATTCATTGTGTATACAACACAATACTAAAACTTGTCACATTGTTGGATGTTTATCCTCATCTTGTTTAGTGTCGTGTTTGCATTGATCTATTATGTTTTCCCTCATCTTGCGTTAAATAGTAATCACACTTATCTTGTGTGATGTTATCTTCTCACTCATTTTGTTTGATGTTATCTTCTCATTCATCTTGTTTGATGTTATCTTCTCATTCATCTTGGTTGATGTTATCTTCTCACTTATCTTGTTAGATGTTATGGTGTCACTTATGCACCAGCTACGATATTGATTATTTGGGGTTGTATATGATACATATTTGATATAAAATCACCGGAAGAGGTCGGCTTTAGGGATGTACAATTGCGGGGAATCGTTAATTATCAGGTTAAACTACAGTTATTAGCAACCCTTTGCTTTATAAATCTGAGGTTTTTCCTATCTTGATAATGTAACTTTGTTATGCTCGATTTGCTATCTTTCTGATTGTAGTCACTGACACCTGACAAAAGAAAATCTCTAGATTAATTATCTAGCGTGCGAAATCTATTCGGGCCGATTTATAAATACACATGCAATAGATACGTTTCTGTGTGGAACGTTTTTAATTTTATTACATTTTTAATGCCTAACGCAGAGCGTCAATGCTTTTATTCTACTCTGGCGCATAGCAATATTATATGTGGGTATGGTGTGAAACGTCGCAATTGTATTTACGTCCAAAAATGTTTGACGGAATTCATATTTTGGAAATCTGGTGTACGTTCACTGAGTTCAAGCCGTTTATTATATAATAATGACCGGCATAGCACCTACCCTTCATCGCTATGGATAAATGACTCTCTTGATCATGCATTACATGATTAGCAGCTGGCAAATACCGATATATTGGCAATAGCCAGTCATTATCAGCAATTTACCGCATTGTGACGGAGGGTTGGATACAAACAATCAATTTTGGGGTGAAATATTGCCACCCCTTTCATTGTCTTTTTAAAATAAAATGGTCACTGAACTGGGTAGATAAAAACAGTGAGGCAATAGGGTGCCTTTGACTGTCGTTATATTGTTGACATAATAAATTGTGGACAATTCGAATAACAATGCACGATAAACTACGATGCTGGAACATGAAATGTTGGCTCCGAAGGCTTGTAGAAAGAACAAACCGATGGTATCCTAAGAGTAGTTATACAGCTCCATACCGCTAAAATTAGCACAACGTTAGGACAACAGTCATCAGAATGTGTGGTAGTGAACATTACAAGCACGATCGTATCATTTAGGGAACATGTAAGTCTGATATCCAGTTTTACATAAAGATGCCAGATTTGTTGCAATTGTCAACTGAACAAAACAGCATATATTTTGGCAACAACGGAATAACCAAGCTGCGTGGGCTTAAAGTGGGCGGGTTTGGGATTGCCATTTATTATATACACTCCGCCACATAACGAAAACACATCAGCATGTTTGATGTGGCTTTTTCATAGCATGCACATAACAGAGAATAAACGCTAGAACGTCGAAGCCCCTTTGTAAAGTGACAGATATGGTGGCGCAAACTGTTCATATCACACGCCATACTGACGCTGCTTGAGCCCTGCCACAATACTCTCGTTGGGATGAATGAACACTTTAAATAACAATGGACAACACCCTGTATTTGCTGACAACACTCCAGCAGGTGGTGTTTGTCCGAAGAATACATATATGATAAAAACAATAGCCAAACGGACACCCGTTTCGCGTAGCAGATGACGAATAGTAGCGTATCTACACTTAAATGTAGTTAATTATTATATATCTGTTGAAAACAGTTGCTTGTAATTCAGCGCATGCAACTACATGGCGAATGAATGTGTTAAAAGTGTCTTCGAAACCTAATGCACGGCTACACATGCTTGCTTGATGAATCCGGAATATCTCCTATGAATTTGGCCACATCATATAACGCACGACATATTTATTCTCAGGCAAGAAATATCTGCTTCTCCTTTGTTTGCTTTCAGCAATACGTGGGCAATTGCTTTGAGAGAAAAGAAAATATGCTATGTTTTAGAAGAACGCATTAGCTCAGATTGACTCATTCGACGAAATACGGGCCAATCGGTACAATTCCTCCTTTTTTCACCAACCAGATGTAAATGTCGCCTCAAGCAAGTGCATAGTTTTTTTTATGTGGGCTCCAATCTAGCTCTAATCCCGGTTGATGTTTATTGGCGTTCTCACACAGTGGAGTATTATTCCCCTAAGATGGTTAACCTTTTTTACGATCAGACGTTCTGGTTCCTCTTACGAATCACACGAAACCAATATCTTGCACACATATTAATGTGTACAATGCCACGGCCAAGAATATACGGCTCTGAATTTGGTGCTTATCCGAAAGAGTAGCGTCACCACATCAGAAAAATTATTGATTACATTTCCATTTTGCGAGCAGAAACGTTCCATCATTGCAATTTCCGTAAAGTCGCTATGGGGAAAATTATTTAAGTAAAAAAAAAATTCTCCTATAATTATAATGTCTGCACGTATACTGAAAAGCCGTGTACATACCTGCAGACTATAATACAGTGGGTTAAGTCTGCTGTTTACTTAACTAGAGCACGGTGTATATGACGAGCTGTCGTGGCATCATCAACCAACATTAAAGGCCAATATTGCCCAGCAATAACAGTGCCATTACTATCATTGAAGTTAATATCGGATCTGCCACGTGCTGTGTATTGCAATATCAACGGCGGCGTGTGGAGATTCAACGTTAGAATTTGCATCTAGTCCTTTGATTTCCTGGGAACATACCGAAACCTTGCATTTATAGGTCTCTTTGTTCAATTTAAGCAAACGGTCGGGCAATGTGTTAAATTCGATCATTGCTCTGCATATATAACATTATTTAGTTGATTAAATTAAGCCATCTCGAAATGTATGGAACTGAATATCGAACCCCCATAACCCTGTTTTGGTGCCGTCAAACACGAGTATCTTACCAGTGATAAACCATGAATGCGCTAATATAGCGTTTTCTCAGGTCAATAGGTGCGATAAATCGAGTGTATAGATTTACCTACTACATCAGGCCAAAAGTGGACGTTTTGCGTGTCGCATCGTCCGAGGTGTTTCAATGCAGGAAACCTTGATGTCAGTTATACCCTGTGTGCGCACTATTTACTCTTCTATACAAGGTGCATGTCCAGATTGCTGTTTCTAAAGCAACGTGCAAACTGTTACCGTTCTGATCACAAGATGGCAACCAAATCAAGGATAGCCTAAAAACACATTAGATATTCCCTTTGTCTACAATATAAATATGGGGAAAGTAGAATTGAATGGTTTACTCTAGGCAATGTAAAACCTGCCATTACTACCTCAGCCCCAAGCCATCGCAGGAAATACCGCATGGTGTCGTTGCATTGGTGACCCCACCTTGCAATGCCTGTTTGAATAACCAACAGTGTGCTATAATAAACAATCTCAGCGACAATTTGTAGACATAACCGATGCTTCGGATGCGTGAACGAAAATAGTCCAACCCGGCTGATATTAAACTATTTACATGATTTGTGTCCCAGTGTAAAGCGACAGAAATGTGCCATGAATTTGTGAAACCAACCGCAGTGTATTAGCGAGTCTCATGTGGAATGGTCCCACGATATTCAATAAGGTGCTGATTGGGTTTTCTTTGTAGAGAACGGGAATCCTCTCCTTGTTCCTGGCCATCAACGAGATTACAAGTGATCAAGTGATAATGATATTCAAGCTAATGAAGTGATCAGATATCCTGAAATTGCAAAATAGACTGCATGATCGAAGTGCCAACTGATTAGATGATTGAACGCCCACTGCCCCAACTGGTATCGGAAACTTTCATTTTCGATATTTGTGTCACAATACACATTATGCGCGTTTTCTATGTCACAAACTTAACGGTACCCATTAATTAATACTGGATTAAACATAAGCATTAATCACTAACATCTCAATGTGAAACTTCACCGAATCAGCATTTCAGTTTTTACCGTTGCACGATAAAAATATACAAGGCGGCCCTGCAAGTTGTCAGTCACGCCAAATTCCGGTCTATGTGTGCACAATTTGTCGTCCACGAGATCAATCAAATAATCTAGTTGAACTTTCAATCAGTTATAAGCACAAAGATTATCACATTATACCACGATGGAATTTCCGGAGGTCTCCGGTAGGTACACAAACAGACACAGCACTTGATATGATGGGTGCAGCTTGTTGTTTGATCACTCCTGCGAGTGCCCACGAATCATATCCTGCCGCATATCCTCAGGCAATCCTCTTAGCCAAACACATGCCATGACTTGAAAAAACTCGACCATTGGACCCCACAGTTATGTTTAAGTACTATTTCCATAGAATTGTGGTGTAAATAAATATGAATGTACAGCAGCGGCATTTTACACCTGTCGAATATATTAGAAAAAAATTGTGTCTGAACGGTACATTTCTCCCTGCAACACAGGTGTCCATTCTTAATGGGAACAGAATCGAGCGATATATTTATCGGAAGATATCAGTGGAAGAATGACAAGTCTTTTATTGCAGGTTCATTGCGTATCTGCATGTCTGATTCAGCAGCATCAAGGGAACATTGCCCTCACGGTTTCAATATTAATAAGTTAAAGCCTAGTTAGGAGTCGTTAGTTTTTGCCTTAGGTTAGAAATAAGTTCAAGGCTTGACGCTATGTTAGAATCGACAAAAAATCTAAATTGTCATACTCTGCAACTGCTCGCGCGTTCGACGTTAACCCCGACACACCTGTCACTGTAGAAACTGTGATGCAGGGTAACATATGATACCAACTTCAAAAGCATGCTTGCGTAAAGTAGCGATTGATTGTGAGAAAGTCTTGGATCCTTCAGGCTGATTCACACCCAGCAAGCACAGAGACCGGTTTCATAAAAACGATGTATAAGGCCATGCACCTCGCCCTTGTAGCAATGACTATGCTGCATTATGCTTGGTGCAGGTATCAAATTACTATATGCTTTAAAATAGTATTATATGTAACGCATTATTTCCAGAAAATCATGACACTTGCATTACCAGGTTATCCAATATATCCGAGAGGCACTAGTATGTCCCTTCATAAGCATGGTCAACATTGTAGTTCTGATACATTTTCAGATTGATTCTCATTGCCCAGCCAACGGTATTTGAAAATATACTTTTGATGTGAAGGTATGATGATTTTAGCAATGACATGATAATTCATTGAACCATGGTGATACACTAAATAAGGCTTTGAGTATAATGATAGAGTTCTCGCAAATTATTGATGCGGTTATTCACTGGCCAGTTTTTGCTAGATAAGTAAAATGTGAGTGCTTGTCTATTATTATATGCAACTTAGTGTGTCCACCCGCTAGCCAGGCATCTTTTAAGCGCATCCCTATCATAACTATAATGCAATGCCCTGATAATGTCCCAAATAACATTGTCGTTGGCCCAATAAAAAACTGGGTGTTTTAAATATCGTACTTTCTGAATGATTTGCAGCATCTTGCAATTGTCATAACCTTAATTGTCATTAGAGCGATTATTTGCAACACAAGTAAATTGACCTGTCTAAGCCATAAAACTGATATCAAATGTTAAGAAATTCAGTTGGGAAGATCTTTACCTAGATTAGCCATTGTCAATATGTATGCTTCTAATTATATGTCGTAATTGCTGTTATGAATGATTAACGCAGAGATTCAATGTTTATCGTTTACATTGGGCTTCAGTAATATTATTGTGGCATAAACAGGTGTAATGATAGTGACGTAGAGGAAAATTATACGACATTTTAAAAAAAATCGTTGAGAGGTCGATGAAATGATTTATTTTAGATGAGCCTCCTTTCATCGCCGATTGTAAATTAACCGTTTACTATTCTGTAGGTGATGACAACAGTAATAGAGGGTGAAATCAATTTCTGTTACGAGCGTAGTTGAGACTCACTGAATGCTTTGCTCTGATAAAGTGCGCTGGGAATTGCCTCTCTCGACTCAATTCGGATGTCGTTGAATAGCTGATATGATACCTTTCGGATGTTAATATGCAAATAATCAATCACCCAGATCTAACATTAAAAAATTTATTATAACCGCATGTGGAATTAAGAAATTGTAGGATCCTAAAAGAAGTCATGCAGCTCGATCCACTGACATCACCTGGAGTAATGATGTGTGCCGCAGTAGAGCGGTCGTATAAATTGTGGATAATTGGTATTGATGAAACAACCGCATTACTGCACACATAACGCATTATAAATGGATAATTTTTAGCCAATATAAGGGATTAACTTTACGGTACCTGCTTTGATGGAGTTGTCAACTCAGCATACATTTTGTTTGATAGGTGCTAGATACAATGTATTCAATAATATAAATATCTCATCAAGTTATAAGTTAAACTTCACTGATCTAACGACAAGGTGCAACAAAGCATGAAGCTAATAAGGTAGCGTAACCAAGTAGGTGTAGAGAGAAGTATACAACCGAACCCTGGAAGTAGAAATGTGCGCTAACAGTAGTAATGTTTTGTGTACAATTTAGATTAAGACAAGGCACCGTCCGTGAAATGCAGCCAGTGTGTCCGTAATATACCATTATTCTATCTATTCACCGACGAGTTTTGAATCCCAAACCATACTTGAGGCACTGTGAGAAAACCGATTTTCACTTCGCCCTGACGCATATTTAGCAATCCTTTTCGATGGGTTCAGTTTCGAAATGATGATACGAGAATAACGCAAACCTGCATGGCGGCGGAATTACACAGCTGAATCTGGATTATAACAATCAATTAATAAATTGGTTATCGGAACGGTGCCCACTTACGACAATCATAAGAAAGTAGGCGTTCTGTATCGCCCTAGACAAACTGCAATACAAAAGAGTAAACTAAAATGTTCTTAATGGCGTGATAAACCAGTAGAAACAGCCGTTAAATGACTCGTCAAACACAAAAACTAGAACAAACATGTCGAACAATGAAGTTGTCACGCGCTGTTTGAACGATTGTGACGGATGATGTTCGCTAGTGAATCGCTTAATATTAGAAAGAGCAATAATTCCCGACCATTTGAGTAAAAACTAGGGCTAGTCATCAACTATGCATTGCAATAGTTCCGTACCTATTCGTTTGTACATTATTTGGTGAACTAAAACAAAACAAGAGATGCATACAAGTGACAATGTTGCTTTATTTGTATGCAAATATGCAGAATAGCGAATGTTACATTTTGCATCAATTCGATTTGTTGCATGACCAGTATGTGATAGGTGGCGAAGAATCTTTCAATGTATCACTTGAGTGATGCTAAAAAAGTGATTGAATTCACATTTGCTCCCAATTGGTAGTTGCAATGGAATGCCCTAATCATTTGGGAATCTATATGCGGTCAAAAAAAGAATGCATTGAGGTGTGGGGGATGTTTAACCAAATTTATTGCAGCATACTTCAATGCTGAAGTAGCTCTAAACTTTATGCCACAAAATCATATATATCATATCCAGGCCGGAACACGCAATAATTCTTAAATGATTTATTATGCGGTGGTCTAAAAGCAAGCGACTGCGCAAGAGCATTGTTTCTGAAGATAGTGATTTGATAACAGTTCGTGGTAACGGCATCGCCCACACTAACGTATACCTATCAATAAACGCATCTCACCAAGCCATGACCAAAGTTCTATTCGAGTTTTTTTCAAACGTAAACAAAAGGAAGGTCTATTGGTGCCACGTACACGTGGTGCGAATTTGTTTAATTATCTGGCTTGCTTCGGTATACATGCCAACTGAATCGGTACTGATGAACTGTTGGCAAGTACTGATGATGATTCACGCTCAGTTTGGTCCACTGCCACACGTTAATGGTGTTAATGATGGAGCATTGAATTACACAGTGCCATTTGTACGCGAAATAACGGTGCATCGAGGACTTGTCGGCCGCGGCGTGATGGGATTGTTCCCATACACAAAGAATTCTCTAACTTACTATGCTAATTTTGGAATCAACATGCTGAATGAAGATGGTAGCAGAACAAAGTGGACGTGTGTTGAATATTTACAGTTTAAAGAAGGCACCCGGCTTAAAGTTTCCGTATTGCGTCATGATATGACTGAAGTGGAATGGATGGGAGTCGCCTGCGTTATAAAGATGGGGTTCATCCGAGAGGGAATATACCCAACAATACTGGCTCAATCATTCACGAAATAAGCAATCGGCCCCTGCAGCTGCTGTGACCGACTAGGGTTTTTTCTCCCATTCATTCAAGGTAGGGATAAAGCAACGTTGGAAATCGACCTTAAGGACCCTAAACATTTGATGACGATGACTTGAATGATGTGATGGAGAATTACAAGGTAACGAAGAGCATCACCAAAGAAAACATTAAATGCATTGTGCGTGAAATTGCACCCAATGAACTAGTACAAACACCGAAGTTACTGCAGACTATCGCGCTCTCCCGGGACGACTTTAACGCGCAAAGAAAGTGCTGAAATCTCTAACATAGCCCCAACAAGTGACGCAAAACGAACATTTACCGAGGTCGCATGTCAAAAGACGTGCTCGAGAGATGGACTGCCCAGCACACCTAGCGCTCTTTCTAAGATTCTGCACGGGTCTGATTTGATTACGGCTAAGCAGATGCAGGGGACGTTCAATGTATCTGACACCTCAGTCTGCGCACACATGTGGATGTGTTATGGAAATTCTGCTTAATTATTAGCATGATCTTTATTTTGCGATTGATTTACATATGAATAATGTCTTTGAGCTGTAAAGTAATTACAAAATTAAGTCTTGTGATTAGTTGCCAAGTATGTTCATCGTTATAACATTCTGAGTAGAGCAGACATGTGTATCTAAAAAATATGGGTCTTGCTGTTATTAGTGAGTTGCAAGTGTTTGCATGCTACCTTTGCATTTACTTTAAGCGTGGCCATTGTTAACGTGAACAAAACATGAATGCTGATTCCGTTACGCTTTATTGCCATACATTATTTGATTCTGCAAAAGTCAGAAATATAATTATTTGCGCGGCAAATATATTCTTGTTATTTTACAATTTTATGCACCTAGGATATTGAACGGTTTAAAATTGCTATATAGCTGATGCACTAATTGTAGACCACAATGGTAACAATATGGTTGAAAGACAAGTGCAAGTCATTAATCCTGCAGTACAAGTTTAATTCATATATATATTCGATTGTGGACGGTTATCACACGAAACTAACTCTTTAAAGAGACGGCCTTCGCGAGCCTCACAGGGGTTCTACGAGCGTTTCCATGGGTCACTGACAATCAACATAAAGATGATATTAGTTAACCACTCACTGAGCATTAAATAAGCCGGCTAAAAGAATGATAACGTTTTAAATACCTCTTTATAAACAAGCTCTAAGACGGATATCAACAGAGGATGGAGAAATAATCTCCTTGGCGGAGATATTGCAAGTTTAAATCAACAGTGTAGCTGACGGACATATGGATCATGTTATCAATTGCTAACCAACTGAATCATTCCGAGCTAAGAGCCTCGAGACGAAGTACTAATCTAATCATGTATTGGATGTTCAACGTCATTATCCGCCTCCCGGAGTCACTGATTTGCTCATCAATGAGTTGGGCAAGTTTTGCCTACTCAACGTGCGATTTACAGTTTCGAAAGTTAAAACAATTCGGTGGTTAAAGACCAGAGCAACGAGAATTTCTTTGTAATTCAAACCCATGAGGAAACTTAGACCCACAGCTGGTTCCCGATCCATGGTCACTTGGTCGAAAATTATGAGCCGGCCGCCATTTTCACGTAACATCAAGGGGCTTATGTATGTTAGCACTTTGAAACAAACTACATACTAAAATATAAGACACAAAATCTGCAAATAATGGTCCTCGGTGAGCACCAAACTATTGGTGAAATACTTGATATATATTCAAAGGCAAGTTGCTTCAATATCAGAATGAATCGCAATCTATATACTTGGCATATGAGCATTCCTCTTCTCTGCCTTTTATGCACTGCATATAGCTTCACACATCAAAGAGCTATGCCGATATTTGTGACCATGTATAACACTACTGCAGTCAGCGACAACCGAAGATGTTATATCAGCATTTAATAACTGACTCTAAGAAGAACGCGGATGCAAATAATCAGCAGAATCTTCTGGAAGTAAGTTGCCGAGCTGATATACACGTTTACTGTAGCTGGTGTGTTCAATTAACTAGAGGTCTCCTTTAATTGACCAAATCTACGGGTTCTCTATCTTTACAGCTGACAGCCATCTTAGTTGACGTAGTGTTAATTCACATGTACTACTATATTGGAGCCAAAACGATGCTTTGTTCCGTCGTCTATCGTACCAATTGAAATACGCGGCTGTCTGAAAAATCGAAAAATATATTGGTACTCTCTCTTACTAATCAGACGACATATTGGAGAATCAAAAGGGACTGTGTCCTGTATAACCCATGTATTATAAATAAGACAAATGATACTAAATAAATTTGTTCTTCGTGTAAATATATGCAAACGATGAAAGTTTCATCCTAACCCTTGCAATTGAAAAAGAAAATTGATCAACCCACATTGATTAACCCAGCGTAGAATGTTCTAGTGCGTTTGCATTCATTGACAGTCTTGTCGGTAGTTAAATAACCAGTCAAATGATGCATGATAAAATGTAGGCGATATGATTCAGCAGAAAACACTAACCCGGATAAATAGAACCTAGTGTTCACATTCCACCTTAGAAGGGAATGCCTCATTCGTATGTGGGAACACTCAAAGAATGATTAAAGCTAATAAAGATGATTTTGGCAGCCATTAGTAATCATGCCTACGCCACATATACAATGACAGCCTTTAAGATCTCTGGTCTAACTCAAGGCTGCGAGTTTGAATAAAATGTTAGCCCATGTTTGATGCCTATGGTGCAACTTCGACTCCGATGAATGATGCTTGAATATTGCTTTATGTGGCTTATCCAAAATCTTTGCAACCCATCCGTTACGAAATCGTACAGACAGCAATCAAGTTTGATACATGATGTCCGCATGCCATGGATGACTATAAAAACTCGAATATGTTACAATACCCCTATAGTGCCAGTAACCATGCACTGTTATACAAATCAAATAAATCCCCCTCACCAACCCATGTAGCCTCGTTCTGTTTATTTTCGTACGCTCATTCCTCAACATAATGAGTTGATTGGAATCTGACAGAGTTAAGGCAGTGATAGTTTGCAGCAATAAAAGAAGTGGTAGTTTACAGCAGCACGCCGTTAGTATGGGGTGGTAAGGACCAATGGTTATGATCTTTAAAGGAAAAGTATTATTGCTCAAAGATATTCATAACAACGTAAGCTTAGGTGAATTTGGGGACAGGTGCAATGGTTTAGAATATCAATTCCTGCAAGTTAATTGACCAATGACTATACATCTATCTGTAGATCATTCCTCCATGTATTTAGGTTTAATTGTTAAATTATCAATCTACATCCTCCGCATTTGCAGGTTATCTCTGTAAAGTATCAGATACCACGCAACGATAGCTCTGCAGCTGTATTTGTCGTTTTATCATTATTCAGCGAACCAACCTTGTCGCGACAATTATACGTAAGACTGAAGCCAAATGTGACGATTGTGTTGACGCTTTTACGAAGCCCTACAATTTAACTATCTTTAGCAATGCAAGAGCCGCACTCTTCCTTGTATGCTTTCAACGTCTTCATGAATTGTTTAGACGAACCCTGGGGACAGATAATGCATTGCGTGCATCTTTATTGCACATGAAGCTGTATAATACCTTGGTACAGTGACAATAAGCAGAATGCAGTAAGCGATTTTTATTGCTGCTAAATGCTGGTTATATCACAAGGTGAATGTTACGACTAGGCTTTGGACTATTGCAAATGTGCTACAGCCCCCCCCCCCGCCCCAATCCTTAAAAACCCTTCGATCATGCATTTCACTGATGCCCTAGAGTGCATAATTTAATGTAGTCTGCATCATTCAACAGAATACATATTAACACGCCTCCAATTTTCGTCTTAATAGAAGCTAATGGAACCTGCTTGCATATCAAACCCTTTGTGTTAGGTGCCGGTGTGGTTTGTAGTTTCAGAACAAACATGCGCTTCACATAGACTGATCGACACATGTCAGTTTTATAATAGGAATGGTCGAGCAAAATTTGCCCATTCATAGACGTGCACATATCGTGGCGGACATTATGGCGTACAGCATGTAAACTACATCCGTTGCACAATCCAGACTATGCGAAATGGTCTTAAACTCAAAATCGGTACTGAAAAAAAGTATAGAATGCACCGACATGACCCGACTTTTAAGTAGAATGTTTTCAAAGACATAGTTGTCTTAACATGATTAAGCAAGCCTGTGATTTTGAAAGGGCTTTCCGTTACTCTTGCAAAAGCCAAGCAGTATCTACCACCATATTGTTTTTGGCAACAACCAATCACATCAATATTTTAGTATAGATGCATGACAACCAGCAAATGAACGTTACCTATAGCTACGACAAAGCATTTTTCAGCAAGGGTTTTCGACTCAATAAGCACAAGTGTGTGAACGCACTTATATTTAACTCTTTAATTCTCTATGACGCTCAGGGGAATGTTTTAAAAAGGACTGTCAATGCCTGCATGGCAATGATCATGTTGCAAAATTGTGAAGCCGAGCAAGCCGTTGATATAACTAAGTGAAGGTTATGCGACGGACACACAGTGTGCATATGGGGGTCTGGTTGATTCAATTTTGTCTTCGATTTGTTTTGCATAACACCAACCTTGGACTGGACGACACGTTGGGTTCAAATTGGCTCCGATGATGTCATCCAATTAATTGCTGCAAAGCGCAATCATCAACACGCAAGCTGTTTATAGTAAAGATGTATTAACTTCCTGGTGCAGCAACTGTTAGAAACAGCATGCATGTTTATACTGACAGAGGCAACGATTTCCAGGCAAGCATGTCTAGAATAATGCAGTATTTATTGCTTAGAAAGAAACACTCTAACACTACTAAACTAAAGATATTGCTAGGTAATAGTGCTGCTTCAGGGGCAATAATATATTTTATTTTCACACGGTGACGCTAATGAAACCACCTCAAGATTTAAGTATGAGTTATGTCGAAGCAATGTCGTGTAAACAGTGCTTTCTTCATGCTGATTTGATATACATATGCAGCCAAATGGATCAAGTACGCGACAGCAAGTAATTAATTATAACAATCGTGATTTCTTTTTTAAAATTCAGTTAACTGACGTGTTCACAATACTGCGTGATTTCAGACGAGGGTGCGCACAAAGAATAAGTACGACCGGATCTACGTAATGCTAGGAAAACGCTGGTTGCCGTAAAATTTGCTAATGCGTAACTTTTGCAACATCAAACTCACGAAACTATTTTCTTGCATTCCAAGTTTCGAGAACATGTCAACAACATAGCTTGAATTGATTAAATCTTTAGGGAAATAGGTTGAATATGAAATAAAACTCGTTACTCAGTTGATGTATCATACACACCAAGAGTTCCAGTGTGAGACAAACTATTCACTCAACAAACATTGGAATATGCTGCTCTTTATATCCGAGCATCACATGGCCAAAACTGTATGCCTACAAACATATTGAACTCCTTACCCAGCACAACGAGACTTAAATGCGAACATTTCAGCTTATATATATTAGCAATTAAATGTGATTTTTTTTAAACGCGCGCTTTAAAAAAATATATATATTGCAAACACCAGTCGGCTTATGGCATGCATGTAGTTATTATTTTAATCAGACGAGCCTTGCATGAAAGGCGTGACAGACTTGTATAAAAGAAGCCTGCAAATTGTTGTTGTTCTAACGGACTAGTTGTTCATGTTTTGCCGGACTAGTTTTCACTACTTGATTAGTGGATTTGGCAAACAAACATCGCGTGCGTCGTACACCACATCACAAACATTAGTAGGTAGCTGTCTGAAAAGCAAATCATTCGTTTTGGCGCGTGATTCCGTCTGGCATGCCGGTCCGGTTATACATAATACCGTGCAAATACCCATTTACTGCACTATTTTACACACAACACAAGCATGATCTTCCCGTGCACTCATGTCGGTTAACAATTGCAACGTAGGCTAAGTTTTGATAGTTCTAGCTAATTACACAGTATGCTGCCACGATCAGGGTATATTACTGGTCATCGTAATAAAGCAGAGAAATATTTTATTCCAGATGTTTTTGCAGCTTTTCTGATTTAATTCACCATACTTCTATTATTTTTGACTCGAAGAGTGTATCAATACTTTGTTACACTCCACATATGCTGTCAAAACATGCAAATGGTACATTTTGAGTATCAACATTGATATGTTAACATCTAGGTGGTTGAAAGAAAATCAAAACTCACCTTAGCTATGCACCGGTGATATAGTAGACACCATGACCAGTGTTGAGAAGATCCTCTATCAAATGATAGCACGACACAATATGCAATGTTACTCCCGACTCATCATGCTCGACATTGTCACACATAATGTAGTAAGTTGACGAAAATGCTATTGTACAACGCAATAAACCCTCATGAGTTCAGACATCTTGAAATGGAAATTATAGTCCGAGTAGAAATCTCTCTGTTATGCCACCACTGCAACATATGTGGAACCGTTTTGTGTCGGAGTCACTTTATAACTTTCTTATGACTACAATAACATTATGAATTGTTTCACCCCCCAACAGTAGAAATTCGTATAAAGTCTCGGGTATTTCTAGCAGGACTTCAACCCTCAGCTACCTGCAATCACGTCGACGACCAACGAATAATCGTCTCTCGTACCTCATCACATCCCGACGCAAACACGTGACCCAACCGGTCATAATTGGTGGAGAATTCGCGGTTTGACCACTTTCCAGCTGGTCAACATAACGATCGTAATCCCCGGTTTTAATTGGCGAAGAGTCCGGCCCGATCACGTTTAGGCTGATCGTCAAAGTTTCCCTCGAATAACGGCGCAACATTTTCATCGACCCCAAGAGTTAAAGAGTTCATCTGCAGTTTGAAACAGAGCCGCCCGGTACGTCTTCGAACATTAATCACTCGCCCTCACCCATCTCCGAGCATGGAGTGCCATACGAACGGGAAAACGAATTCCGCTCGCCGAGACAATGGAATTCAAGTCGCCACATCAGACAATGCGGACGCAAGAATAACACTCCAGTGACGAGGAAGACAAACGATGCCTGCAGGATGACGAAAAGCAAGGAATTCCGGACACAGAGACAAGCAAATTGAAGGTCATTTCTATATTTTGTATTTATTGACAGTAAATATAATGCTTTGTTATGTGATTGATATATTTTTTAGAAGCTTCTGATTGTATACTCCGACATAAAAATCTCTAAATATAATGACAAAATATATGTGAATTAATGTTAGATGAAAGAAGTAGGAGTTATGCGCATACAGTGATCGATATTGATTTAAAATGGTTGACAGTTCTTTTATATATTATTAATTTCTTTTATTTATTGTGGATTACAATTACTAGTAGTGAGAAGTAAATTATACATTTCTTCCATTGCGGGTCTGATCAGTAGTTATGATGTTAGCAAAATGTACCTTATCATTTGGTCTAAGGGACCACCTTGAAAAATTAAAATGTAGAGCGACGGCTCATAATGATTTAATGTATCTTAATGTATTGTCAATGAAGACACACGATTATAGATGAAGATGAAACGAAATACTATAATACAAGGTGACAAAGAGGTACCGTTAACACATGTTATTGTAATGATTTAAGTACAATTCACAGTTTATGAGAGAAATTTTTATTATGTACTAGACAGTTATTAATATTCTATTATTGTTACACCATACTATCAAGCCTCTTTTTATTACTAGCAATTATAACACTTTGGTAGCAGCATCCATTATATTGGTTATCACTCATGGCTCATGAATTAATGTTAAACCGTTCGTGACACCTTGTAGGTAAAGTATGCCTAAATTTAGAAAACGAAATTGCGCACCCCTTTTAGTTACAAAAAAACAATCGTGTCGCTTATCGGTTTATTTAGTTTATAGCATGACTGTAATCAATATATGTATCTAGAAGACTGTGCTACCGTTAACAAATTTATTTGAAAATATCTTTATGTTCAACTGTGATTATCTAATTGACACCTTTACGATTTCAAGGCTATCTTTTGTTGAAAATGTATCTTTCACATTGCTATTGTATATTTATATTATGCGTCATATGTAATATTCCGATTCGATTTTGTATGTATATATTGTTATGTCTATAATGTATGTTGTTGGCACGTGCAAACATCCTCACACACAAATTATCCGTCATACACAAGGACAGCGGGGTGTTCTTTTACAGAGGAAGGGCATATTTCACCCCCCAACAAACGCATACATGCACGCATGCACTTGCAAACACATACACACACCACCTCTCATCTTTCCACCCCCACCCCCCCCCCCCCCCCCCCCCCCCCCCCCACCCCCCCCCACCCCCGCAAACACCCCAAAAGTTAAAGTTAGATTTACAACCTTTCGGCCACTCGAGACATGAACAGTAAACCAATTTAGGCAAATGAAATTCATCCCTTTTCACTCGTACCAGATTAATAGTTGCCCAATTTACATAAACCTTTACAATCCCTTTTAAGTTCCGTACGGGTCAGTTTCCAAATTATATAGTCCTTAACCAAACCCAATCCTTTGATGAAAACATCCAAGTCCCGTCAATTCCCTTAACAATTAATTTAGACCCGTTTGATCTCCAATTAAAACTCCGAATGACCCCAAGCTCCGGATTAACCAATCACAGCTCACCACATCAAGCCACCCGCACCTTCACTATAAATACGACAGCATCAGACACACAAAACATTACAATCGCAGGTATTCCTCAACTCGACATATTCATCCGACAATAAGAAACCGAACAAGAACTCGAACGTGCCAGTCAGCCGCGACCAAATAAAGACAATAGAAACTCGTATAAAGTCTCGGGTATTTCTAGCAGGACTTCAACCCTCAGCTACCTGCAATCACGTCGACGACCAACGAATAATCGTCTCTCGTACCTCATCACATCCCGACGCAAACACGTGACCCAACCGGTCATAATTGTACATTGTTCGTGTAAAATGACCTTTGATAAAATAATATCTGCCGTCTTTTTTGTAGAATTACAGTTATTCGATCAAGAATGGATCTTTTATTATCGAAATATTGTGAATTGCTACGAGATTATAGCACAGAGACTTCATGTCTTGTGAGAAGCAAGAATCGGTGAAATGAGCGATGGAGTGGAATAAGCGACTTACAGTATTTGTGTCATAAAAGCGTCAACTGGTCAGCCTGCAACGCACCGGAGCTACTATATGTTTGTGCAATGAAAAGAACCGACGTCATGAAAGTAGCAATCGTACAAAGACGAGTGGCCAGTGTGCAGTTAATAGAAGCGGGAATGAGCGGCTGTTATTCCCTACTTGTTTGAATTGGTCCCTATGCCACCTAAACGCAAAAGATTTTCGCAGGGAAATGCGACGTCCGATTCCTGCCTTCGCCATCAAGTACATAAGAAGAAATGATGTCCACCCGCGCTGGGGGGGTGGGGGGGATGGTAGTAGTAAGATGTGCACGGACTGATTGCAGCTGGTTCAACTCTATAAGTTCAATATGCAGACAGCACACGTAGTGTATGTAACAAAAATATGTTTGCTATGTTATTTTATGTGTGCATTAGTGTCATGGAGGGGAAGGGGACATTGAAAACATTCCAGTTAGCTGAACAATTGTGTCATGCTAGTAACACTAACGTTATCATATACTTGAACCATATTCAATATGGCAAGTGATTTTGAATCACCAACAACTTATTGGGGTACTGGCATCACAGCAGCAGGTAAATCATCTAGGTTATCACTTAAGGAACAGCTGATGATCAGATGGGATGAAATGGATATATGTTTCAAATACATGTGAAGCCACCGTTAATTGACAGACATCTAGCACTTAATTGTGCTTAGTAATATAGAAAGTATATTGCAACTGGGTGGTGCCCGCTTTGTGCTATAAGACTAGAAGATAGTTTTACTCAGTAAAATAGCTAGTATATTGCAGCGTATGGTGCCCGCTTTTTTGCACACACAGCATGGAGTTTGTCGTTATTCAGATAAACATAATGTTATTGGTATAGATTAGTTCGACCTTAGCTAAATTATTGACCTCCGCAATGTATCGACATGGTTTTACTGGACATAACAGGAGAGCAAACAACCTTAACTAATTGTGCTGCCGCGAATCTACATGCACACGTTTGCTTTATTTCGAGACCACACTCCCAGATGGACATGAACCAAAAGGCTCCATCAGTTGTATAGTAATACATGAAGTGAAACTCTGTAACATCCCAATTAAAGATAGGAGGCAAGCTTCGAGTTCTCTATGAATGAGCTATTAGCTTCGGGGTGTTTACCTTGAGTGCAAACGTCGGCATAGTTAAAGTCTGCGGTCTGATAGGCATCAATTTAGAAAATTGCATAACTGGTGCACATAATCAAGCCCCGAGTGCAAGACAACCTAGCTGCATTAGTCATAAACCATGAATTTGCCTGCTTTTGATCAGTCATTTGATACAGAGCGTCTACTGTTCTAGCGGGCTTACCCCAAACAGGATTACCTGAATTGCCGCCAGCAATATTTCTCGTTGTGTCCTCTTTCTTTGCGTTATTCAACGCGGGAAGTGCGACATGCAATTAACAAATATTACCAAATAAATGACCCTATCTAATTACTGCCAAATGCAAACACGGCTAAATCATAAGCAACTACTGGAAAATGCAAATACAATTAGGCAAGTAAAAAGACGCCATGAAAGGTCCGCAACTGTTTCTTTTATTGCTTCTGCTTCCAATTGTTGAGTTAAACTGGCTAATGTAAGGGTAAATGGCCTTTTATAACTGGGCACGTATGGGAAAGCTGAAAGAGCCTCAAAGAAGCAAACTGTCGACATGAGTGTGGACATGATTAAATATTGAAGTACTTATCGGTACTAAGAGGGCATTCATGTTGCAGTGCTCACCCGGCAAAGCTTACAATAATAGTTAAGTCTGCACTGAAGCCGTCATATAGTTCTCGAGTTTGCTTAGTTACGTGCGCTTAGCTGATTCGTATCGAGTTGATCGGTTGTTCTTGCTGACATACCCGCAGATATCGAAATGTACAATTGTAATTGTCTTTAAACTGTTTGGAACGTTATATCCAACTTACACACCTATAATGCCGTGAAAGGTTGCCTGAATACGCAAGCTTTATTTATATTAGATTAATGTAAGTCAAGCAAAACATTATTTTACTCGTTGCTCAGGCGTACAAAAGCCTATTTATTAGTGACTGTTTACTCACTCTTTTGTATGAAAGTATACTTTCTCGCAACGTTATCCATCATGCAATTGTCGTTTAGAGGATTATTGCTGATTAAATTTACCTGCGTATTGTGCATATTGTTCCCATGGATATGTTTCTAGGTAGATTGTCATAATTCTCGCCTGATGCTTTGCATGATCACCTAATGCCGGCAAACATTATTGGCGTTAGGCAACCAACATAGAAAGGCCTCATCTACAATGAGGTAGACATGTACAGATGCCTTTTACAGGATATCTTGCTATAATCTGCGAGCTGCACATGGCCGATGTTGCCAAACACACCTTAATTTGATTCAACAAACAAACAAAAAACCAAATCATTCTCCTTTGTTATTCCAAATGGACCATAAATCGATTATATGAATGTTTCTTGAAATGCGATAATATCTGTTTGTGACACTGTTTTATGGTTGACTAAAGAATAAGGGCTTAACGTCGTGTACCTTATCGTGAAATAACTTGAGTTAAGGAGTTCGTTGGCACTCGTTGACAGAAAGGCCACTTCGCGGATACAATTGAAGATAATTGCTGACAATATGGAAAAAAACTACTAAATTCGCTTCAATTGGAGCAACGCGCGTGTAACATTAAACGCTCGCATCACTCTACTCCCACAAACGGATGGCACATCGTCAGGTTGCATTAGGCGTGTCTTACATTGCATGCATATTGTTTATATATTTTTTCAATTCAATGACTGCTTCAATCTCAATGATGATGGCGCCTAACATGGAATTGGTTGGCAGCCACATGCGCGCGGTCATGTAAACTAGCTTGGTGATGCCGATTGCAATATTCATTTTGTACACAACACCGAAACCTTATACATTACCGCAAAAGTCATCAAAGTAAGATTTTATCTAATAATACATTTGTATTTTGTCTTTTTTACATTAGCAAAATACAAATACCAAACAGCTTGTTACAGACAGCGATAAAAGTTGGTCTAAATATTAATGAACGTTCGCCTTCGCTTTGATGTCGTGTTTTCATTGATCTGTTTTTCTGTTATGCTTTATCTCATCATGCGTTAAGTTGTAGTCACACGCACCTTGTTTGATGTTATCTTCTAACTCATCGTGTTTGATGTTCAGTTCTCGCTCATCTTGTTTGAAGTTATGTTCTTCCTCATCTTGTTTGATGTTATGGTGTCACTTATCTACCAGATCAGCAGCTGACAAACACCAATGAAATGACAATCACCATTCATTATTAGAGGGGTAAATGGCGACGTTGGCATTGTCCAAAATGTGGACTGGATGCTGATACGTTATTCACCGCATGGTGACGGAGGATATGATACGAACAATTAGTTTTTTGGATGGAATATTGACACCCCTTTAATTGTCTTTTTTTAAATAAATCGGTCTCTGCGACTGAATGTATTTAAAAAGTCTTTGAAACCTCCAATGAGTTATGCCATATCATATTACGCACGACGTATTTACTATCAGCTAAAAGATATCTGCTTCTGATTACTTTGTTTTTAGCAATACGTTGGCGATCGCTCTGAGAAAAAGTCAAATATGTTATGTTTTAGGAGAGCGCATTAGCTCAGATTGTCTCATTCGACGAAATACGGGACAATCGTCACAATTCTTTCTTCTGGCAACAACCAGATGAAAATGTTGCCTCAAGAAATCGCATAAATTTTCATGAGGGTATCAATCTAGCTCTAATCCCGGCTGACGTTTATCGGCGTTCTCACACAGTGGAGTATTATTCCTCTAAGACGTCGTTAACCTTTTTTACTATCAGACGTTCTGGTTTCTCTTAAGAGCTACGCGAAAACATTATCTCACACACATATTAATGCGTACAATGCCACGGGCAAGATTATATGGCTCTGAATTTGGTGCTGATGCAAAAGAGTAGCATCGCCACATCTGATAAATTACTGATTACATTTCCATTTTCCTCCTTATAATTTCTGTAAAGTTGTTGTCGAGAAAATTATTTATGTTATCTCCTATAGCTGCAAATCTACTTAAAAGCCATGTATGTACATGCAGACAGTAATACTATGGGTTTATTCCGCTGTATACTTAACTAGAGCACGGTGTAAATGATGAGCTGCCGTGGCATCAGCAATCAACATTAAAGGCCAACCAATGGCACGTAAATCAAAAGAACCAAACAAATATTGCCGATAAATATTAGTGCTGTTACAATCATCGTTGTTAACAGTGGATCTGCTGCGGATTGCAATACCAATCGCGGCGCATGGAGGTTACTTTGTCGTTTACATTGGCATTACACGAAATATGATGCGCGTGTGTCGATATCCATGGGTGATCAGGCTTGTGTTTCTGTAGGATCATGTATGCAAAGAGGGCATGCCTTAAAACTTGTAGTAATTTTAGTAATACTGATCGAAGCCTTTCGGTCATGGTTGATCCTGCATCTATTTGAGATTTCATGTAAAAAAAAACGATGATTGCGGTGTAATGTCACCAGCACTGGTTCTGCCTGCTACTGTTTGAGTTTGCATCTGGTCCTTTGATTTCCTGGGAATATTGCAAAACCTTTCCTTACAGGTGATATTTTGTCCCTTTGTTCAATTAAAACAATTTCCAATGGACGGGTAATGTGTTGTATAACCTTCATGGGCCAAGTGAAAATCGACTAGATGGTTGAACGCCCACTGTCACAACTTGTAGTGTAATCTTTTATTTCTTAATGTCGCTTCGTCCCTATTGATTGATATTGGCTGCAACATGAGCATTAAACACCAACAGCCCAATTTGAAGCTACACCGAACCAGTATGTAATTTATTTACCGCTACACGCTAATAAATATAGATATAGAGATATATATATATATATATATATATATATATAGATATATATATATATAGATATATATATAGAGAGAGAGAGAGAGAGAGAGATATCTATAGAGAGAGAGAGAGAGAGAGAGATATCTCTCTAGATATCTATCTATATAGAGAGAGAGAGAGAGAGATATATAGAGAGAGAGAGAGGAGAGAGATATCTCTCTCTCCTCTCTCTCTTTCTCTCTCTCTCTCTCTCTCTCTCTCTCTCTCTATCTCTATCTCTCTCTCTCTCTCTCTCTCTCTCTCTCTCTCTCTCTCTCTCTATCTCTCTCTCTCTCTATATCTCTCTCTATATCTCTCTCTCTCTCTATCTCTCTCTCTCTCTCTCTCTATCTCTCTCTCTCTCTCTATCTCTCTATCTCTCTCTATCTATATCTATATATATATATCTTATATATATATATATATATATATATATATATATATATATACACACACAACAGCCATGCACGTTGCTAGGCAAGCACAATCCCGGTCTATATGAATCGGTCGTCCACGAGATTACTCAAATAATCTACTTGAACTTTCAATCAGTTGTAAGCACAAAGATTATCACATTATACACCGATGGAATTCTCGGAAGTCTCTACTTGGTACACAAACAGGTACGGCACTTGCTATTATGGGTGCAGCTTGTTAATTGATCACTCATGTTAGTGCACATGAATGATATCCTTCCGCTTATCCTCAGGCAATCCTCTTAGCCACGCACATGCAATGACTTGCAAAAACTCGACCTATTGGACCCTATAGTTATGTATAAGCACTATTCCCAAAGGATTGTGGTGCAAATAAATATGGATGTACAGCAGCGGCATTTTACACCTGTCGAATGTTGTCCAATTTGTTTTGGATAGAGCGCTACTTTTGTCACTGACAGGTGTCCATTCTTCATGGTTACAGATTGCTGCCTTTTGGGGGGCAGATACTTCCGTGATGGCAGAGGATCGAGCGATATATTGATTGAACTATATCAGTGTAGCTTGACGCTATGTTAGAATCGAAAAATATCTAAATGGCCATGCTGTGCAAATGCTCGCGTTCGATGTCAATTACGTCATTTTAGAAGTGTAATTATTTTACCGCCAAAGCCATCATAAACTAAATATTGAGTGTTATATAAATTGAATGCGATTTGCTTACCCCCATACGAATGTGGCTCTAGAAGCCGTGATAGAGGGTGAAAAATGATACCTGTATGAAAAGCTTGCCTACGCAAAATAGCAGAGTGCAAAAGTTTTGGGTCCTTCAGTCTGATTAATATAAAACAAGCCTATTGACCAGTTTCATATTGAAATCATCGTAACTATCGCGCTGCTGCGTTATGCTTGATTGATCCTATATCCTATAAAATAGCATTATATGTGACTGCAACATTTCCAGCAATTCATGCCATATACGATAATGTGTTATACCTCATGTCAGAGATGTCTGAGGCACTGGTATGAGCCTTCATTAGCATCGCCAACCATGTAGTTTATTTACATCTCCCGATTGATTCTTAGCACTAATTTCATTAATCGCTTTGTGCTATATTATCTAACGCAGATGCTTCGAAAATATGAATGCTTGCATATATTATATAGCTGAATTTGTTCTCTATCCATAAACTATGATTTATGTGACATTTGCAATCTGCTCTTACCTATTGCTCAAGGGATTACCGTGCGTTGCCCATAATGGTTGACGAAAAATATGGTGCACATATTACAGCGAAATTCTTGACGCTACTGTGCAGTCATTACTTTTCATCGATGCGCAGTAAAGGCCGATAATTTCATCCAATACATTGGATCATTCGGTTGGTTTAACTTTAATGCCTAGATGGATTATTATCAATTATCGGCTTCCTAGCGCATGGTTGGTAAAAGGTGTGCAACAGCCACATCATATTGCAATATTTCTTGAACGATTTATACTGTGGGGTTCTATAAGCAAGCGACAGGGCCAGAACATTTTTTCTGGTAATATTCATGTGATAACGATTCGTGGTAACGGCATCGCCCACTCTCGTATATTCTTATTAATAGACGCATGTCTTCAAACCATGATATAAGTTCTACTCGAGTTTGTTTCAAATGTAAACGAAACAAAACGCGCATTATCACATTATCAATGTTGTGTGGACGATTTGCTTGTATGGGATTGAAACAGAGAAAAACATCTGGTTAGTAAGGAAAGCCATTGGTGACATGTGAATAAAGATAATTGCGGATCAGTAAATGACACAGTTCAATTTGTATGTGAAATCACGTGCATCAAGGACTTGTCTGTCGCATTCTTCTTATACGTACTTAAACGTACTATGCTAATTGTAGAATCAACATGCTGAATGAAGATAGGACACCAGAAATAGCAGTAGAAAAGCATGTGTGTTGATTAATTAAAGTAAACAGAGGGCAACGATACATGAATGATCATACCTTTATGCTTAGTTGTCAAACAATTTGTAATTCTGCAATAGTCAAGAATATATGTATTTGTGTGCCAAACATATTCTTTTTATTATACAATGTTATGCGCCTAGAACATTGTACTGTTAAAAAATGATATATACCTTATGTAATAATTGTAGACAACCACCATGATAATGATATGGTAGAAATTCATGTGCAAGACTTTTATAGTGTACCTCACATGAAACTGACACGTTTAAGAAACAGCCTTCAGAAGCTTCATAGATGATTATACAAGTGTTTCCATCAGTTACTGACATTCAACATAAAGTTGATTATAGTTTACCACTTAATGAACACCGAAAAAACAAGCTAAATGAAGAAAACAACAGAAATATTGTACCTCCTGTTATTATTATGTAACACTGCCCCTAAAGCACAGAATGTTGCGCATCGAAATTATAATGTAACTTAACTTGTTCTATGAGCTGCAACATTGTATGTGACCAAAATGTATTTCAGAGTTATTACAGGATTCAGATCCGGAAGTTAACCAAAAGTTAATCATTTCTTCCATGCTTTATGAACACAATGTT
Organism: Urechis unicinctus; assembly: GCA_034190875.2. NCBI lineage: Eukaryota > Metazoa > Annelida > Polychaeta > Xenopneusta > Urechidae > Urechis > Urechis unicinctus. The sequence goes on from CM067343.1 coordinate 35,789,164, forward strand.
ACATTCAGTGATTAACGTTTTGAATACATCCGGAATCACTGATTTGTTCATCAATCAATTTTGCAACTTGTAATATGTCAGAGTAATACTTCCGTTGGAACAGAGTTTTGCCTACTCAACGTGCGCTTCAGAGTCTCTAAGGTTACAATTGTTCTGTGGTTAAAGACCAGAGCAACGAGATTTTACTGATAACTTAAACCCATGCAGAAACATTGACCGACATCTGCTTTCCGATCCATTGCCACTTGGTCGAAAATTATGTGCCGGCCGCCTGATAGTTATGTTGCAGCTGCCATTTTCACGTAGCTAAAATCAATGATATCAGCGCTAAATATTGGTGAAATATTTGATATGTTCAAATGCAATTTGCTTTAGTAGCGGAGTTAATCACAATCGATGTATTTGCGACTCATGTTTCTGCAAATAAAAATAATGCGAACACATATATTGCATATCACCCTGCAATGTACAGATCGTACGCAAGCATCTTTGACGGCGTTACTAATTAAATTGTAAATATACAGGAACGATGACAGTTGCATCCTACATATATTGCAAATGAACAACCGAATTGGCATTCATACATCCATCTCCTTGCTAATCAACCCAGCATAGAACGTAGCCATGATAGTTTGCAGCCGCACCCTGTTAGTATGGGGTAGTAAAGACCGATGGCTATGATCTTGAGATTAAATTTATCGCTTTATTATGCTAAATAAAGACAACATACTGTTCAAAAATATTTATAGCAACGTAAGCTTAAGTGTATTTGAGATAGGTGCGAGATAATTGTCCAATGGATATACATCAGCTGAGGATCATTCTTCCGTGTATTGAGGATCAATTGTAAAATTATCAACCTCATGCACATCTGTATAGTATCAAATAGCACACGACAATCGCTCTTCGGCAATGCAAAAGCCGCCGTTTTCCGTGCATGCCTTCAATGTTTTCATGACGTGTTTAGACGAGCAGCGGTGACAGATAATGAATTGCTTCGGCTTTATTGCACATGGAGCTGCATAATATCTTGTTTCAGTGACAATAAGTAGAATGCATTAAGCGACAGCTTAATGTACTAAATGCAAGTTATATCGCAAAGTGAATGTCACGACTAGGCCATGAACTATTATACATGTGTTACAGCCCCCTTAAAATGTAACAACGCATTATAATGCTGTCATCAGTATTCATGCATACGCTACAAACGCAATGACAGCCTACGCGTCTTCCAATGCTAACCGAAAAAAGCCTAGCCTATGTTTGTACGCTGAATTATACCATACAAATTTGTGCTCACTTTTCGCTACTACATAGTGTCAACGCATCTCGTAAATGCTCTGTCAATAATACTACTCTAATGTATCTACCTAAGTTTTATTCCCTTGGGTCGGGTGACCACAGCAATTGTCTCGACAGCTGTGGTAAATTCGTTTTTTAACGCTCGTTCCAATGACGTTCAGTTCCTCTCCAATCAAGTAACTCCCTGGAACGCTCTGAAGCCAAGTCAATAAATATCTGTTTGCGACGATCCGTGGCTGCTGTCATGTATTTTGAATTCTAGTTGTGACCTTCATCCTGCTTAAAAGCCAGGGTTTCCATAATTGGCCCTTGCATTCGGCGCATATCACCGGTTGATATTTGCCGTTTCAACCGATTGCGTCTGGTATGATAGTTTTACCTTTTTCTTATGACTCTCGAGGGAATGTTTATGAAGAACTGTTGATGCCTGCATGTCAATGATCATGTTGCGAATTTGTAAAACCGAGCAAGCCTTTGATATATCTATGTGAAGGTCATTCGACGGACGCACAGTGTGAATATAGGGGTATGGCTGATTCAATTTTGTCTTCAAATTGTTTTGCATCACAGCATTCTTGAACTCGACTAAAGTGCCATCTCATGACATGTGTCTGAAACGTACGATATGTTGGGTCAGGCGATTGATGATGTCAGCAAATGTAGTACTTCTTTGGATTTATGGTGTAAAAATTGTTCAAATAGACGCTCAATTGGTTCTCCATCTATCCTATAGCGCAAACCTATACTAATTGCAGCCAAATGTAGGTAATTGTAAATGATTGCTACCGTTCTGGAGTATAGGGAAGTGATAGCTAAATATTTGCGCATCTTTTTTGTGTGACGCGATCATCTAAGGTATAGCTTATGACAGCTAGTGTTATCGCATACATATCATGAGAAGCACAGTTACAATCTCAACAACTTTTAGTAAATGAATAATATTATATCATTGTTGATGGTAAGAATTCCACATTGGTGAATGTAAAGTAAGGGACGCCAGCTTAATCATCGGCGTACCCTAACAAGCTATTAGAATTGACAGTTCAGCCATATTCACAACGACAGCTTCATTTTCTGTCGTCTCCTTCATCAGCTGTAGAAGTTAAGTCTGCGTATTTGACAAGATTATGGCAGTTATGTCTCACATATATTTATAACAGGAGTGTGATCTGAAGATTACTTCTGTAGATATCTAACAGTAAGTACCATGCAAATTACCGAGAGGTTGAAAGGTATCTTGTTCCCTTACTGCAAAACGAGAGTTGGGCTGATGCTGCCTACAAATACGTAAGCAAGACTCTGTACCACTAGTTACGCATTGCAAATGTGCCTGACATGCTTGGAATATGTGCTAGATTGGAGTAATCAATAGTTACTTCAAGCTGACCGCAGTATGTCAACATGATGTGTCTAAAGGTGTAAAAGGCCGTTGAATCTGAAACTAACAGTTTAACTTGCCAAGTAGGTTGTCTTGTCTAGAAGCCATGTATGAATATGTGAACGTTTCATAGCAGTAAAAAATCAGACCGTGGTTCTGATCAGTTCTTGTGGATAACATGTTATCAATGACATATTTCTTGGCAACAGAAATAAGCACGTGATTAAAGCATGCATCACGCAATAAGTATGACGGGGAAGCTTGACGCAAGTACCATCGGTGACCATGATGCAATTAATCAAGTGGATATCATCCGTCCCGCTTTGAATTTATATGTAAAGCTGTATGTACTGCATACGAAAGAAAGTGTATGTGGGGAAACATCGTGAACATCCCAAATGTGTCATATCACATCGTGATATAAATATGTTATCCAGTGTAATTTTCTTGCCGTAACATAGGTCACTCTATGTGCAGGCTAGCATCTAGAAGCCAGCCGCTTTTGGCAGAATGTTTGCACATTAGTAAACTGATAGCAGGCAATGGATATATTTGCTGATAAAGATGGTTGACATAATGATTTTACGCTTCATATTTTCATACGTTCGTGTCATTTAATATCATTGAGCCACAAAGAATTGAAACACTATACATTGCTGGATTGACTGATTTATTTCCCTGAACCACAGCAAAATATATATCTAGTTTGCGAAGCAAATATGTGGGAATATTTGGTAATGATAGTTGTACTTATTTCGATTGTATACTCAAATTAAGTTTATGCAGTTGGATGCCATCGTCAGATTAAAGGAAAGAAGCCACTGCCTTTTCCCGTCACGCAGGTTTAGTCCAAGTCCATTAGCGATAGGTCGTCTCATTTTTATCTTATTGCCAATGGGAACAGCTAATCCATTCTGTCCAAAGATATTTCTCAATTTAAGCAAATTGCCTCATTATCATGTATGACTAGTTTCAGTAAGCAGTAATGGAATCATAATTTACCTATTTTAGCTCGATATATATATACAAGTACCCCGCAGTGCCCCTTGTGATCCGCAGTAGCGCCGTAGCATGACCTTACGATCAGAGTGCCATACACTTATCAAGCCTGTCGTGCAAGTCAGGTCGTGCAAACTCAGTGTGTTGTCGATCTTTTAATTTCACATAAGTTTTCATTTTCATTACATTTCAACCTCTTGAATACTGTAGGTTAGTCACGCTGACTGTTGTTGAAATATACAAAACTGTCTAGGTAAAGCCAGCTACCGAGGAAAACCTGCACAGCTTAAGCCGCACTGTTTACCGGTTTAGTAAAGCATCATCATCTTCTAGACGTAGCAAACCCTTACTAATGTCAAAATATTGTTTCTCACTACTCATACTGGTATTAAACATGATGGTTGAGTAAATGTCTACCGGAGGCCGGCTTGGAATCGAAGATATTCACCACGTCAAAAAACACCTGTGTATGATCATCAATCAGCGACAAGATGATCACTACGGACTAGACAGATGAAATCTTATTCAGTGGAAGTATAATACCCAGGAAGCCATTCACATGAACGCAGTATATGTCATGCTTAAAACTGCTTTTAAAACTGCATAAATGAAAACCTTTTTTGTGTCAGGCCCGAAATAAGCGTGACTCAGACAACATACAGAAGCAATGTCCATTATGTATTCATCGACAATAATTGGCAAAATGTATATCACAAGCCACATATTGAACCCACTGGGAGGCTTCAAGCGCTAAGAACATGATAGGCCAGCATGCCAACAACTATTAACGTATGTTCAGGTATTGCATTTTTAATAATTATAAAAAGGCAGTTCACCCGGACCTCTAACGGAATCATGATTGAGATACGGAATTAGATCCCGTGTATTCTTGTCCTGTCCGGATATTTTGAGCAAATCAAGGCTTAAATAAATATTTAGAACAGAGAGCATTTGTTCATTTCATTCTTCAACAAACATCCGATTAGTTACTGCAAAGCGCAATAATCAAGGCACAAGCTGTTAATAGTAAAGATGTATTAACTTCCCTACGAATCAGCTGCTAGAAACAGCAGAAATAAGCCAATGTTGACTTGGAATGATGGCTAAATTAACTGACACCCCACCAGCAAGGAAGTTGTTGCCTCTGGCACGGCCAATGTGGCTGAGGCTGGTTACATAAGCGCACCTTTTTTCATTACTTGTACAGTTGCGAATACAGTGTGTATTGTGAAAAGCATGATAAGAGTGATATTTAAAGGGCTCTTATAATTTCCACCGAATATGTTCTAAAGAAACGATTATTGTGCTACAATAACCTTTGGGATTAGTCTTTGACCCAGTACGCATATTCACTCCGGGTAACTTTATATATAACCCAGTCCGTCATTCTAGCACATTATAAAGAAGAAACAAAGGACTGTAAATTACGCATAGGTAAAGCTGGAAAGGCATCATGAGATTTGATGACAATAAATGGCGTATAAGTGGGTTGAAAGCACACTATTCATGGTCCTTTTGTCACAATACCGTCAGCCAATTGGCTTTATCTACACCATGCCGACTGACTTTTACCCCTAAATGAAATTGGATATAGCAAATCAAGGGTGAATGTGATTATGCTTATTTGTATTGGTTAGCTTCGTTATCACAATTATTACATAACCGAGACGTATTTATCAAATAATTACGAACGTTAATGCGATTAAACTTCCTGAGAAGACTCAAAATCACCTGACAATACAGTCGCTGCAGCAGAGACAGATTGATAATACTTACATCCATAACATATATGTTAGATATGTAGCTGCTTATATGACCAACATCTTTTTCTAAGAGACAAATTTATATGCCTACTAAAAAAACAGCATACTTTCTAACGAGAGCATATAAATACTTACACAGCTTTGTATACCGACAGGTACACCTATAAAAAATAATACTGAGAACCATGCCATTGCGGACAATGATGCTAATACCCGTTTACCTGTACGTTTGGTAAGCAAAAGGCAACTACAAATAGATATAAATAACCTTTCACTTTATTCCTTACACTGACACGATAACTGCTTGCATAACGCCGATTGGTCATATTTCCTTTGCTTTTCTGATTTATGTTCTTACAAACTCATTTACACCCTGCAACAAATGTACGCAATATGCCGCTACAGGTTCATTGGCTGCTCGTTATGTCATTGGATCTGTCTGATTCTACTGCTCTTACGCTGCGAACTTCTTCCATCCTCTTCTAATCTGTTTTGACATGCTTGGTGGATATACAAAATCATAGGTCATGACGTTCGTGTATCGTGGTCACACGAACATATTTTATGACGACGCGGTACATCATCTCGTTTGTGATTCCAGTGTCAATAAACTACAATATCATTGATAATCAGTCGACAAATGTATCTATGCTAACCCATCAGTTGCAATGCGAAAACAGATTGCTATCAGCTTTATGCAATGCCCTGTTTGCTTGTTTCTGTACTTGTGAACATCTAAGTAACGAATTATAGTTCATACGTCCATATGTGGTGCAAGGGGTGCTTGAACCGCCCAGGGACACGTGCTTCGTATATATACACATCATCGTATATGACTACGTCTCTCCTGGAACCCTTAAGATTGTTGCAAAAGGGTTTTCTCTTTCATACCTGAAGGCAAATTGCATCCCGTCCATCGTGCTGAGACAACGTTACAAGCGAGTTTCATTATGAACTCCGTAATAGATTACCTATTAGGTGTTGTACCAAGCTTTGGATTGGAATACGTTGATACTTGTGGGGTTAATCGTATACATGGAAAAAAAGAATGCGCTAGTAATTGTAGAAAACGTCCATCTTACGAACCGCATTTGCTTGTAGAAGTTAATGTTTGCTAGCGGACGTTGGGATGTTGGCACAAAGTAATGCAATGCTGGGTATTCATAGAACTTCAGTAGAAAGTCAACACAAACGACAAAACGGTCTAATAGCAGAAAGGTCACTTGTGATTAAGGTAAACACCGATTGCCCGAATGATTACATACAGTCGCCACTTTACCAATCTAGTTTGATATTCATTTATAGCCAATGCGTTTTAACCACTGAGTGAATATCAAGTTCTCGTACTCAAAAACATGATTTCACTGAAGAAAATAGCCTTTACAGCCAACCAATTCCGATCCAACTTGCACACCTCTACAGCGTTACAATGATACTGGATACATATATTGGCCGCATCGGAACAGCGCTGTAGCTGTTGTGATCAGTAAGTAAAAAATTGTCTGCGCTCATTTCTGATGCTGTTCAACAAACCTTGCGCATCTTTTTTATAGACGGTCATTGATTTTGCTCTAAGACGAAAAGTGCAATATGCGAATAGAATATACTTTTTTGGTCATAGTAGACGACACATGCTTTCACTGGTCACACAACGCTTGGTCCCCGCCCAGTGGTGAAATATGTAGGCAGACAATGGCATATGTAGTTTAATCGCTTTACGCGTGGTGCAACCGATCAACACTCTTCAATTGTAACTATTCATTATAGTAATCTCCCAAAATTGTGATCCACTTATATCTAGCAGACGAAATAAAGTACATCTTTGAGCTAATTAATATGCGTTAGCTTCGATGATCAATGATCCTATCACTTGGTAAATACCGATACATGAGGGCCGACGCTTTCATCGCTATAAGCGTAAAATCAATTACGTTTGCTGCTGACGACCCACAAGCAGTGACGATAGTAGGCAACTTTCCCAAAGTTGATAACCTCAAGTCTGCGCACGTGTGGATTATTATGCATTACAGTTTATGTAATATATATTCCATATCACCAAATGATGGTGACTTTCTGAGGAGGGCGTTGTTTTTTTTTAGCTTTATGAGTAGCAATAATGTCCATCCTTTGTGCTTCTCTTCTTAACATTTAGTTCATTGATTTGATGGTTATATATGACCCAGAACTACTAGACGGAGCCTATTGCAATATGACTCAGGGAAAGGCCGCGATTAAAACGACCTAAACGAGCATTTACCTCCGGTCGTCGATACGAGTAAATCATGGTATTGTAATCATGTAATTATTTTCATCGAGTAGCTAATTGTTTGATCATGCAAAGACGTAGTTTGCAGCTGCTAATAAGGTTGATCCATTCGTTGCTGTTATACAAGTCTAATGAAGCGAAGTTATGTTTCCTGCATTTCTAAACAATACAGCATCGTTTTATACTGAGTAAATGATAATGTGCTTGCAATAATGGTCGACCAACGTAGGTATAAAGTGGCGACGGATTAAGGAAGAGGAGTCATAATTAATGTCACTTTCTTTAGGATGGTTTGTAACATAAGTGTTACCATTTTGCCGCATGACCAATCACAAGCCATCGGCATAAACAACCCGATCTACCAAATCATAATACGAAAACAAAGTAAGGGATGGAAAGACAATGTAGTCTATATAAAGATAGATTGTACAAACCAACAGGGCATTAGTACAGACGTTCTTGATGGACATTTATTGGAAAAGCGCCCTGCTATTCAAACACCACTGAGCATAAACCGAAGCCAACAACATGCCGGCATCGAGAAGGGAACAACATAAAAAGCTAGCCATAGTCTGTTGACACAACAGTACCAGATAATGTCTGACTATTAATTTGTTCATATGTGATTATCTGCGTTACCTTTGTTATTCGATATCTATTCTGCGCACATCGATTTGCTCAATAAATTATATGTTTGATGTCTCCATGTAAACACAAAAAATGCTCGGATCGCGAATCGAAGCATATGTTGTTTTCATGAGCATCTTCGACAACACCCTGAAGAATGATTTCCCAATCTCTATTGCTCGCAAACAGATTGTAACTATTGTAGTGTGTCGAAGATCGTCATCCTTGAGAGCAATAAGCCGCCGGTCATGCCTCGGAAAACGTTCGCCAACGTAACACAAACGAATATGTTCAATGACATAAATAGGTAGCATTGGGCCATAAATAAACCATAAACAGCGTAACAGACACATGGGAAGTTAAGCCACATAGTGTTTGCTTATCCTATCAATGCTCGAAGCTTGTGTGCCATCGACAAAACTTTCCCATAGAAGAGATTATGGAAGTCCATTAGCGATAAGTTTGCTTTTCAACATTCCATTGCAAAAGAGAACACCACATCCATCAGGCGATGGATGCTGATAACCACACGCCAGTTATATAAAACCGAATGACTTGTAACTTGTTGTCTACGAAATGTAAATGAAAGAGCATTAGCTTAGCTTGGAATGCATGCAAGCACTTCGTCATTGTGAGCAGTAAGCATTCATTTACCCTAAGGTGAATTCAGAAGCATTTTAACCATGTGTATCGCCCTCTAATGAAAATACTGTAGAATCGCGTACTTACCTCGTCTGAAAATGTCACGTCATAATTCGTGTGATACTGGTATTGCAAGATATTGTATGAACACCCATTCCATTCGTGTATGTGAAGATTGGGAGTCACACCATTTGTTTATCTGTATTGATATATGCCCACCTATCATCTACAAACTCCCAGTTTGTTTATTTTTACTCTTGCTGGGTAAAGAGTGAGGTGTAAGTGCTTGATTCAGTTCACTCTGACTGAAACTACCTGTTTATGACCATTTACCACGACATGTTTAGCACAATATGATGATCAGTGACATTATCAATGAACTTGACCAGGTGAACATTACTTTGGGCAAGTAGGATGTCATGCTCTGGGGTACTGACAAAGAATCTATAAGTATGCTGAAAGGGCGGATTCGCGCTTCCGCACGATAGAATATGTGAACAAACCCTCATTGAGCAGCGTCCTGCTCTGTTGAAGCGTTTAATAATGGTATTATTCAGAAATATTCGGACAATTTCCAACTAACGGATACACATCACGCATTAAGCGTATCGCTGGTAAGTGGTTTACCTTTTGTCTCCAGCATACGCCTATTCGGTTCCTTGGCATTCTAAAATAAAATTAATTCGAACATAAGCGAAAGCATCAAATTGTCCTACCCAATTTCTAGAGCGAAACCTACGGTGCCATGTGTCTTGATTGAAAACTTAATATGTTTGATTTTGTATCTAGTCGTGTTCATGAATTTTTTTATTGTCGAGTACTCGTGTGTTCAATCAGACGATTGTTTTATAAACGGGGTTACTGTTCTAACCGCAATCTTGCCTACCACCATCCATGACTAACTCGCCTCAGTCGCCTTTTACTTGCTCACATTTGACACCCTAAAACAAACAAGGTAGGGAACATAACAATTTCACACTGGAGTTAGATAAAAGCGTATGATTCTTTGTTATTTCGCGTGACACCCCGACTTATATTCACGTAATACATCTGGTGTTACTTTATTCTAAAGAATCTTTTGCCCCATACCAGCCAACAATCAAATCGGCCTATGGGGAGGAGCATTCCACTAATTCGTAGAGACAATAATCTGTTGAAGCGTGGGAAAGTAGCTCGGAAGGAGATGTGCTTCAGGTAATATACTGTCATAGTAATAAGGAACATGATATTTGCATCCTTAAGTCTGCGGTCCTAGAAACATTTAGATCAGTGCTTCAATCAGCGAAAGCTTATGGCTATTTTCTTATTTAACTTCGATGAAAGCAATGTAATTATGCCTATTTATATTGTCATCTTTAGTACTCATAAAAACCGCGCAACATTGACGACAAGGGTCAATAGAGTATGAGTGACAAGCTTGCAATCCAGGTGTGATGGACGACATGATACCAATTAGAAATATTATTTCTCTCTCAAATGTGATGGTAAACTGGAGTTGTCGCCTACAAAATAACTTCTGTAAAATAATGAGGTCAAGTCTACCGAAGATCTTATCATTTCTGGTGTCTAAAATTTAGCTTGCAGCCGATGGGTCCCTTGCCTTCATTCATTTGATACTGCCTCTTTCCTTTACGCTTAGCTCTCTGTACCCCATGTCGGGTTTCTTACCACGAACCTGATAAACAATGCTGTGCACCATTGACTTCAAGATATCGATGAAATGACATATGTGCCCAATGGACTGCTTATTACCATTCTAGTCACGGATTTAAGTTACTCAAATATAGCAGCCGATGATTGGCGGTCACCTAATAGCTTCAGCTCGATAGTTGCAGCATTCATGCATATATCGCGGAAGATGCACCATTGAGTTTGTAATAGAACGTGTTAAGTATAACTTGGATAAAGACATCAAATATTGCTCGTGTTTGTATGGTCAGCGCATTCACATATGAATACAATTAATACAATGTTGGGCTAACTATTTGACTTGCAGAGCAAGCAATGATGATTTCAGTACCATATTGAATACGCGATAAGTGGTTAGGTTGTTCGCCACAAGTAATTGCAGACACAACATCACATGGTCCAATCCAAAAACCTTCGTACAATGTGATATTGATACATAATAACCCTCTGATAATTATATTGATGGTATGCGTCCTGTGCGATGTCCAGTGGTACAATGTCTGTTAAGGGTGGAGTTGTGTGGTAAAGTTGTCGAAACAAATCATTGTCAGGCTCGCTATATGCACCGATTTATATGATATATATACCCGGCAAATACGCTATGATGTATGTATCATATGTGGAACACGTAGTAGTGACTATCTGTTGATATATTGGTAACCCCCGCGTTGCAAATATAGTCTGATTAGCTGTGATGTCGATTCTCGTCAGATTACTTTACCTTGTGCAACGCGTGGCCGTTCAGTTGATTTACATTAATGTACGCAGCGTGATATTTGTGCTCTCATATTGCCTTTGATCCGCTGCCTTTATTGTCTAAAATACCATTTTGTATTTACAAATTGGAAAACGAACCTTAATCTCGGCCCATTGTTCACTATAGTTAAAATTGCCATGCGTGGCACATTATTAGACTAGTAATGGGTTGTGAGATTGGGGATCATAAGCATGCTAAGCCAGCCACCATGGCCATAATTTATTGTCCACTTGGCTTGTTAATTTCATAGCATATTTTATCATTGGGCATTTCCATAACTATGGTATCTTATTTTTGTTCTCAATATATGAGCTGCAATCATAATTAATATTCCCGTCCTGCCTTAATACAAATGTGCTATTAAAACAGGAAAAAATTACGCTGAAAGCTGTGGGCATTGATTCATGACTACATGATGATTAATTTTGGCCGCTATTATATCAGTGGTAAGAGGATATTTGGACCGTAAAAAAGGTGGTTTACTTCACATAAAGGAATGTGTGCTGGTCATCTAATTCGCCAGTTTTTAGCTCTATGCAGAATGTTTGAAATGTGCCGAGGAATTATTTGCAATGAGCGCTATGATTAGAACAGACAGCATAATGCATGTCAACCAATAAGCAGAAGTATTGAATACAACCATATGAGTAAAAGTTAGTAGAAAAGCAGCAGCATCATATATTTGAGCAAGAAGTTGTATACATGGCGATGCATAACCACTGTACATCTCGGGGTTACTAATTTCCCTGTGATCATTTCGCCGTTAAAACAGTTATTGAACTTGTTATGCCGCAGACTCGACGATGTTGCGCACTCTTGGAAGATTGCTTATGTACATAGCCTCCATGTAATGAAAGATATATCAAATCCTCTATACTAGCAATCCGAATAAATAATTCCTAGCAAGGAAAGTAACATAGCATTTATAGAGCCACTGCACTACCATCTGCATGTTAGCGAGATGGCTCAGGGCAATGGCATGCTCGTTATTCATCTTCATCAATCACATTTCCATTCCGTTAACAATGCAATAACCAGTATGTTGTCTTGTCATCGTAATTGGAATAATCAGGTCAATTACGATCCAAGCCATTTCCCCAGTATCAATGACCTTACAAAACTGCTTTCTCCAAGAATGAAATCGTACCTGAATATCAACCCATAGATCGATAATCACACGTTATCTGCTAGAACATCTGACAAGTACGTGAGGGGCAAATAGAGAACCGTGCTCAATACGTCGATAGTAATCGAGCCGCTGATGTATTTTGTGGTGATTAAAAAATGTGATGAGGTAGAATGGAAAAAGAGTCTCCGCAATTTGCCTGGTAGTGATATGACATTAATGCGTAAACCAATGTTCAACATCGTATCGTGAACCATGCCAAGTGTGTTACCATGAACACCAGGGTTAGGGGAGCAAATTATTTCGATCTCCATAAATTTGGTTCACTGATTTCAAACGGACGCGAGGATAGAAGAATGTATCTGCGTAATATTACCCCCATTGTAACTTTTCGCTATCAATTTGCGAAGGTGCCAGTGTAAGTTACTTTGATCAATATCACTTCGTACGCATAAGGACATAATGATTCTTGGAATAGCATGTTGTAAGATACTGTAATCTGCATAAACAAGAATACATAGGTTAATTCGATGGGGGGGGGGGTATCCACCGCAATGGATGTATCTAACTGCACTGTAAGAAGCCGCCATATTCTTACAAGTTTTGATAATCAAATCCTTGTTTACCTGACATGGGATGTGTTCATCATCACATATATGGTCTGATATTATCCAAATAGCTAAGGCCAATCTCGTAATTAAAAATATCTAACGTTGACAGCACGGCAAATTATTATTTATTTAAGTAATCATGTTACCCCAACAAAGCTTTTGATCAGTTAATAATTGTCGGCTGCCACTTTCTACTTTTAGTAAGGCAGCTTAATATCCGTCGAATATAGTCTCCAATGTTATGCATCCTTGCATAAAAACTGTTTGGTCGAGGGTGGCTGTTGAAGCGTATAAATATGAGATTATCAAGAAGCCCAGCAGTTGAATCTAATTTTTTTCCACCTTTCAACTGATCACACCAGGTGGCTGTAATCAACGACCAGGTGAAAGACAATTTGCAGTCAGCTTGTAATTTGCAAATTTTCAATGACAGTTAGGTAAGTTACCGCACCGCTCTAATGTACTATGTTCATTGGGTAATAAACTGTGCCCTGCAAATCGAGATTTTAATGAATATTTATTGTACCAACATATGTCTGCCACGAACGGCGACTTTTGCAAACATTTACCTCACTGTGTTCCCAAAACGAACGGAAACGGTTATCTGAGTATTGTAATGCGATTCCTGCAACAACATAATAGATCAACGCTGACGTGCATGGGTCGTATGTAATTTGTATGTTTCCAAGACCACAGGTTTTCAAATTGAACAGATGAATAATATTGTTCGAAAACAAACCTCGTCAGTAAGAGGGCGCCATTAATCGTTGGCAAGTAAAACACGGTAAAATCGTTACGGAATGACCGGCTCCTTCAGTGTTATTGGTTAGGTGATGCAGCTTTTATTACGGTAATTCGCATCAGTGATTGGGCGGGTTACGTTAGGCGATCGTAAGCAATAATATCGCAACTGCTCTCATTGAGGTTATGCTAAACCACAGGCGGTATGCAGACAATGATAGGGGACGAAACGGATTATTTAACGCTACGTGTGCCGTGGGGTACTATTGATTGCAGATGATTGCAAATAAACTTCAAACATAGCGCTGATTTAATCAACCCAGTGCAGAGGAGCGAAACAATGCAATATATGCGCAGATCGCATACAAACCCGTTCTTGGCGCAAGTAATATAAGTGCCTATAATGACAATGCTATAGAGAAAAGTCTTTTATTAGGGAGCCAAGTAGCGTGTTCGATAGGTAGCATGGGGATTTTTACAAATTAGCATCAGCGTATTTGATTGCATGTATTTCTCATTTTTACGTTTTAACAAGGATCACAGCTTTATGTTTACATTGGAACGGGTGCAATAGGTCACGCAGTCGCATCATATGCGTTAACAAGAACAAGGCCCAGCGTATCTTATGTATGATAAGCAGAAAAGGGCAATATGATGAGTGTACTGCATAATATATTTATAGAGTATGTGGAGTCGCCAATTCGCTGGGTGGATTATAGTATTGAATCTATATCATGCCGTTTTTATTGCAATCCTAAGTTGTGGCATTTGATATGTAGGTAATTACTTCTAAGGTCTATTACAAAAATATTTTTCATCAACGTAAGGTGTGGCATTCGTTCTATGATTGAGTGCATCACATACATATAGGATCAATCGACAGCTATGTAGAAAGACAAAAAATATGTTTTTGCTTCATAATTACTCTCATTCGTTGCTGCTCAAATCTTTAGGTACCGGGCGAAACAGGACTGTTGTATATCGTCCATCCAACAAGAAATTCCCCGAACAATCTTTCTCATCCGAAACATGCTACAACGACTGGCATACTAAGTTTGAACCAGTTGACAATAAATTAGAGCTGGAGGCTGGTTTTCTGGCACTTGCAAATTAAAGGAACAATTTATCTGACGACACGTTATGATTAAGCTCTGAAGTGACTAATTGCGACCGTTTTCGGCTCCGTCGCTACAGCTAATTACCTACTAATCCTACTTATTGTAACAAACGAAAAAATGTTGGTACTTGTTTTGCTGGGTAAACTTATTCAGTAGTCGGACCATCATATAACACCCGATTAGCATTATTACAGTTTGTGTTTGCATTTGCTATTTTTCCTTGCTTCTAGGGAGCCGAGATACAATGATTGACGCGGCAACATATAATTAAGACGTTTCATCCTCAAAATCATCTTTCAATTTTACCCATAGGAAGTACATACTTAATTCAAGACATTAGGGCTACTCAGCGTTTTTCTTCTGGTTTTATCGAATGAAAGCATTGCATTAAACACCGAATACGTCTATATTATGCTCGCAGATAAAAGCACAAGCGCTCTGTACCCATTATACATGACTAGCTAGAGCTTTCATTCTTGTAAGTGCTTCAATCGCTCTTAATTCAGGAATGAATGGGAACCAAGACGGTTTTTTTAAGCAAAGCTTACTTATGACGTCACAGAGTCACATGCTAGACAACGCATACAGTTGAATGATACTGAATATCGTGTGGTCATTAATATTTGATGTGGTGCAGTTACAGCATGAGTCGGGCGGCGAAGAGCATAGGGTCGACTTAACAGCCGAAATTGTTGTAACATAGATACAAATTACAATTTGCACATTTACCCCACCATTTCCCTACTACTGCTGAAAACATGCAGTCTTTCCGCCTTTGGTTAAGCATTCTGTTATTATATAGAGCTATAGCAAATATATCCACCCACATCTAATCGCGCTGCTTAGGAGCTTTTCGTTTGAACTATGTACGACTTCAACTCTACGTCGGCCGCCATATGTTCATGTATGTTTGGCAAGTTGTACGTGATGAAATTAGATGCATGCTTCAGAGCAAGCAGGCAGAATGTGATAGCCCAATCTGACTGTTCATGATAGCACACGTGTTCTGTTGCTAGTGCAATAATGTGATCAAGTAGCGTGTATTCACCGAGTATCATGTTCCAAAGGTTGTGAATCCTTTTAATAGAATACATCATAAACTAATGACCCTGGAGGTCCGCTTGCATATTATTTAAGTATTTGCGTTATGATTTTCCGCATTAACTTCGATAGGCCTCTTAATTTTAAGATGCCCGTAACCAAATCAACCAACGAAAGCAAAATGCTCAATCAACTCCTGAAAACACTCCTGTTTTGGCATCCAAAAGTATTGTATGCGGAGTATAAAAATGTACAATCCGTTATTATTTGAATGGTGAAGGCGGAGAGTTTCAGCAGAAACAAAAAGGCTGACAATATTCC
This sequence comes from Urechis unicinctus, assembly GCA_034190875.2. NCBI lineage: Eukaryota > Metazoa > Annelida > Polychaeta > Xenopneusta > Urechidae > Urechis > Urechis unicinctus. The sequence goes on from CM067343.1 coordinate 35,805,545, forward strand.
CCTTGGAAAATATTGAGTGAAAAAATGATGACAGCGGGGGTTTTGTTGTAACATAGCTAGGGCATTGTAATTTAAAGAATGACCAGCAGTGTGTTAAAACTAACAAGCCAGGTAATGTTTGACAGGCACATTGGCGTGTTGCCGCTTTCTCTGACGCATAGGGCTCATCTAATCTAAGCCTAAATGCCGGTCGTAATCAGATAATACATTCACTGATACTCAAAATGAACATTACAAACCGCGCATTAAGAATCCCATTAGTTTAGCGGTAGACAACTTATAGAGATTTGCAGCTTAAAGTATAAAACAGGAAATTTTAGCCTGCATCCTGTCCTTCGTATAGGAGTCCGGATACTCGACCTTTTAGTCCAACAAAATTTGCCGTCCTCAAGTATTTAGACTGAGACATTTAGCGGTCACCGAATGCTTCCAAAGAAAGAAATCTTAGCAAAACTCCGATATCCGATTAAATGTCGTGTCCTAAGTTCTCGATTGTGTATCCCTCGAAACCGATGTTAACACAAGACCTCACCAATATTGCAATGGTGCATGTCTTTCTTCACTACGTTTATATCTTTGCCTCAGTTGCGATGAAAATGCCGACTAACATGCGGGTTGTGTCCAACTGAAAAAAATATTGATGCTAAGCAGAGGAGACAGGTTTCGTTTCGCATGCAAAATACCGTGTATCTGTCGAAGGAGATTTGTAAATGATTCTAAGTTATGTAAATCAGCTCTTGTGGCAAGCGATATGATAACCAATGGCTTTCAGTCAGGGTCGATCAATCGCGAAAACTTTCCGCGTCATACATTAGCAATTCAACTTTGTTTTACTACAAAATTGGGTTACACGGCCATTGGATTGCACAGTCATTTCCACTGTATTTAGCTGGGACAAACGAGATTTGCCTTTAAAATTGATAGTTAGGCTTGCATTTTATGCAATATCTTCCAGTAAAATATGGAATGCAAGTTAAACCGGTAGTAAAATTAGACAAATGGTTCATCTACTTTACTATTTCAACTGTTTTTTGTGCTATTTATATTGTAAACGAATTGTTTGAATTATATATGGAATCAATTAGAAACGAAAATACAAATCAAGTTTGCATGGCATCGTTAACGATGGCTTGTATCGACCATAACAAGGTACGCCATATGTGATAGAAATACATACGATATTTTTTAATGGGTGAGACGACTTCGCCCAGTTATCTTTTGACAGTGTCAACCACTGAAAATAAAAAATGTGTCAATAATAAGATTGGCAGATACTCTCGGACAATTCCTTTTAATATAAATTAGTTGCGATGAAATCAATACTGAGCTGCCATATCCACAGCAGCTCATCACAGGAATTTTAACAAATGTCTTAATTGATTTATGTTAATAACGAATTAATTATTCTCGGATCATTCAGGTAATATAATAGCGGCCAAACACCCAGTTTATGACTTTCTATTTACCAACCATTTGCATAAATCTTCTGGAATCTCAATTTATGACCTAGACAGCAGAAATAAGGGGACGTAATGTCAGCACACTAAGCATATTCCTGTTTGGATAACACTCCGAAATAAGCTTCCGTTCTATTAGGCATCATCCCAGCCGTATAGGGTTGTTCATGCTTAGGTACTAAGGTGCGCTCATCATCAACATGGATTCAATAGTCTGCCTTCTTGTGCTCTGATTTGTGTGTTGCCATACATGTTATGACAATAAATTATCGAAATTAGGTTCCATATCAGTATAAGAGACGTTCCAATGAATAGTTAACCCAAACTGCCTGCGAACATAGGCTCAGCTAACCCAATAAAGCTATCGTAACAATGAATATGGATCACCTTCCGAGTACCATGGTGTAATTACTGGTGGGATGTACAACAGACGACTGACACGACAGGCGTCGAGAAGACTATCATATTCTCTTTTACTGCATGATACACAGACAGACGAGCCATATTGCTGATTCTTTCATGTCATGTATTATTTTTTCGCCGCAGAGAAACCGAGATGATGATAAGTATGCAACAATGTACATCATTCGCTAAAGGAGCGTCGCCTAGATTTTGTCACTTAACAAACAGTTGGAAGGTAAAATAACCGTTTACTACCTCTTTGAGGGATACGCTATCGCTGAGCTTTAGATGGACTCATGGCGACCATTTTCGGCATTTTCATACCTGCTTATAATTAACCAATCATTGTCACAAACAAATCAAAAATGTTGATTGTGTTGCTGGACACATGTTATTCTGTAGGGTCATTGCCGACAATAAGGCGTTTCATTCTTCTAACATTCTATCAGGAAATAGAATATTTAACATCAGAGCTCTTCCGCGTGTTCCTTCTGCTACATCAACACAAAGCACACGATTATATGTTCACATTTCAAAATTACCATTAATTTTGACCGTGAAAAATGTTTGCGAATGGCATAGTTCCTATTTGATTATCAGTGTGACTGAATACATGCCATTTCCTACATTGTTCTGAAAGTGTATTTCCATTAGTCTAACCTAGGTTATATGAACGGTTACTCCACAAAGCCAATTTAGCCTCTGTGTAAATGAACATGCAGTGGTTGCGACTACACCCACCCCTCACCTTAACTCAGTGGCGGTCAATTTATAAATGAAAGTTTCTTAATACTTTAGAGAAGCAAGACAATTCATTTAACTAATTACTTCTAAAAGCAAATGCGACTGTTTTACCAGCTTAAAACTGCAAATATTTTTAGTTGCAGCTGGGCTATATTATACGGTGCAGATAGTGCTAGCGCTACGGTATACGTTACAGGCACTGAAGCCGCATCAGGCTTTGCTACAGTGTAATGGATGCTATATATGTTAACATTTTACTAGTCTTGGTGAATGAAAACAACGGATGCACAAATATATTAGCAGGTTAATTTTTTTCTGACTGTGAGTAGGTGAATAATTTTCGTTTTAATGTAGTAGCCCCTATATACTGATGTCAGTGTCAATGCCGTCATATTATATTTTCCATTTTACCAAACTTAACATGCATCCGTTCGTGTTATTTACGCATTTCCAATTGCCCATGAAGTTGATTTCTGCCAATATCGGATCGTTGTAAAAATACTATACATAAGGCATTACCAACACACTGCGCATTACCGTACTTTAATATCGGATTGAGCATGAGGCAGAGTGTTCACACAAGGGATTGATTACAATGGTAAATTGCTCAACTTCGATTATGGCAAGTGCGCATTTGCCCTCAATCCACAATAGCTATCAAACTTCGCGATCTGCAATGGCACAGATTAATATTATCAGTGTTTTGTACTTTTCCATCTTACTGAAAGTTTTTCTGTATATGGTTAAAGTAAAGTCGAGGTTCCCTAGCCCTTGGCAGCGGGGCCTGTTTACATGTTACTAATATTCAATACTCGCGCCAAGATCTAGGCTAACTACATCCCCTGAACTAGACCAGCATCCCAGATTGGGGATGCTCCAATCAGAAGCCGTGTCTCTCGGGTATTTTCGGGTCATTGTCTCTGATTGGTCATTTACACATTTTCCGACGATTCGGCGCCATATTTGTTTTTGTACGCTCCGTTTTAGAACTCTTTTCACATGAACTTAAGTATTTGCTGTTGCATAACCTGGGAAGTGATTTCAATTGAAGCCCTCGATTACACGCAACAGTTGCATTGCATGGTGCTGAAAGAATTTACAAAGGATTGTGTGCTCTGCTGCTTGACGGATCGTGACTGTTTTGGGAATGTGCCTGCTAGGGCTGGGAAACATTTTGCTATGTGTTGTTAGCTACTGCTCTCGATGCAATGCTTGGAATTGGTCAGGGTTCTACACCAATGGTAGTTCGCTCGCCCGGGACAAGTGATTTGTCCTGTCGAACAAGTGACCTACTTAGTCAACTTATCCAACCGGAAGAGTAATTTTTATGAGCCGGAACGCATCCTGCGACACAACAATTTGTTGATTAACGCTGAGCAGCACTCTTAATCACACAGTCGGAGAGAGAAGAAGTCACATTACTTGTCTTTTTAACTGACTGTATTACGTAAGCATACTATCATGCAGGTAGGCGATTACTTATGAGACGCCCCCTAATTCTAGAAGACAATCAATGTGCTCTCATTTGACGCCGACCACTACAATGTACATGACTTCACATTTAATCGAAGGTGCGTATCACAAGCCAGTTTCATGAGCCAGATGCGCGCAAATAAGGTCAATCCGGCTCACAACATTAGCGTTGATTGGTCAAGCAGGGGCGGTCACGAATATTAACAAACGCACCATCTTTAGACCTTGTCTTGACGTAGACTCTAGGGCAAGAAGCGTAGCGAAACTTATGAAGACCGGGACGCAGACTAGTTAAAGTATCTCACATCAATAAATCACAAACATGAAAAAAATAAACAGTTTATTTTCAACTTAACAGTAGAGGCAAACATAATGGATTCGTGCACAGCCGATAGCTTGTTTTACTTCCCAGAGAATAATAAGTTATTATTTTATGCACCGATACAGACAGTTTGTCGGGATCTTCCCTTGATGCCTAATTTGTTGTCTCCTTAGCTGGAGTCAAGAGATAAAAAATGGATTGTAACCACACATATCGCTTTCAAGGACTAATAGGGATTCTTGCTCTTTTAATAACACTGTATATGGAGGAAATTAATTTACTACCCACATTTCTGTTTTATATTTTAATTTTGTTGGAAGAGCCTGTTACGATTGTTAGAATTCTAGGCATAATCTAACCGTCAGGCGTGCGGAAATCCATTTCATTCATCTGTATCCATCTATTGGTATTGCTTCATAAGTAGAGTTAGTTGCTTAATATATACATGCATAGCCTTTAACAATCATACTTTAACAATTGTAAGCGCAACTGGAATGACCGAATTAGCTTTAGTTAGGGTGAGCATCATCTTTTTTCGTATCATTTTGCAAAACACCATTTGTTTTATACTTACTGATGAGGTTAACGCGATGAACTAGCCAGCTGCATGTCGGGTTTAGTGCAAAAGCTTCAGCCAACCATTTATTTGAAGGGACATTTGCGTAACATTATTCGAACAAATGGACAACGTCCCAGATGCTAACATCTATATTAGGCTCGCAGTAAGACCACGTGTGTTCTTTACCCGTGAGACATGCATCACTACAGCTATTCGTCTTGAAATTGCTCCCATCGCTCTTAGTAACGGTGTAAATTGGAACTCAAGAGGGTTGCTTTCAGCAAAGCACGCTCATGATGTCAAGTAGTATAAAAAATAACGGTACTGGCGCCCCTCAACTAATTCAACCAACGAGCACCAGTTCTGCTTATACAGGGTTTTTGTTTTGAGCTCTTTGTCCCTTATGTTGTTTTCTAAGATGACCATCAACTGAGCTACATGGCTAAAAGGCGAGACAAGTCTGACCCCCAAACGGGCCGGGACCATAGGCTAAGGTGTCTACGACTTTAGTGGCTTTCCTACGCTTTGAGTCAAACGCGGAGAGTGACACCTTGCTGACGTGTAGCCTATATATCTTTTGGCTATCACTGCCAATCACGTTCATCCTATGGCAGAACTACTTATTTGTGAAAAGAGACGCCATTTATTGTTCATGGTGTAAGTGCTTCTTCACTACAGCGTTCGGCGCTCCCTTTGCCTTTTTAAACTCGCCCATGTAATACATAAGAAACGAGTACATCATTGGGCACCGATTCACATACGCCTTGAAAGACACACCTGCGCGCTCATCCTTAATTTTCCCTAATGCATTATTATTGGTGCTTGTGTGGAGTGTGTGATCAGGTAAGTAGTTGCTGATGTCAAAAAGGGTGAGGTCCGTTTGCATGTCTGCGTACACGTCAGCTGTGCGAATCTCCACAAGCAGCGAGTACGTATCTATGTATAGCAGGCGCAGGTCGCTACCATATGTGGACTTTATTGTATCCTAAAAGAAGTCATACATCAGGTACTTTGAGAGGACGCGTATGCACATGCCTAAACGGACCGGATGGTTAGCACTTGTCGGGTCGTGTGGATGAGCAGGGCAGCACGGCCGTCATCTTAGACTTTGCGACGAGCATAGGCGCGACTGCTCTCAAGGTTGCGTATTTTTTCCTCTTCTACTGAGCGCACTTTGGTGATTCTGTATGGTCTAACCAAACACGGAGTTGTTCATCAGCTTGTACAGGTCCCTCTCATAGTCGCTGGTGGCATCCTTACGTTGGTTGATGCTCATTGTAATGTAGTGCTCCATCGATGGGATTTGGTCGCATTAGTCCGCATGGTGTATCTTAGTCAGCTTCATTCCTAGCGATAGGTAGAGCTTAAGGTTCCTGTAATTGATTCGATACTTCTCTTAGTTTCGTTGGTTGGCTACCAGCTTCTCAACCTTCGTGGTGCATTTCAATGCACCCAGGAGATATTTCTGATAGTCTTCTGCCATTTCTTTTTTCACAGCCATTCGCATCGTGGATCGCCAGACGATATTCCAGATCTACTTTGAGTATATATCCGGATTAGGCATTGTCAGGAAAGTCTTGTATCCGTATATCGGCCCGCCAGTCCACCACTGAATCGCAGCAGTGGGTAGGCGCTGGCTCTTCGCCCGACCATACGGATTGTTGGCATCGAGGTACTGAATGTACATCGCTGGCTTATTCCTGTCAATGCCCTCCTTGTAGGGGTTATTTGCTTTAGTGTAGTCGTGCTATAGAATGCTAGTCCAACCACGCAGGCCCTTGTCATAGTCGTAAAAACACGTACTCCAGTCTGTGCGCAGTTATAGGTCAAGGTAGATACCGATATTAGACACCCATGTTTCAGACCTTCCGAGAGCATCAAAGTTATTCCAGCCATCCATAAACGCATATGGATCCACTCCCTGGCAAATTAGCAGCCTGGGCTTCGTTTCTTCGGGCTCATACTGAGCTGGCCCTGCAAAGGTGTCTGGGTTGTTTGCACAAACCAGCTTGTCGATCGAGGCCAGGAGAAACTGTGACCTATCAATGATGCATAACTGTCTTAGGGGCAGTGAGATTAACTTGGTATAGTTGTTGTTTTGGAATTCAACCACAGCTCTACGTTGCATTCATTGTGGGCTGGTCCCCTGTACATCCCTGTTGTTGGCAGTGGTAACGGACGGAATCGCCGCCCAGTTCTTTTTGACACACATGACAGTGGGGAGCTGCTTTTTGGCTCTTTTATCCTCACGCGTCATGCGCATTGGAGCAGGCTTGGATAAATCTGCCTCAATCTTGCGTAGGGTACAGCAATTTGACGAACATTTGGTGTTGTTATGATTAACATAATCTATAAGAAATGAATCCTTTAATTGTACACCCTGACGCCAGTACCATCAGTGAACGTGATGCATTTCATCAGGCGAATATTCTCCGTCCCGCTTTCAATTTGTCTGCAGTGCTGTGAGAACTGCATACGAAAAGAAAGTATATGTGGGGAAACCTCGTGAACATACCCAAAGTGTCTTACCACATCTTGAGATAAACATGTTATCCAGTTTAATTGACTTGCCACAACTGAGGTCACTTTGTGTGCAGATCTGCATCGTGAAGCCAGCCATATTGGCAAAAAGTTTGCACATCCGTAAGCTGATAGTTTGCAATAGATAGTTTTACTGTTAAAGATGTATTACATATCGGTTTTGCGATGCATATTGTGCTACATTCTTGTTATTAAGTGAGATAGAGCCACAAAGTAAATTGAATGGATGGACCGATGTTTTGTCCTAGAAGCTAAACAAAATGTATTTAGTTTGCGAGGCTAGAATGTGGGAATATTTAGTGATAATATGTATTTGTCTTTCTATTGTACAGTTGAATTAGGTAAATGCAGTTGAATGTAAACATCATCAGAAAAGAAAGCAACTGTCTATTTCCAATAAAACAGGTTGTGTCCAAGACCAATGGTGATATGACGTCTCGTTTATATTAATTGTTTAGGTAATACATCTAGCCTCCAGCATATATACACTTGAGGAATTTCGACGCAACTTCATCAGCTGGATGTAGCCATACTAATGTTTCAAGCTACTCTTTCTAGTATAAACATGATGTTTGAGTAGATGTCAACTGGAGGCCAGATTCGAACCGGAGATAGTCACCATGTTAACAGCCCCTGTGCATGGTAACCAATCAGCGATAAGATGGACCATAGGAATTCGACGGATGAAAAATGATTCATTGCCAATGATTTAACCGGGAAGACATTCACATGAAAGCCAGCATAATGCTTCTTCGGCTGTATCATTGTGGTACATACATTCCACTCTTGTCAGACCCGCAATAATCGTTACTCAGATAAAATACAGAAGCAATGCCCAATATGTCTTCATCGATATTAATTGCCAAACTGTATATCACAGGCAACATATTGAACTCACTGGGAGGTTTCTCGGCAGGCATGCCAACAACTATGAAAGTATGTACATGCATTGTATTTGAATAATAATGTAAACGCAGTTTACCCAGACTTCAAACGAAATCGTGATTGATATCACAAATTGTCGATACGGAATTAGATTCTGTGTATACTTGTCCTGTCCGCATTTTGTAACTAACCTAATCTGTTATATATAGATAGAACAGAGAGCATTTATTAATTTCATTCTCCAACAAACGCCCAATTAGTTGCTGCAAAGCACAATTATCAACACACAAGCTGGTCATAGTAGAGATCTATGAATTTCCTAGCGCACCAGCTGCAAAAGAAAGCAGAATTAAGCCTATGTTTACTTGGAATGATGGCTAAATAAACCAACACCCACCAGCAAGGAGGTTAGTTTTTGCCTCTAACACGGTCAACGTGGCAGATGTTTATTATTCAAGCAGAATCTCATGAAGATTCGAAACGACTGACGCACAAGTCGTCGTTGTGCTTCCTGTAACTGCCAGAAAACAGACTTTGTATCTCGCAATCAATCCTCTGATAATATATGTTGTTTTACTTTGTCTCTGCAATGTGTGATATTTGAAGACAGCAGCAATCCTATCCGTCATTCTCGCATTTCATTCTACAGCACAGTCAGAGTCACTTGACTGTAAGTAAAGATGGGGCTGTCTTTGTTAAAGATCCACATTCAATTTTTTCCTATAAGAAGATTTTCCATTTGCAGACCCAATTACCTTTTCTATTTCCATTTGAGGAAGGGCAGCTCGTATATTTACATGTGCGATGTATAGCTGACTTGTTCCACCATCCTCGAGTTGACGATCAATAACCCTTTCAAGCAAAACCGAAAGAGACGCCGACATGTCAATAATGTTTGGATGCTTGTAAATGGGTCATGTATTCTAACATTAAACGGGCAAAGGTCATCATGATGGGACAGTTGGTAGTTACCTAACCACCATTTTTATTTCTGTCATTAAGATATCGGCTTTTAGTGGGTGGTTGTTTCACATCACACATCACGATACACAGCAATGCAGTTTTTACTAGATACCAAAGCTGTCAGGCAGTTAAGGAAAAAATACCTGGGTGAATACCATGAATTCAGATGCTTACCCACTGGAGTCTTCTTCTCTAGTTTAATATATGATCGAGTCAAAGGATAAAATTGGATTACGGCGATCTCCATAGAAAATTGAACGACGTGAACGCAAAATATGAAATGATGATATGATATACATCACTAGAACGCTGCATAAATTAATAATAACATCATCACAAATATTGTTGATTACTGACTTACACATTATTGCCTAAACTTGCAGGGCCATTACTATGATGGTCGATGTTTGGCACATTTCATGAGTCGATAGCACTGCAGCTATCAGTATAAGTAGCAAGAGGCACACCCAAAGTGCCAATTTACATGAGGTTTTGATTATCGCTGGCTACTCTCACATACTTCCCTGCACTCAATGTAAACGCCAAGTTTATTGAATATTAGAAGCATCCAATCACCATCCGTCCATGTGTAGGATGCACGGTTGTCAGCGCTGCAGCGAATAAACTCATTGTTGTAATATTCACGACAGAATGTTTCATATTAATAGCTGCCAGGCCACTGAACGCATGATTGGTGCCGTGTCAACCTAGGCATGATTGTAGTCTCCCCTTATTTTTTCGATCGAACCGAGTGTAAGTAAATAACTGTGTACCACTGCCTCCAGCAAATTAAGTACACATATAAGGATGCGGTTATGGAGAAAGACATGGAAATAAAACCGACATCACAATATGGAATATGTTCAGTCCATATTTATTCTAGAATAACTGTTATAAGTGTTACCAGATGAATAAAACTGTACTCCCATATAGCCGCATGATAAGATTATTTTGATATCTAGCACAATTGTATACATGAATACATCATATATGCGAAAGCATTTCGAATAAAAAGTACATCTGATCAGACAATACATATCATTATAACGATACAGGTGATGTTCTGATAGGTCATCTCATGTTAAGCCAATTAAAAAGATAATGTAACTGAAAAGCAACGCAACATGGCCGGGTGCCTTAGTTTTAAATCAACGGAAGAGGTAGGCTTTAAGGACGCACATTTGAGGGGAGTTTCGCTAATTAACAGCTTACCACTACAGTTGTTATCAACCCTTTGCTTAATAAGTCTGATGTTTTTCCGGTCTTGATAATGTTATGCTTGATATGACATATCTCTAATAGTAGTCACTCACACCTGAAGAAAAGCATGTTTGCAGATTAATTATCGAGCGTGCGAAATCTATTCAGGCCGATTCATATATACACATGCAATAGATTCTCTTATAACATTTTGACTGCCTAACGCAGCGAGTACAGGCTTCTACTCAACGCTGGCGCATAGCATTATTATGTGTGGGTATGGCGTGAACCATCGCAATTGTAGTTACGTCCAAAAATATTTGACGAAATACACATCCTAGAAATCTTGTTTACGTTATCTGAGTTCAAGCCATTCATTATATTGACAGGACCGGCCTAGCACATACCCGACATCGTTATAGATAAATGACTCTCTTGGTCACGCATTACATGATCAGAAGCTGACAAACACCAATGAATTGGCAATCACCATTCATTATTAGCAGGGTAAATGCCGACGTTGGCAATGTGAAAATTGTGGACTGGATATTGATACGTAATTGACCGCATGGTGACGGAGGATTGGATACATACCATCAGTTTGTGGGGTGGAATAATGACATCCCTTTCATTGTCTTTTTAAAATAAATTGGTCACTGCGACTGAATCCATTGTAAGGGTCGACGCCTTTCGGTCATGGTTGAAACTGTATCTTTTTGAGATTTCTCGACTCTGTAAGGTGTTTGGGTATCAACACTTCGCTAAAGTGTGTGATGTAAAGAAAACATTGAGTGTAGTGCAATGTGACATGCACTCGTTCTTCCTGCTACTTTTGAGTTTGCATCTGGTCCTTTTATTTCCCGGGAATATTGTGAAACCCTCTATTTATAGGTGATGTATTGTCTCTTTGTTCAATTTAAACCATTTGCAATGGTCGGGCAATGTGTTCCATTCTAACATTTCTCTGCATATAGAACATTATTTGGTTATCTGATTGGATGAATTTAGCCATCCCGAAATCTGTAGAACTGAATATCGAGCCCCCATAACCCTGTTTTGGCGCCGTGAAATATGAGTATCTCACCAGTGATAAATCTTCAATGCGCTTATATGGCGTATTCTCAGATCAATAGGTACGACCAATCGAGTATAACTTCTGTATATAGATGTGCCTACTACGTCAGGCAAGATGTGGACGTTTTGTGAGTCTCATCGTTCGAGGTGTTTCCTTTCATGAAACCTTAATATTAGTTATACTCTTTGTGCGCACTATTCACTCTTCTATACGAGAAGCATTTAAGATGTAACGGTACCGTTTTGATCACACGATGGCAACCTAATCCAAGATAGCCTAAAATTCTATTAGATATTCCCTAAAATTGGAATTGAATTGTTTACTCTAAGGCAATGCAAAACCTCCCATTACTACCTCAGCTCCAATGCTTCGCAGAAAATACCTCAAGATGTTGTAGGACTGGTGAACCCGCCTTGCAATACAAGTGCGTATTGAAACACCAGCATCGTTTTTCATCGACTATATTCCATGGTGATACACTATATGATGCTCCGAGTCTAATTATAGTGTTGTTGCAAATTACTGATGAAACAATTTCATTTATCAGTTTGTACTAGATAACTTAAGATGCTTCGAAAATATGAGCGCTTGCATATATAATATAGTTTGTCAAGCTGATAGCAATGCATATTTTATACACATCCCTATTTCATAGAAACACCGAACCATAATGCGTTGCTCCTGATAATGTCCAAAAGCATCACTGACGTTGGCTCTTTATCCATTTGGAAGCTTATATTAATGTCCCTCTGGGCGAGTAGAAATTGCAGCATCTTACAATTCTCATGACCTAGACTGTAATTAGAGCCCTTACATGCAACAAATGTTAATTGACCTATGTAAGCCATATAATGGATGTTAAATATTACGAAATCAATTTTGGAAGATCTTTATCTAGATTTGCCATTGTGATTATGTATGCTTATAATTATATGACGTAATTGCTGTTTTTGATGCACAAGCCAGTGATTCAATATTTGTGTTTTACATTTGGCTATAGAAACACGATTGTGGTGTAAAATGGTGCAATGGTAGTGACGCTCTTGTTCTAACAGTCACAGAGGGGCTGATGAAATAATTGAGTTCAGATGTTTAATATTGCTTCTCATTTCTTCGTTGATTGTAAACTAACCGCTCAATATTCTGTAGATGTTGACAACAGCATGTACTAGAAGGGAAAAATGAATTTCTGTTAAGAGCCGGATTGAAAGCCTTGCTTTGCTTTACTGTGCAAGGAATAGCCTTTCTCGTCTCATTTCGGTTTGCGTGATATAGATGATACAAAACGTTTAGGATGTTCATATGCAAACATTCCATAAATTACCCAGATATAACATTGAAAATTGATTGTAATCGCATGTAGAAGATTTTGCTGGATTCGAAATGTAGTCGTGCAGTTCGACCCGCTGAAATGAGCTTAGCTTTATGATGTATGCCGCAGAAGAGCGGTCGTATAAATTGGGGATAATTGACATTGATGACACGACCAAATTAATATGCACAAAACGCAATATAAAGGGATCATGATGGTGACGTAAATGGGAAATATACGTCGTTTTCCAAACAGTCACAGAGAGGTTGATGAAATGAGTTAAGATGACACAACACGTGCTGCTGATGGCAATATCGCAGGTTAGTTAACTTGGAGAACATGCAGCGGCCATAAGCCGTTACTATTTTCATAAATACTGATCGACTACATCTGTACCTTCGGGATTCCATGATTCTATTAGGTATTGGAGTGCCAACGCATCGCCAAAAGGCATGTGTGCACTCAATGTATGATGGAACAAGCAGCGATAATTCTACCTACTACTACCCATCTCGTCTTTGGTTAAGTGGGAGCCGTGCAAAACAGGGCATTTCTGAATCATGTATTACTCCTATTTCATTTGTTCTAATGAAGTCAATCGCTTTATGCCAAACATACTAAAAGTAGAACAAATTGTTTGGTAATCCGTTCTAGTGCATTAGATTATCGTGCAATACATTTAAATGAACATCAAACCGTAATAATCGACAGATGTGACTTTCATTCCAATAAAAAGCCCCTTAAATGGCTGATCTCTTGTAGCGTTAATGTAGGTCTATACTTGTCAAAATCTTTGTCATTTCATATACACAACCAGCATGACTAATGCGCTTATTTGCTGGTTCAATTCTTAGTCACTACACCCGCGGACATTATCTTATGCTTGTCGGCCTACTCCATAATATTTTTCTGTGTTATATGTCAGTTCACCGATTACTAGCCTGTCTTATCACACTATCTAATGTCTGTCAAAAGGTTATTTATTTGTGTGTAGAGGTTATTTTACCAGATTCTTGGGCGTAAGCGTTACCATCAAATAGTACAGTTTATCCTTTTAGTACTCTTATTTAAATCATTCAGAGAAGGTTTTTGTAGCAGCACAAGAAAAGCATTATTTTTCTCGAAAGACGATCTATGAAGCGCTGCATTGTTAATATAGACAACACCATAACAGATCAATCTGGCCCGGCATGCTTTGAGCGTCACTTTTCACTAACAGTGTAGATGAACCTAGTTTTGCTATTTTTTTACAGTTAGTAAAACGACGTAATAATACAATGCTATCATTAGAAGGAGCATCAAACGCCTCCACCGCGCTAGCGTCGATAATCGTGTTGATGTGAGAATATTTATTTGATTGTTTATTCAGTGCAAGACGAATGCAAAATTGCAAAAATACACGTTTTGCATACATACGTTCTCTATCCATAAACAATGTTTTATGTTATATTTGCAATCTGCTCTAACCTCTTGCTCGAGTGAATACTGTGCGTTGGCACATTACGATGGAGGAAAATTATAGTGCAAATATTACAGCGGAATTCTTGGCGCTACTGTGTAGTCATTAATTTTCATTGATGCCCAGTAAAGGCCTGTGATTTCATCCAGTACATTAGATCATTCGGTTAGTTTACCTTTGATGCCTGGATTGATTACTTTCAACTGTTTCCTGGCATATGGTTGGAAAAATTTATGCAACAGCCAAATCATATTGCCCTCTCAGCTTAACGATCAACCGTCAAAAAAAGATTCAAATAGGCGAAATGGAAGCTTTGAGTTAATCTCAAATCGCTTTCATATACAGCGCATCCAATAACGGACAACTTGTATATTTCAAATTTAGCTAGCCTAGGGCTTCGTTTCTCATCACTTTTAGAGAGAGAGATAAAATGTGCATTATTTAATTTCCCTCTGATGATTTGTAAATTGGGAGTGTTATCATGACACCGTAAATGTAATGGACGTATTTTTATATTGTATCAGGAGTCTTGAACACCGAGTTATTTAATCATGGTGTACGTATCTTTTTCCCAGCAGCTCTACTAATTCAAAGAGCTTTGATTGGTAATACTTATGTCCAATAGGAATCTCGCTTTACTATTGGCGGAGTCGAAATTGCTACCAGTTAGTTTTGTGATCAAAGTTACCATAAACAAGCAAAACTATTTGTCGAATGTGGAACTGTTATTGTTTGGTATCGCTTGCAAGTGTTCTTTGATCTACAATAACATCAAAAACGGCAGAATTATATCTCTCGGTCATATAAGGGTTAAAATAAATAACATTAGTGTTATCGTATACCATCATCGTTTAATGTGTTATTGCTGTGCGGATCGAGCACACAGGACTGCTTAAACGATTGTGACGGATGATGTTCGCTAGTGTATCGGTTAATATTAGAAAGACAAATAAGTCAAAAAAGTCAACGCATTATTTTGACTAGGGCTAGTCTCCAACAATGCGTCGAAGTAGCTCCGTACAAAACGTCACTACACTTTTGGGCGAATTAGAACAAGACAATAGATGCATACAAGTGACAAGGTTGCTTTATTTGTGTGCATGTATGCAGAATGGCGAATATTATATTTTGCATCGATTCGTGTTGCTGCATGGCAAGTATGTGTTAGCAGGTAACGGAGAACCATCCAATGTATGACTTGAGCGATGCTTAAAAAGTGGTAATTGAGCACTTATGCTCCTAATCGGCAGTTGCAGTGTATAGGGAATTTATATGCGGTCAAATTAGAAAGCAATGAGGTGTGGGGAAGATTTTACCATTCTTACTGCAGCATTCTTAAATACTGATGCAACTGTCAACGTTACGCCACAAAATCCTATATATCATCCTCAGGCCGCCATACGTAATATTTCTTGAACGATATATGATGTGGGGGTCTTAAAGCAAGCGACAGCGCAAGAACACTATTTCTGAAGATAGTCATTTGATAACGATTTGTGGTAATGTCATCGCCCGCACTTGCATATTCCCTTTTAATAGACGGATATCACCAAACCATGACATAAGTTCTATTCGAGTTTGTTCCAAATGTAAACAAACAAAACGCGCCTTATCACATCATAAATGTGTTGTTGACTATTTGCTTGTATGTGATTGAAAGAGAGAAAAACATCTGGTTAGTAAGGAAGACAATCGGTGGCTTGTGAACATGGTGTGAATTAGCTTAATTATCTGGCTTGCAACGGTTCACATACCAACTGAACTCATTACCGATAAATTATTGGCGAGTACTCAAGATGATTCACGCTCAGTTTGGTCCACTGTCACATGTTAATGGTGATGATAATTGCGGAGCATTAATCGACACAGTGCCATTAGCTTGTGAAATAACGGTGCATCGAGGACTTGTCTTTCGCGGCTTGATAGCATTCTTCTCATGCTCACTTAAACGTACTCTGCTAATTTTGGAATCAACATGCTGAATGAACGTAGGACCCCATAAGTAACCGTTTTGCGTCATGATATGACTGAAGTGGAATGAATGGGAGTCGACTGTGTTATTGAGACGGGGTTCATCCGAGAGGGAATATACCAACTGATACTCATTCACGTAACAGGCAATATTCGGCACCTGCAGCTGCTGTGACCGACTCAGGTTATTTCTCCAGTTCGTCCCAGGCATGGTAGTCGGGTCAATATATGGAAAAAAAGGGGTCAAACCCCAAAAAATTGCAAGAAAACGTTTCTTGGTTGTTTTTGGTTCCTGAACATCTGTAGATTAACATACTAAAAGTTTACCAAACTCGGATGACCGGAAAGTGGGTTAATTAGGCAATTTCCAAGATGGCTGCCAAAATTGTTAAAATGCTTGAATATTTTTGGCTGTCCATAACTCAGCCATTTTTCACCCAAAAGTGATTATGTAAGTATGTTTTCTAATGTTTTTGAGGTCAACCTTTCACCTGAACCTGGTTTCTTTCATGTGTGACATCCCGATGGGGGTGCAATAGGGGCACCCCTACCCCAAAACTGGTATTTTGGGTAGATATTAGGGAAAACTTATATTTCCCAATTAATTAAGGAATTGCAAGAACTATTGTTTCTTGGTTTTTCATTGTTCTTTAAGGTCTGAACATTAAGATAGCAAAGGTTCCCTAAAATTGGAGGGTAAATCTTGTTCAATTTCAGGATTTTTACCCCTGTTTGGTATTTGTTTGAAATGGCTCCTTGGTTCATGATTTGTTATTTCTCACACGAAAACGCTGTTGTAAGCATGCTTTTGGAGTTCTGAGACAGAGTTCTGATGAAGGTGCCCTGTTCGTTAGGGGAAATCCTAGCTGACCCCCACCCCACCCCGCCAACCTCCAATGAGGCCACTCCCCCTCCATCCCGGCCCATGTTATCTAAAGCAATCACATTTCTAATTGGCATTTGGTTGTTACTGCCAGCATACAAGCCCTTATTATAATGACTAACAAGGATAAGGATACAGGTAAATATTGATTTTCAATGTAATTTTTTACTAATTAGCTCTCTATATGATTACAGTGCTGTCATCTATCCTTTCATCAAAGACTTAAGACCAAAACAAAAGCAGCTCATTATTTCATTATCTCTTGTTAACACAATATTTCTGAAATCAACAAAAACAAACTAATCATGTAGACAACTCTGATATTACCAATTATCTTCTGCATCTCCTGACCCTGAAGGTAGGTGAAACAATATTAAAATAGGCCCATTTCAGGCCTGAGTAGATAGAATAGTCATAATGAAAGTGAAACCATGTGGTTCAATGGCATGCCTACATTATATGGGAAGCCAAAGCTAGAAATATTCAAAACTGCCAGAAGCCTGCTATTGGAAGCTGCTAATTTCAAAAGCAGTGAAAATTGTAGATAATTTGTTTCAGTGCTATCACATGTTCGATGGGTTCTACCCATGAAAATATATACCGTCCCTGTATATGGGATTAATCGGAAGGGAAAGGTCCATCATCTTCAAATGAGCTGTGCCCACTTGTGATTGCACACTCTTGTGTTTTATATGATTTCATTATATTCATGCTCTTACTAAGGACTGTCTCGGTTACTTATTTCAGGTCTGCAGAATGAGTGCAACTGTGAGTCACGACAAATGTTCTTTATGTGACAAGGAATTGGAATTGAAGGCCACCGTTAAGATAGGTGAGAAAGGCGCAAAAGGCATCAATGACGCAAGCATCAAGAGGAAGATCAATATTTTCGTGCCCGCTGGAACGGTAGTGCATAAAGAATGCCGACAAACGCATGTGAATCAAAAGGACATTGAACTGTCACTTAAACGCAAAAACGAAGAAAGAACTGATTGTACGGGTCCGAGGACATCGCGTACTTCGTTAGGACCCTTTGATAGTAAATCCGATTGTCTGTATTGTGGCTGTAAGGTGTCTGCAGATGAAAGGGAACGAGACAAGGACGGTTTCAGTTGTGTGAGAACAGATGTCTTTGTGGACTCTGTTTCAGCAGTTTGCGCTACCCGTACTGATCAATGGGCACTTACTGTAAAGGCTAGAATAGAATTTTTTCACGGGATTTGCATGCCCCAGAGTGTGTGTACCATCATTCCTGTGATTCAAACTTTCGGACAGATCGGAATATTCCTCAAAAATACAACCTTGAATCAAGTGGTAAACGCAAAAAGGTTGGCAGACCTAAAAATGAAGACCAGGAAGAAGCTTTCATTCAAATGTGTGCCTATCTTGAAGCAAATGACGAGGAACAATTAACTGTGTCTGATCTTTCAAGCAAAATGAAAGATTATTTGGAAAATGAAGAATCTGCTTCATTCGGTAACTACTACCTGAAATGTAAACTTAGGGATCTTTACAAGGATTCCATCGCATTTGCTGAAAGGCAGGGACAGCCTGGCATTGTGACAATGAAAGAAAAAACTGCACAAATTCTCAGGTCATATTTCAATGAATCAAAAGCGGCTGATGAAGAATCGCAAAAGAGGGCAATAATAGAAACAGCTGCTCGTTTGATAAAGAGTGACATAAAAACAAATGTTACCTCTGATACTGACAATTATCCATCACTCGCTGAGCTTAGACTTCAACCATCATTGCAGTTCATTCCTGATTCTCTTCGCTTGTTGCTGCACTCACTTTTCGTTGGTGATTCAGACAAAAAGGTTGCTGCTGTTGGGCAGACAATTATCCAAGCTGTTCGACCCCGAGCTGTAGTGGCACCTTTACAAATTGCACTTTCAGTCCAGATGCATCACCTATACCGTTCTAAGTTTCTGATCGACTCGCTCACAGCGATGGGCTTCTGTTCTTCTTATTCTGAAGTGCTAAGGTTTGAAAGAAATGCCGCTGATGCAGTAGCGCCAGATATTTTTGGAACAGATATAAACTCACCTGACACCATGTTACTATTCGCAGCTGATAATGTGGACCATAACCTTATGACGATAGATGGGAAAGGGACATTCCATGGCATGGGGATGGTTGTTGCATTGACACCAGGGCAGTTTGTTAACCGCATTGTCCCGCGGAAGAAGACTACCAACCTGCACGTTGTTGAATTTGCAAAAATTGACATTATTGAATATCGCTTCGTGAAGCACGTTTCTAGAGCCGTTGTATTTAAGGAACTGCAAATCCCGCAGGTTCTCAGTCAGCCAGTTGATATTCTATGGGAACTTTCCTTTTCATTTAAACAACCTACACCTGGTTGGCAGGGGATGATGCATTTGATTCATCAAGGCTCTACACATCCTGGGAAATCGTCTTTGACTTTCCTCCCCATGATTGATATGTATCCAGGTGACAAAACTTGCATCTTGTCAACTCTTGAATACGTATACAACTTGGCCAGGAAGAACCATGTACCAGCAGTGATTACCTTTGATCAGCCATTGTATTGGAAGGCCTCTGAAATTTAGCACAACGCACACACTAACAGTCATCTCAGAGCCATTGTAATTCTACTGGGCAGCTTCCACACGCTAATGAATCTTCTTTGGGCTATTGGCGCACTCATGCAAGGATCAGGACTAGGGTCAATATTGGAAGAAATATATGGGGAAAATGCAGTTGTTCACATTCTTTCCGGTAAAGCTGTGCAGAGGGCACTGCGTGGTCATCTCCTGGTTGACAGGTGTCTCAATCAGATCATTCTAGGTGGGCTCATCCAGGATAACCCAGAATTTTGCTCTACGATTGAAAGGATAGAGACTGTTTATTCTTCCATTGTGTCTGGTAAAATGTCCTACGAGTCGTTAAAATCATTAGAAGAAATCAAGCACATTAAACAGAAAATCCAGTCAGCAAAGGTTAGCATGGCAGCTTCATCCAAAACCAGTCAACTTTGGATCGGATATCAGGAAATGTTGGAAATAGCACGTGCATTGATCAGAGCTGATCGCTCAGGCGACTGGAGAATGCATCTCAGTGCAGTGTCTGATTGCATTCCGATATTCGCAGCTGCTGGACATTTCAATTATGTTAAGTCTGCATACCTTTACCTACAGTGCATGAATGAACTAGGTCACAAGCATCCAGACATTGTTACAAAATTTGAAAACGGCCTATATGTTATTAGGAGGACGGACCAGTTCTGGGCAGGATTGGGATCGGATCTAACTATTGAACAGACTCTCATGCGTTCCCTCAAAAGTAGCGGTGGTCTAACCAGAGGAAGTGGCATGACAGAGGAACTAAGGACCATCTGGACACTGTCATCATCTGTGTCATCTGCGTACAACCTTGCGATGCAAGAGTTCTCTAAACAATCATTTACCTCAAGTGAACTGCACAAAGACGCCACAGTGCCAAGGATGCAACGTGATCATGTAGACAGTACTAAACTGATGCAAAAATTAGTTGACTGCAATCCATTTGCTGAGGATTCCTCATTAAGAAATGTTGTGACTGGTGTAGTGGCCAACGCAGATGTCAATGTACATGAATATGGAGCTGTCGGCAAGGCCATAGTACAAAAAAAAATGTTGGGCAGCCAATATTCACTTATTCCTTTAAACGAAAGGACAAAGCCAAGACTCCTGGTGACTCATCGTCAGTGAAAGTGAATACCGAACAAGTGATAAATTCTGAACTCTTGTTCCAGAGATTTCTTGTAGTTTCACAAGCTGGCGACTTGACACTACAAGATATCATGGACTACGAACTTAGTCCATATCCTCCTGCCCTATTCGCGGCAAAACATGTGTTCCAGAAGGCTGACAAGCCACAGTTGGCTGATGCTCTACGGGATTACGCAAATGAATCCTCCAGCTCCAGCAAGGCCGTTCTAACAGATTCGACGCCAGATTCCGAACATTTTGGGCTTGACGGAGGCTCCTTACTTCACCGTCTGTCTTGGAAAAAAGGGATGACCTACGGGGAAATTGCCGAGGAGTATGCCAATCTAACCCTTTCCAAGTATGGACAAGCCACACTAGTTTTTTGACGGATACAGTGAAGAGCCTAGCATCAAGGACAATGAACATCAGAGACGACAAACGAAATCACACCCGCTTGTGTCTTTTGAAATGAATACCGTCTTTTCCTCTGGCAGAATGGAGGATTTCTTATCAAGGGACTCTAATAAACAGAAACTAATCCTCCTCATCAGTGACAAACTGAAACAGAGGGGATGCAAAGTCATCAATGCGCATGGAGATGCAGATGTTCATATTGTGAAGGCAGCAACAACATCTGCATAAGTTCGAGACACAACTTTGATTGGGGAAGACACGGACCTTCTGATTCTGCTTCTACATTACACTGAGATGGACAGCAAGAAACTCTACTTTCGTTCGGACAAAAAGAAAGCAAAACATGTATATGATATTGTCCTTCTGAAGGAACTCTTGGGAAATGACATATCCTCACAGCTGATGTTTGTACATGCTTTTACAGGTTGTGATAGCACTTCCAGGATTTATGGTATTGGCAAGAAATCCCTTTTCCAAAAAGTGATGAAAAATGATTCACAGATAAGCGCTTGTGCAAAGACCTTTACTACAGCTGGTCAGGATGTGGCAACAATAGTTGATTCAGGATGCAAAGTCTTTGTTTCTTTGTTTGGAGGAAAAGCTGGCACATCTCTGGTAAACCTTAGAAATACATTGCTTGCTAAAAAGGTTTCATCTGCTAAATCATTTGTGAAGCCCGAGAAATTGCCCCCAACGGAATCTGCGGCAAAGTTCCACTCTCAACGTTCATTTTATCAGATCATGGTGTGGATGGGAAAGGATGAAAACATGGACCCAAAGGACTGGGGCTGGAAGTGTGAAGACAACATTTTGTTACCTGTTATGACTGACCAGAAAGCGGCTCCAGAAAGGCTTCTCAAGGTTATCCATTGTAACTGTACAACAGGTTGTAGTAATACTCGATGTAGTTGCAGGAAGTACGGTCTTCCATGTACTTCTGCTTGTGGACCCTGCCAAGCTGAGTCATGTTACAATCCGCATAATAGTGATTCTACCATAGACGGTTCCGAGGAAGAAGATTTTGATGATAATAACCATGCTGTGTTTTGAACAATTATATTCAGAAAATTCAGGTGTGTACTATGTCAATTATTTGGGACATTTTGGTACTTTATGATGTGTGACGTATGGCGTATGACCATGACGTAGATGGTTCAATAGCCCTTCCAAGTTGTGGTTCCTCTGGTATGTACATCTGATTGATTATCAAGAGCCGAAATGTTGGGTTTCTACCAGTTCTGGCGGTCTTGATCTATTCAGCAACCCACTACGTCATGATGATGCAATACTACGTCATAGGGACATCCAGGTGAATTCATCATGACCTTATTTGAATCTAAGGTATCACATTTATATATGTTTGTAATACATTTATGGGGTCTAAAACCAACCATTAAAAAGTTTGCTGTACATTCATAATTCAATGGCGGCCATATTGGATATTATGTAATTTCACCACTTTCCGGTGGCTCAAATTTGGTAAACTTTTAGGATGCGCTTAAGTACAGCTAATTGAACACAAAAAGACAAAAAAAACTTTTCTTGCAATTTTTTGGGGGTCAAACCTTATTTCGACTCGCCTATGGATAAAACAATGTTGGAAAACTCACTCAAGGACCCTACAATATTCGATGACGATCACCTGAATGATCTGATGGAGCATCACAAAGTAAAGAAGCGCCGCGCCACAGTATACATTGAGTGCATTCTGTGTGAAATTGCGCACGCAATGACCTAGTATAATCACAGATGTTTGTGGCTGATTGCTTTCATAAGGTACTGCAGAGGTACCAAACTATTGGTGAAATACTTGTGAATGTTTGAATGCAAGGTGATTCAATAGCGGAATAAATCGCAATCAATGTATTTACGCTAGATAATGACAACATTCCTGCGAGATAATTGTACAATGGATATACATCAGCCGAGGATCATTCTTTAATGTATTGAGGATCAATTGTATAATTATCATGCACATTTGCAGGTTCTCTCTGTATGGTATCAGATAGTTTAATCATTTTTCGGCGAACCAACCTTGTCGCGTTTACCTCCTTCAAATATCCGTAAGACTGAAGCCAAATGTGACGATTGTGTTGACGCTTTTACGAAGCCCTACATTTCAACTATGAGCATGAGCCGCACTTTTAATTGCATGCTTTCAATGTCTTCATGAATTGTTTTGACGGCTACATATAATGGATTGCGTCGGCTTTATTGCGCATGGAGCTGCATAATATCTTGGCGCAATGACAATAAACAGAATGCAGTAAGCGACTGTTATTGCTACTAAATGCAAGTTATATCGCAAAGTGAATGTAACGACAGGCCGTGGATTATAATAAATGTGTTTCAGCCCCCTGCCGCCTACCCTAAAACACCTCCGATAATGCATTTGTCTGATGCCCTAGCGTGAATAATAAAATGTAGGCTGTATGATTCAACAGAATGCAATACTCGCCTCCAATACTCGTCCAAATAGCAGCTGATGAAGCCCGTGTGTATATCGAACCCTTATTGAAATCATACAATTTGTTTAGTACTCCTAGAATATTATTACGCATTATAAGGCTGTCATCAGTATTCATGCGTACTCTACAAACGCATTGGCAGCTAATGCGTCTTCCAACACTTAATCAAGGGTACAAGTTTCATTGAAAAGGTTGGACCCGATATAAGGAAGTGTGCAGCTGCCTTTGGCTCCGATTAATGATTTTTGAATATTACTTTTGTTGCAATTGCGAATATGCACACCACATAAGTTTCTTACACATACAGGCGGGCATTGACGTTTGATGCTTCAGCTCTACATACCATTGGTGACTATAACATTAGTGGCAATGGATAAACCGATATAGATAGATTTTGTTGCAGCTTCCTGGCGCAGAAATCGGACCAGATTTCTCTCATATTGCATATTTCAGTGTGCGATATATTAAATTGACAAGCCACACTCTATTGCTAACCGACAGAAGCCTAGCCTGTGTGTGTACGCTAAATTATACCATACTCATTTGCACTCACTTTTCGCTACTAATGGGTGTCATCGCATCGTTGCGATTATTCAACGTATCTGTCTCAGTTTTATTCGGTTGGGTTGGGCGACCACAGTAACTCATATCATGCATCGACATGTACACTGAAGTAATTCACATGAAAGCAGAATATGTCATGCTTAAAACTGCTCATAGGTGGCCATAAATTACACCCTGCAGGCAGAAATTAGCGTGACTCAGACAAAATACAGCAGAATGAACATAAGCCAATGTAAAGACAGGCATTATTTTTAATGACGGCTAAAATAAATACGACCCGTGTATTCTTGTCGTGTCCTTTGAACAAGGAAGTTTGTTTGCCTCTGGCACGGCCAATGTCAACGCTGAGGCTTCATAGTTATATAAGCACACACCCTCCAACAAGGAAGTTTTTCTGGAGATTCAATCGGCAATCGGTACAACACAAGTCAAGTAATTTTTTTGCTTCCGGTAACTACCAGAGAACAGACTTTACATAATGCAATCCATCCACTCGCTATGTATGTTATGATAGATCCAAAGCAATAGACGCTTTTCGCGCGTACCACTGGGGATATCTCGTGCATTGTATTTGTAAAATCCCCGGTGTAGTGGGAAGATTCTTGTGCCAATATGACAACTCTGAACATCCGTTAATATCGTTCTTACCCAAAAGGTTTTACTTAACGTCTTTGAGAAAGTTAACCTAACACGTTGATCAATGGTGTGTCGATAGAATAATATGTAAGCTACTTTCGATGACACGAGATTACGCAGCTTTGTGTGTTTATGTCGCCTGCAAATAAAAACCTGTTCATCCTGACTGGTTTTTTGTCTTGACAATAAACTTATAATGGTGATTGTACCATGAGAAGTAGCTTCATTTATCGACGCGTGACTAGAGCCCTTTTTAATTGTTAAATGTGACGGTTTCGGAACATATATGAGTGGCTGCCGGCACGTTCTGCTTCAATGAATGGTTTGATACATGTAAGTTTTTCCCAACCTACAATTCATGACAACCAATCATGGCTGTATAAAATTCAATATTTGTACATTTGCGAATACAGTGTGTATTGTGAATAGCATGATAAGAGCGATATTTAAAGGGGCTCGTATAATTTCCATCGAATATGTTCTAAACAAACGATTATTGTGCTGCAATAACCCTGGAGATTTGTCTTTGACCCAGCACGAATATTCACTACGGGTACCTGTATATATAACCCGGTCCGTAAGTCTATCACATTACAAAGAGGAAACAAAGGACTGTAAATTGCCGCATATGCTACGCTGGAAAGGCATCATGAGATTTGATGACAATAAATGGCGTATAAGTGGGTTCATAGCACACTATTCATGGTCCTTTTGTCACAATACTACCATCCAATTGGCTTTATCTACACCATGCCGACTAAATTTTACCCCTAACTGAAATTGGATATAGCAAATCAAGGGTGAATGTGGTTATGCTTATTTGTATTGGTTAGCTTCGTTATCGCAGTTATTACATAACCGAGACGTATTTATCAAATAATTATGAACATTAATGCGATAAAAATTCCGGAGAAAACTCAAAATCGCCTGACAATACGGTCGCTGCAGCAGAGAGAGATTGATGATACTTATATCCATAACATATGAGTTAGATATGGAGCTGCTTATATGACCAAGATCTTTTTTTAAGAGACAAATTTATATTCCTAGTAAAAAACCAGCATACGTTCTAAATGTGCTTGTGAACATCTCATTCGAGATTTATAGTTCATACATCTATCTGTGGAAAAAGTCGGTGCATTAACCGCCCATGGGCCTGTGCCTTGTGTAAATACGTATCCTCGTACATATATACTTAGTCCTCTCCTGAAGCCCTTAAAATGGTTGCAAACGGTTTTGTCTTTCATACCTGAAGGCAAATTGCAACAACACTGTCCATTTTGCTGAGGCAACTTTACAAGACAGTTTCACAATGGATTACCTATTAGATGTTGTACCAAGCTTTGGATTGGAATAGATTGATAGTCAAACGCTTAATGCCTGACAGGGACAAGAAAGGCCATCTCATGTAGCAGCTGCAACTTACCAAAATATAAGTATTATTATATTATATATAACGCAAGATAATATGCATGGTCTTTTATGAATGGATAATTGATTTGTCTGGTCATAAATTGGGCAATGTACCTGGTGAAAACTCTAATTCGTTACGGTGTGGTGGTCATGAATGCATTAAGGGGCGAGCATGTGTTGTGAGTCATGTAAAGGGTGCGGTTAATTGCCTAGGGGTTAATCGTATACATGGAAAATGGATGCGCTGGTAAATGCAGAAAAAGTCCATCTTACGAACTGCATTTGTTTGTGGGAGTAAAATTATCGCGAGTGGACGGGGATGTTGGCAAAATAGTATTCAATGCTGGGTATTTATTGAACTTAAATTCAAGGTTAACATAAACGACAAATCCGTGTAATAGCAGAAAAGTCACTTGTGATTGATGTAAACACCGATTGTTCGAATGAATGCATACAGTTTCTGTTTTTTCAATCTTGTTTGATATTCAAATATAGCCAGTGCTGCTCTAACCACGGAGTTATTATCGAGTTCTTCTACTCAAATACAAGATTTCACTGAAGCGAACGGCTTTTACAGCTAACCAATTCCGATCCAACTTGTACACCTCTACAGCATTATATTGATCCTTGATAGTGTCTCATACTGGCCGCATCGGGGTTGCGCTGTAGCTATTGTGATAAGTAATTAAAAATTGTCTGCGCTAATTTCTGATGCTGTTAAACAAACCTTATCCATCTTATTCGAGATGTGTCATGGATTCAGCTCTTTGACTAAATGTGCAGTAAGCGAAAATAATATGCTTATTTGGTCATAGCAGGCGACAAATCATTATTTATCAATCAATCAGTTGATTGATTTTAGTGTTACTGTACATGCCTTCACTGGTCACGCAACGATTGACCCCCGCACTGTGGTCAAATATTTAGGTAAACACTGGCATATGTAGTTAAGTCGTTTTACTCGATGTGAAAAGCCGCCTATAAGGCTATTGTAATACTTCATAATTGCTCCCAGTTTTCTAAATTGGATGACATTGATGCTTCTATATTTCCCAAAAAGACTATGGAGTGCTGCAATGTTTCTGACCTCGGATAAATGTCAAATATAACCGAGTTCCAATCCTAGCGTTTGGTGTTTGCCGTAAATGAGTGTTCTTTAGGTGAAAGGCAATATCTGACATACATACCTTTGAGAGCCGACAGAATTGGCTAACGCAGAAAATAGCATCCAATCAATTCTACGTGCTAGCACATACGATGAATCAGTATATAACCAATATATACTGTGGTTAGCCCGCAGAAACCCACAAAAGAAAAGTAAGGTATAAAAGTGAAAAGCCTTTTGTCACTTACATTCGTATTCTTTAAGTATATATGCCTATCGTCTAAGAGTTATATGATGAGTTCAAACAAATGACTTAGTTGTTTTCAGTCTCATCAAAGTCTAAACATTATCTTTGGGAGCTACCAACTGATGCATGATAGAATCAATGTCCGTTTTGCTGATATCCATTTACTATTGCGAAATGTTGATGAAAAGGGAGGCCAATACGCACAATGTAGTCATATAATTCAGGTAACGAGATAATAAGCAATGTACCGTCGAGCAACGAACTATTTTACGTATAAGTAGCTGGCGTTATGCTTTTGACATGCCGATATGGTGAATCATGTAGTAAATGTTGTCGACTTGGTTATGTAATGTTGCCCTGCGGCGTTTCTTATGGAGGGTAATATGAGTTTCTCATCTATGACTGGACCCTGAAGCAATACGTTCTTGTTGCATTACATACGGCAAATGATGTAGTCATTGCAACAGCCATCATCAGCGCATGTGAACTCCATGCGCCAGGAATATCGAAAACCTCTATTTAGCTATGTTTGATACGTGAGCTCCCCATTAAAAACATCAGCTTAAATTTGTTTGCAAATGAACATACAACTATAACTCAAGGTTATACAGCGAATAAGCGACCTAAACGAGCATTTACCTGTGGTCGTCGAAACGAGTAAATCATGATATTGTTATCATGTCATTATTTTAATCGAGTAGGTAAATGTTTAATCATGCATAGACGCCGTTCGCATTTTATAAAGCATTTTCAGCAGCTAATAATGTCGATCCATCGGTGCCCTGCTTCGTTGCTGTAATACAATATGCGTCTAATGAAGCGAAGTCATATTAACTGCTTAACAGTGGAAACTGAGAGAAAACGGATATAACACGACAATTTATTAGATTCATTCCTTAACAAAACAGCATCGTTTGGTAGCTGAGTAGATGGTAATATGCTTGCAATAATGATCTACCGACGCGAGTATAAAGTGGCGATGGATTACTGAAGAGGATTCATAAGAAATTGTGCTTTCTTTTTCATGGTTTGTAACATAAGTTCCGAAGATTTTCTTGCTTGACCAATCACATGCAATCGGCAGACCTACCGATCTACCTAATTGTAATACATAACAAAGTAATGGATTCAAAGACAATATGGACTATATTAAGATAGATTGCAAAAACCAGCACATTATTACAGAAGGTCTTGCTCGAATGTTATTGGAAAAGCGCCCGGCACAACTGAGCATAAACCGAAGCGAACTACAAGATGGTATCTATAAGTGAACAATATACAAAGCTAGCAGAAGGCTGTTCACACAACCGTGCCAGATCAAAGGTAAGTCTATTGCTTCTGCGTTACCTTTGTTATTTGATATCCTATCTGCACACATCGATCTGCTCAATAAGTTGTATGCTTGATATCTCCATGTAACCGTACAAAATACTCGGATCGCAAATCGAGGTATACCAATGGCATGTTCTTTTCATGAGCATCTTCGACAATTAACACTCTGAATTCTGCCTCACCAACATCTAACAAACTCTATTGCACGCAAATAGTAACTCTTGCTATGTGTCGAAGATCGTCATCATTGAGAGCAACAAGCAGCTGTTCCCGCCCCGGAAAACGTTCGCCAAGGTAACACAAACCCATATGTTCCATGACATAAATATGTAGCCATGATCCAAACTGAACCATAAACAGCGTAACAGACACAGTGTAGTTAAGCCACATAATGTTTGCTTATTCTATCAATGCTCGAAACGTGTGCGCCATCGACAAAACCTTCCCATATAGGCGATCATGAAAGTCCATTAGCGAATAGTTGGCTTTACAACATTCCATTGCAAAGGAGAACATCACGTCCATCAGGCAATGGATGCTGATGCCCTTACGCAAGTTATACAAACCGAATGACTAATGAGTTGATGTCTACGAAATGTAGTTGAAAGCGCATAAGCTTAGCTTGAGATGCATGCATGCACTTCGTCATCGTAAGCACTGAGCACTCATTTCCCTTAAGGTGAATTCAGAAGTATTTTAACCATGTGTATCGCCCATCTTTAGAATCGTGTATACCTAGTCAAAATGTCAAGTCATAATTCGTGTGTTACTGATTTTGCAACCTATTGTGCGAGCATTTTTCCCCCGTGTATATGTAAATTAGGAGTCACACCATCTGTATTGATATTAGACCACCTATCATCTAGAAACTCCCAGTTTGTTTATTTTTACTCTTGCTGGGTTCCAAGGGAAATGTAAGTGCTTGATTCATTTCACTCTGACTGACCTACCTGCTTTTGGCCATTAACCACTCGATAGAATATGTGAACAAGCCATCATTTAGCAGCGCCCTGCTCCGTTGAAACGTTTAAAAATGGAATATTCCGAAAACCCATCAAGCGTATCGCCGGTAAGTGGTTTATCTTTATGCATTCTAAAATAAAGTGTAATTGTTACATAAACCAAAGCAAAAAATTTTCCTACCAAATTTCTAGATCGAAACTTAGGTTGTGACTGTCATGTGTCTTGATTGAAAACTTAATGTGTTTGATCTTGTATCTAGTCGTATTCATTATGATATTGTATCATCGAGTACTTGCAAGATAGAATCTGTGCGTTCAATCCGACGATTTAATTATAAACGGGGCTTACTATTTTTACCGAAATCCCGCCAACCACCAAGCAGGACTAACTCGCCTTACTCGCCTCTTACTTGCTCACATTGGTCACTCTCAAACACATAAGGTAAGGAGCATAAAGCGTATGATCCCGTGTTATTTCGCGTGACACCCCGACTTATATTCATGTATTATATCTGGTGTTATTTTACCTTAAATAATATTTTGCCGCATGCCAGTCAATGATCAAATCGGCCTACGGACAATCTGCATTCCACACATTCGGTGAGACAATAATCTGTTGAAGCTTCGGAAAGTAGCATTGAAGGAGATGTGCTTCAGGTAATATGTTGTCATAGTAATAAGGAATATTTATTGATCGTGATCTATGCCTCGTTACGTCCTCGGTCCTAGAAATATTTAGATCAGTGCTTCAATCAGCGAGAGCTTATGGCCATATGATGTAAATGCTTGTTGAAGGGTTCACAACTACGACAACGTCAGAGTGCTTCACCACATTAAAATGGTTAGTATTTGGTTTATTTGATGATTTTTGTGAGCGCGCTGCAGCGCAGCATAATAAATTCGTTTAATTTGAAGACTTCAAACATTTTAATGCAATCGTACCAGTGCTTCCTCAGCAATGTAATTATGCCTATTTATATGCTCGTCTTTCTATTGTATTTCTTGCTTTGAATTTATGCTGTTGGAACTGAATGGCTACCCGAGATCTTGTTATTTCTGGTGTCTAAACATTTAGCCTGTGGCCGATGGGTCCCTAGCCTTCATTTGATACTGCATCTTCCCTTTACGCTTAGCTCTCTATACCCCTTGTCCGGTCTCTAACCACGAATGTGCAGAACCATTCTGTGCACCATTGACTTGCAGATGTCGCTGAAAGGACATACTTGCCCAATACACCACGTATGATCATACTAGTCACTGATTTAAGCTACACAACTGTAGCAGCCGATGATATTGGATCACCTAATAGCTTCAGCTCGATAAGATTGTAGAATTCATGAATATATGTTGAAAGATGCACCATTGAGTTTGTAAAAAACCGGGTGAAATATAACTTGGATAAAGATATTTAGTTTTGCTCCATGTTTGTATGGTCAGCGCATGTACATATGAATACAACGAATACAATGTTTTGTAAACTATTTGACTCGCAGAGCAATAATGATGATTTTAGTACCATATGTAATACACCATCTGTGGTTAGATTGCTCGCAACAAGTTATTGCCGACAAAACTGTACATGGTCCTCCTACAATTTTTGAGTCATCTTATCACATTCGAAAACCATCGTACAATGTGATATTGATACATAATAACCCCCTGATAATGCGTCCTATGCAGTGTCAAGTGGTACAAATGTCCGTTAAGGGTGGAGTTTTGTGGTAAAATTGCCGAAACAGATCATTATCAGGCTCTGGATATGCCACGATAGAGGTACTGCGAGTTCAACGATGCTCCTTACCAGTCTTATCCTGCATGGCATATGATATTTATACTGGGCAAATACACGCCATGAAGTATGTATCGTATGTGGAACATGTAACAGTGATTATCGGTTCATATCGCCATTGTACGACGGCATTTGTTATCATTTACCCCGCGCTGCTGCACAATATAGTCTGATTAGCTGTAATCAACACGATACTTAATCCCGATTCTTGTCAGCTTACTTTACCTTGTGCAACGTGTGGCCATTAAGCTGGTTTGCATTGATGAACGCAGTGTGATTTTTGTGCTCTCGGAATGACTTTATTCCCTACAATGCCTTTTATTATTTACATATTGTTAAACGAACCTTCATCTCTGCCCATCATTTACCTTAGTTCAAATTGCCAAACGTGGCACATTATTGGATAACTAATTGGTTTTGACGCCACTCAAGCCCTCCGGCATCGCGATTTGGGATCATCAGCATGCTAAGCCACCCATCACGGCCATAATTTGCCATCTACTTGGCTTGATAATTTCATGGCATATGTTATTATTGGACACTTCTACAACAATGGTTTCTTATTTTTTGCTCAACATATGAGCTGCAATCATAAAGGTTATTTACGTCCTGCCTAAAAACAAATGTGCTATTAAAACAGGAAAAAATGATGCTGAACGCCGTGAGTATTGATTTATGACGGCATGACAGGTTTCATGCGTCGTCCACTCCAGTGCATAAGACGGGCACAATACAGTTAAATTGGACTTCTGACTTCATGGCGCCTTATGGAAAATGGCCGATAAATTATCATTGGCATGGGGATATTTAGACTATGACATAGTGGTTTACTTAACAATAAAGAATGTGTGCTGGTCATATCTTCTGCAAGTTTCTGCTCTATTTTAAACTCGATGCAGAATGTTCGAGCTGACGAAAACATGTCTGCAATGATCACTATGATGAGGAGAGACAGAATAATGCATGTATACCAGAAAGCAGACGTGCTGAGTACAACCATATGAGCAAAAGTAAATGGAAAAGCAGCAGCATCATATATTTGAGCAATCAGGTTCAATATATGGCGATGCATAACCACTGTATATCGCTGGGTTATAAATGTTCCTGTGATCATGGAGTCGTTAAAACAGTCATTGATACCTGTTATGATGCAGACATGATGATTTCATCCCTCTTGGATTGATTGCTTATTTACATGACATCCATGTATGGAAAAACCTATATAGTCCTGTATCCTAGAAATGGAAGTAAATAATTCCTAACAAGGAAAGTAACACTATTATAAAGCTATTGCACTACCATCGGTATATAAGCGAGATTGCTCAGGGCCTTGGCATGCTTTTTATTAAGATTCATCTAGAACATTTTTATTCCGTTAACAATGCAATAAACACTACATTTGGTTGACATCGTACTTGGAATAATCATGTGTACGAATATACATCAATTACGATCAAGCCATCCGCAGTATCAGTGGCCCTACCAAACTGCTTTCTCCAAGAATGAAATCATTGCTGAATACCAACCCATAGATTTATAATCACATATTATCTGCTACAACATATGACAAGTATGAGAGGGGAGAACCGCTCAATACCTCGATCGTTCGTACTCAAGTCGCTGATGCATTTTGGGCTGATTAAAATATGTAATGAGGTCAAATGAAATTGAGAGTCTCCGCAATTGAACTGCTAGTAATATGACATTAATGCGTAAACCAAAGTCCAACATAATACTGTGAACAATGCCAAGTGTATGACCGTCAACAACAGGCAGCAAATAATTTGATCTCCAAAGATGTGATTCATCGATTTTGAGCGGATGCGAGGATAAGAAAATGTATCTGCACAATTTATATTCCCCGCAACTTTGTTGTATTAATCTGCGAAGGTGCCAATGCAAGATGCTGTGATCAATATCGCTTCGTACGAAAAGGGATATAATGAGTCTTGGAATAGCCTGTTGTAGGAGACAGTACCTGCATAAGCATGAATACATAGGTTAATTCGAAGGGGTGATTTTGACCAGCGCTTGGAGGTATCTAACTGCACTGCAAGAAGCCGCCAAAGGCCAATCTCGTTATTAACAGGATCTCACATTGACGTTATCATTTGATAAAGTTAGCATGTTACCCCAACAAAGCTTTTGATCAGTTAACAAATGTCGGCTGCCCTTTTCCCCTTTAAGTATGGCAGCCTTATATCCGTCAAATAGTCCAATGTTATGCCTCCTTGCATAAAATTGTGTTGGCTCTTGAAACATGAATATGAGAATATCAAGAAGCTCAACAATTATTTTTTCCCATTTGCAACTGATCACACCAGGTGGTTGTAAACAACGACAAGGTAAAAGGCTATTCTCATTGGCTTGTGATTTTCGCTTTACAAAGTTACCGCATCGCTAGCTCTAATGTACTATGTTCATTGGGTAATAAACTGCGCCCTGCAACTTGAGAGGTCATATGCGTTAACAAGAACAACGGTTCAACGGACAATATGATGAGTGTACTGCATGACATATGATGAGTGTGTGGGGACGCCCATTTGCTGGGAGAGTGGGACAGTGCGTTGGTGGATTGTAGTATTTAATGTAGATCATGTGGTTTTTATTGCAATCCTAACTTGTGGCATTTGTAGCCAATTACTGTTACAAACAATGTTTTTCATAAACGTGTGGTGTGACATTAGTTCAATGGCCAATTGAATGCATCACACATATATAGGATCAATCGAAAGCTAGGCAAAATATGAACTTAAGGTTGATGAAGAGACGAAGCGACATCGATCCATTCCCCGCAAAAGGGTGTGTTTAAGTATAGTGCAAATATAGGCCTCATATAACTTACAGCTTACATTGGTAACATGCATTATCGTCGAACGTACCACAATTGTCGTTGTATGCCGGGCTCATCCATTCTGTTTAACACAGCGTTGGACGTGTTTTATCCCGTATTAAACATGCATTTTAGCCAGTTGGTCAGGCATGAATAAAAGCGATTTTAGATTGATTCTGTGGACGTCCCGAGATCAGAAATTGCACAATGGTTTCAGTAAGCTTTATGCACACCGTACCAAATATATGACTTTCGGCCGAAACATGGCCGGAGTTGACGTCACGCACGAATTCCCCAGATTTATATGAAGTTGAGGCTCTGTTAATCCTGGGTGAAACGTCGCTCACGATGCCTTCATTATATGGGACTGGTTAGTCACGAGTCACATTTGTGCATGATATAAATACCGCTCGATCGATTGACAGCATTTGTACCCAGTAGCTGGTTCGCTAGTCGCTTCGTGTAGGATGACCACACTAAGAGTTCCCAAATACACACAAATATTGCGTACGTTTCTCATCCGTAACATGTATGATTGCACCTTATTTGTGATGTCAATGCTGACTGGCACGCGCGTCAGGTCTAACTGTAAAATCACCATATTTACTTTAAGCAGAGAAGACAGCCTGGTCGACAGGTTTCGTTTGGGATGCAAAATCCATGGTAAATGTCAAAGAGGATTTGTAAATGTTGCTAAGGAATGTGAGTCAGCTCCTGCTGCAGGTGATGTGATTAACAACGACTTGAAGTCAGTGACAATCAACGTGGGAATCTGTTGCCATCATACCTAAGAACTTCGACAGCAGTGAGCTGCAAAATGAATAAATTCCACAATGACGTATAATCAACATAATTTAGAGCTGGTATTGATTGGAAAAGAAAGGACTGAATGACAGCCGTTTCAATTGGATTACACAGCCATTTTATCCTTTTCTCTTTACCTTGAATATAAATACACATACTTGAGGGAGCGATGTGTACCACTGTAAATAGACATATTTTCAACGACAAGCGTGGCAGATACTCTAGGGATGGTGCTTCAATGATATCAGTTGCGACGATATTCATTCAAATTGAGCTGCCATATCCGCTGCTGCACATCACAGGATTTCGTCCATAGAAACAATGGTCTTAATTGTTTCTTGTTAAAACCAAAAGAAATAATCGAGAATAGTACGCAAACAAATATGTCGTCAATTGAAAAGCCGGGTCAATTCAATGTTCTTGGGTGAACAGTAACATATGCAGTGGACTGGAGTATCAACCAGTTAATAACTTTCTATTTACCAACCATCGGCCGAGCTTTTCGGAAATTTCAATCTATGGCCACGGCAACAGAACGGATGGTGAATAGCGTAGGGTAAATAAGAAAACCTAAAGTAAACAGCCTACTAACTGCTTTTATTTTTATCCTGAAGTGTTTCTAATTCCATATTGCAGTTTTTTTCTGCATACTTATGGATGCGCAGGTGTGCCATTATCAGAATGGATCGAATAGTCTGCTTTTTTATTCTCTAAAGAGATCCAATGACACCTAAGCGAGCAGAATGGTGTGTCTAATAGAAGTTATTAAGGGGACAAGTGGGTCATGTTACCATAAATAATTATAGATATACGATAATTTGTTAGATATAAGAACTAGGGCCCTTAGAATAACGGTTCACCTAGACATCCAACACTCAGCATACTCAATGAAGCTCCCATGATGATGAATATTGATCACCTTCAAAGTACCAAATCATATTTAGTGGAGATATTTTGTAACTGGCAACGCACAAAGCTGGAGTCGAGAAGACTAACATATTTTTCTTTTTGATGCATAATAGATATAAAAAGGAAGCCACATGCCATGCATATATTTTGCACCGCGAGTAGACGACATGTTTGGAAAATATGCAGCGTCGCTTTGTTTCCGTCACTTGAAAAAACACTTGGAAATTAAAGAAACAGTTTATCTGGCGACACGTTATGATTGAGCTCTCAAGTGACTAATTGCGACCGTTTTCGGCACCGTCGCTACTGCTTATAATCTAATAATCGTACTTATTGTAACAAACGAAGAAATAATGGTACTTGTTTTGCTGGATATAACTTATTCAGTAGTCGGACCATCATATAACATCCGGTTGGCATTATCACAGTTTGTGCTTACATTTTGCTATTTTCCTTGCTTCTAGGGAGCTGAGATACAATGAGTGATGCGGCAACACACTATCATTGCCGCCGAGAATGCGTTTGATCCTCAAAATCATCTTTCAATTTTGCCTGTAGGAAGTGCATACTTAATTTAAGACATTAGCCCTACTCAGCGTTTTCCTTCTGGTTTTATCGAATGAAAGCATAGTTGTAAACACCAAATACATCACTGAATTGTTACATCTATTTATGCTACAGATAAAACAACAAGCACTCTGTACCCATTAGACATGCATAGCTAGAGCTTTTATTCTTGTAGGTGCTTCAATCGCTCCTAATTCCGGAATGAATGGGACCTAAGGAAGGTTGTTTTAAGCAAAGCTTTCTTATGACATCCCAGAGCCACATAGTAGACAACGCATACAGTTGAATGATACTGATTATCGGGTGATCATTAATATTTGATGTGGTGCAGTTACAGCATGAGGTGGGCGGCGGAGAGCATAGGGTCGACTTAACAAAAAGGTTCGAAAGGTTGTGAATCCTTTTAATAGAATACTTCATAAACCAATTACCCTGGATGTAGTATGAAGTCCGCTTGCAACTTATTAAAAGTATTTGCGTTTTGATTTTCAACATTGACTTCAATAGGCCTCTTAATTTTATGATGCCCGTAACCAAATCAACCACCGAAACGAAAAGCTCCATCAACTCCTGAAAACATTACCGTTTTTTTCATCCAAAAGTACTGTATGCGGAGTATGAAAATGTACAATCCGTTGTGATTATTCGAATGGTGCAAGCGGAGAGTTTCAGCAGCAAAACAAATGTACCCCAGTGGAAAATATTGAATTAATGATGACAGCGGAGGTCTTGTTGTACCATAGCTAGGGCATTGCAATGTAAAGAATGACCAGCAGTGTGTTAAAACTAACAAGCCAGGTAATGTTTGACAGGCACATTGGCGTGTTGCCGCTTTCTCTGACGCATAGGGCTCATCTAATCTAAGCCTTAATGCCGGTCGTAATCAGATAATACATTCACTGATACTCAATATGAACATTACATATCGCGCATTAAGAATCCATTAGTTTAGCGGTAGACAACTTATAGAGATTTGCAGCTAAAGTATAATACAGCAAATATTAGCCTGGATCCTGTCTTTCGTGTAGGATTCCGGATACTCGACCTTTAAGTCCCACAGAGTTTGCCGTCCTCAAGTATTTAGAGTGAGACTTGTCATACAGTGGTCATCGAATGCTTCCAAAGAAAGAAATCTTAGCGACAGTACGATATCCGATCAAAGGTCGTCCTTTAAGTTCTCGATTGTGTAGTCCCTTTAAACCGATGTTAACACAAAACCTCACTAATCTTGCAATGGGGCATGTCTTTCTTCACTACGTTTATATCTGTGCCTCAGTTGTGATGAACATGCTGACTAACATGCGGGTTGTGACCAACTGACAAAAAATCGATGTTTATGCTAAGCGGAGGAGACATGCCTGTCGACAGGTTTCGTTTCGCATGCAAAATACATTGCATCTGTAGCAGGATATTTGTAAGTGATTCTAAGTTACGTAAATCAGCTCTTGTGGATGATAACCAACGGCGTGAAGTCAGGGTCAATCAACCGTGAAAACTTTCCGTGTCATACATTAGCAATTCAACCATTTTTTACTACAATATTAATAAATTATAAAATGACTGATATTTATAACACAAACCAGAGGTAGTATTGATTACAAATTATAAGACAAAAAAGCAATCATTACAATTGGGTTACACGGCCATTCGATTACACAGCCATTTCAACTGTATTTAGTTGGGACAAACCAGATAAGTCTTAAAATACTAAGCATGTTCTTATTTGGATTACACACCGAAAGTTGCTCCAGTTCTATATTGCATCTTCCCACCCGTATTTTGTTATGCTTAGGAACTTAGGTGTTGTCATCATCAACATGGATTCAATAGTCTGCCTTCTTGTGCTCTGAATACCGTGTTGCCATAGATGTTACGACAGTAAATTATCGTAATGCATATCAGTACAAGAGACATTAAAATGAATAGTTAACCAAAACTGCCTGCGAACATAGGCTCAGCTAACCCAATAAAGCTATCGTGACAATGAATATGGATCATCTTCCGAGTACCATGGTGTAATTACTGGCGGGATGTACAACAGGCGACTGACACGACAGGCGTCGCGAAGACTATCATATTCTCTTTATATGCATGAAAGACGGACAGGGGAGCCATATTGTTGATTCTTTCATGTCATGTATTATTTTTTCGCCGCAGAGAAACCGCGATGATGAGAAGTATGCTACAATACACAGCACTCGCTAACGGAGTGTCGCCTAGATTTTGTCACTTAACAAACAGTTGGAAGGTACAATAACCGTTACTCTTTGAAGGATACGCTATCGCTGAGCTCTAGATGGACTCATGGCGACCATTTTCGGCATTGTCGTACCTGCTTATAATCAACCAATCATAGTTTTTGTCGAGAACAAATCAAAATTGTTGATTGTGTTGCTGGACACATACTATTCTGTAGGGTCATTGCTGACAATAAGGCGTTTCATTCTCCTAACATTCTTTTAGGAAATAAAATACTTAACATCAGAGCTGATCCGCGTGTTCCTTCTGCGACATCAACACAAAGCACACGAATATATGTTCACATTTCAAAATTACCATCAATTTTGACCGTGAAAGATGTTTGCAAATGGCAAAGTCCCTATTTTATTATCAATGTGACTGAAAACTTGCATTTCCTACATTGTTCTGAAAGTGCATTTCCATTAATATAACCTAGGTTATATAAACGGTTACTCCAAAAAGCCAATTTAGCCTCTGTGTAAATGAACATGTGATGGTTGCGACTGCACTCACCCCTCACCTTAACTCAGTGGCGGTCATTTGATAAATGAAAGTTTCTTAATATTTTAGAGAAGCAAGACAATTCATTTAACTAATTACTTCTAAAAGCAAATGCGACTGTTTTACCAGCTTAAAACTGCAAATGTTTGAAGTTGCAGCCGGGCTCTATTTTAAGGTGCAGATAGTGCTAGCGCTACAGTTTACGTTACAGGCACTAAAGCTGCATCAGGGATTTGCAGCAGTGTAATGGATGCTATATATGTTAACATTTTACTCGATTAACAATACAAGTCGAGGATAATGCAAATAATAGTCTTATGGGATGAAAACATCGGAAGCACAAATATATTAGCAGGTTTATTTTTTTCTGACTGTGAGTAGGTGAATAATTTTCGTTTTAATGTAATAACCCTTATAAACTAATGTCAGTGTCAATGCCGTCATATCATATTTTCCATTTTACCAAAATTAACATGCATCCTCTCCTGTCATTTACGCATTTCAGATTGCCCATGAAGTTTATTTCTGTCAATATCGGATCGCTCTATGTACACTATACATAAGATTTTACTAACACACTGCGCCTTACCATACCTAATATCTGATTGAGCATGAGGCGGAGTGTTCACAAAGGGGTTAATAACAACAGATAACATTAAAGTACCCAAAAGTTAATTGCGCAACTTCGATTATTGCAAGTGCGCATTTGCCCTCAATCCACAATAGCTATTCAATTTCGCGAGCTGCAATGGCACAGATTAATATTATCCGCGGTATGTACTTTTCCATCTTACCGCAAGTTTTTCAGTATGTGGTTAAAGTATAGTCGAGGTTCCCTAGCTCTTGGCTGCGGGGCCTGTTTACATGTTTTTAATGTTCTATACTCGCTCCTGGATCTAGATAAACTACATCCCTTGAACTAGACCAGCATCCCAGATTTGGGATGCTCCAATCAGAAGCCGGGTATTTTCGAGTCATTGTCTCTGATTGGTCAGTTGCACATTTTCCGACGATTCGGCGCCATATATGTTTTTGTACGCTCCGTTTTAAAAATCTTTTCACATTAACTGAAGTATTTGCTGTTGCATAACCTGGGAAATGATTTCCATGGAAGCCCTCGATTACGCGCAACAGTTGCATTGCATGGTGTTGAAAGAATTTCAAAAGGATTGTGTGCTCTGCTGCTTGTTTGATCGTGACTGTTTTAGGAATGTGCCTGCTTGGGCTGGGAAACATTTTGCTATATGTTGTTAGATACTGCTCTCGATGCAATGCTTGGAATTGGTCAGGGTTCTACACCAATGGTTGTTCGCTTGCCCGGGACAAGTGATTTATCCTGTCGGACAAGTGACTTGCCTAGTCAACTTTCCAATCGGACAGGTAATTTTAATGAGCCGGGCACGCATCCTGCGACACCACAATTTGTTGATTCACGCTCAGCAGCACCCTTAATTACAATGTCGGCGAAAGAAGAATTCACACGACTTGTCTCTTTAACTGACTGTATCACGTAAGCATACTTTCATGCAGTTAGGCGATTACTTGTGAGACGCCCCCCCAATTCCAGAAGACAATCAGTGTGTTCTCATTGGACGCGGACCACTACAATGTACATGACGTCGCATATAATCGAAGGTGCGTATCACAAGCCAGTTTCATGAGCCAGACGCGCGCAAATAAGGTAAATCCTGATCACAACATTTGCGTTGATTGGTCAAGCAGGGGCTGTCACGAAGATTAACCAACGTGTCTAATGAAATTCAGACGCACCACCTTTAGACCATGTCTTGTCGTAGAATCTAGGGCACGAAGCGTAGCGAAACTTACGCAGGCTAGTTAAAGTATCTCACATCAATATATCACAAACATGACAAAATAATCAGTTTATTTTCAACTTTACAGTAGAGGCAAACACAATTGATTCGTGCACAGCCGATAGCTTGTTTTACTTCCCAAAGAATAATAAATTATTATTTTATGCACTGATACAGACAGTTTTTCGGGATCGTCCCTCGATGCCTAATTTGCGTTCTTCCTAGTCAAGAGATAAAAAATGGATTGTAACCACACATATTGCTTTCAAAGACTAATAGGGATTCTGGCTCTTTTAATAACACTGTGCAAGGAAGAAATTAATTTACTATCCAAATTTCTGTTTTTTTAATTTAGTTTTGTTAGAAGAGCCTATTACGATTGTTGGAATTCTAGGCTTAATCTAACCGTCAGGCTTGCGCAAATCTATATCATTCATCTGTATCCACCTATTACTTGTTTCAAACTAACTAAACGCCTCTGAAAATTGATATTGCTTCACAAGTAAGAGTTAGTTGCTTAATATATACATGTATAGCCTTTAACAAGCATACTTTAGCAATTGTAAGCGCAACTTGAATGACAGAATAAGCTTTAGTTAGGGTCAGCATCATCTTTTTTCGTATCATTTTGCACTTACTGATAAGGTTAACGCGATAAACTAGCCAGCTGCATGTCGGGTTAAGTGCAAAAACTTCAGCAAACCATTTATTGGAAGGGACATTTGCGTAACATTATTCGAACAAATGGACAACATCCCAGATGCTAACATCTATATTAAGCTCGCAGTAAGACCACGTATGCTCTGTACCCGTGAGACATGCATCACTACAGCTATTCGTCTTGCAATTCCTCCCATCGCTCTTAGTCACGGGGTAAATTGGAACTCAAGAGGGTTGTTTTCAGCAAAGCACGCTCATGATGTCAAGTAGTATAAAAAATAACGTTACTGGCGACCCTCAACCAATTCAACCAACGAGCACCAGTTCTGCTTATACGGGGTTTTTGTTTTGAGCTCTTTGTCCCTTATGTTGTTTTCTAAGATGACCATCAACTGAGCTACGTGGCTAAAAGGTGAGACAAGTCTGACCCCCAGACGGGCCGGGACCATAGGCTAAGGTGTCTACGACTTTAGTGGCTATCCTACGCTTTGAATCAAACGCGGAGAGTGACACCTTGCTGACGTGTAGCCTATATATCTTTTGGCTATCACTGCCAATCACGTTCATCCTATGACCGAACTACTTATTTGTGAAAAGAGACGCCATTTATTGTTCGTTGTGTAAGTGCTTCTTCACTGCAGCGTTCGGCGCTTTCTTAGCCTTTTTAATCTCGCCCATGTAAGACATACGCCTTGAAAAGCACACCTGAACACTCATCCTTAATTTTCCCTAATGCCCAATTATTGATGCTTGTGCGGAGTGTGTGCTCACGTAAGTAGATGCTGATGTCATAATAGGTGAGGTCCGTTTTGCATGTCTTTGTACACGTCGGCTGTGCGAATCTCCACAAGCAGCGAGTACGCAACTATGTATAGCAGGCGCAGGTCGCTACCATATGTGGACTTCATTGTATCCTAAAAGAAGTCATACATCAGGTGTTTTGAGAGGTCACGTATACACATGCCTAAACGGACAGGGTGGTTTAACACTTGTCGGGTCGTGTGGATAGGCAGGGCAGCCCTGCCGTCATCTTAGACTTTGTGACGAGCATAGGCGGGATTGCCTTTAAGGTAGCGTAATTGTTGTCCTTTCTGCGGAGCGCACTTTAGCGATTCTAACCAAACACGGAGTTGTTCATCAGCTTGTACAGGTCCCTCTTATAGTCACTGGTGGCATCCTTACGTTGGTTGATGCTCATTCTAATGTAATGCTCCATCGATGGGATTTGGTTACATTAGAGCGCATGGTGTATTTCAGTCAGCTTCATTCCTAGTGATAGGTAGAGCCTAGGGTTCTTGTAGTTGATTCGATGCTTCTCTTAGTTGCGTTGGTTGCCTACCAGTTTCTCAACCTTTGTTGTGCATTTCAATGCACCCAGGAGATATTTCTGATAGTCTTTTGCCATTTTTTTTCACAGCCATTCGCTCTAGAGCTAATGGATACTCGCATCGTTGATCGCGACAACATATTCCATATCTACTTTGAATATATATCCGGACTAGGCATTGTAAGGATAGTCTTGTATCCGTATATCGGCCCGCCAGTCCACCCACGAAATCGTCCCAGTGGGTAGGCCCTGGCTCATCGCCCGACCATTCAGATTGTTAGCATCGAGATCCTGGATCTTGCTCGCTGGCTTATTCCTGTCAATGCCCTCCATGTATGGGTTATTTGCTTTAGTGTAGCAGTAATATAGCATGCTAGTCCAACCATACAGGCCCCTGTCATAGTCAGTTAGCAACTGAAGCGAAGCAATAGGGCTCTTCAGCCGCTTATTCGAGTCCAGGAGTGTGCTGGGTGTACACCATACTGCTTCAGACAGGTCTTGTGGGGATTCTCAAACACGTACGTCAGGGAGCAGCACGTCTGTGCGCAGTTATTGTTCATGGTAGATACCCATATTGACCACCCATATTTCAGACCTTTTGTGCATGTTAATAGTCGTCAGCAGATATACCCTGCTCAGTAAACGTGATGCACGTCATCAAGCAGATATTCTCCGTCCCGATTTCAATTGTCTGTCATGTTGTAAGAACTGGATAATAAAGAAAGTAAATGTGGGGAAACCTCGTGAACATAACCAATGCGTTTTATCACATCTTGAGATAAACATGTTATCCATTTTTAATTGACTTACCACAACTGAGGTCACTTTGCGTGAAGGTCAGCATCGTAGAGCCAGCCGTTTTGGCGAAATGTGTGCACATCCGTAAGCTGATAGTGGGCAACAGATAGTTGTACTGCTAAAGATGGATTACAGATCGATTTCACGATACATATTTTGCAACATTCTTGTTATTTAATGTTATAGAGCCACAAAGTATGCATTGAATGGATGGACCGATTTTTTTCCTAGATGCAAAACTAAATGTACATAGTTTGCGACGCTAATATGGGGGAATTATTTGTGTTGACCATTGTACACCCAAATTAGGTTAATGCAATAT
This sequence comes from Urechis unicinctus, assembly GCA_034190875.2. Taxonomy (NCBI): domain Eukaryota; kingdom Metazoa; phylum Annelida; class Polychaeta; order Xenopneusta; family Urechidae; genus Urechis; species Urechis unicinctus. The sequence continues at coordinate 35,850,213 of CM067343.1, forward strand.
TCACACCTAAAAGGGAATGTTAATTGGTTTAGTGCATCTAACCTTCACCATATATAAAATTCAGCAATTGCAACGCGACATCATCAACTCGATGTAGCAAACACAGACTAATGCTATAGGCTTGTTTCTCACTACTCTTACTTGTATTAACATGGTGGTTAAGTAAATGGCAACTGGAGGCCAGCTTCAAACCGGAGATATTCATTATGTAAACCAAACCTGTGCATGATCACCTGAATCAGCAACATGTTGGACACTACGAACTAGACAGATGAAAACTGATTCATTGCAAATGATTTAACCATGAAGGCATTCACAGAAAAGCCAGCATAATGCCATGCTTCAAATTGCGGTTTCGATTTTATCATTGTGGTACCCAAAAATTGCACTCTGGTCAGGTCCGAAATTAGCGGAACTAAGATCAAATACAGGAGTGATGCCCAATATGAATTCATCGACAATAATTAATAAAATGTATATCACAGGCATCATATTGAACTCACTTGGGTGGCTTCAAGCGCTCATAACGTGCTAGGCAAACATGCAAACAACTATGAAAGTATGTACATGCATTGTATTTTTAATAATAATATAAACGCAGTTTACCCAGACTTCAAAGGGAAGCATGATTGATATCACAAATTATCGATACGGAAATATATTCTGTTCTCTCCGCATATCTTGAACGAATCAAAGCTGTAATATATATCTAGAACAGAGAGCATTGGTTTATTTCACTCTTTAACAAACATCCAATTAGTTGCGGCAAAGCACAATAATCAGCAAGCAAGCTGTTAAACTTCCTTGCGCAGCAGCTGCAAGAAACAGCAGATCTCTGCCCATGTTGACTCGGAATGACGGCTAAATAAACCCACACCCACCAGCAAGGGAGTTAGGTTTTACCCCTGACACGGCCAACTTGACAGATGCTTATGTTTCAAGCAGAATTTTTTGAATATTCAAACGGTTACCGCACAAGTCATCGTTGTGCTTCCGGTAACTACCAGATAACAGACGTTGCATCTCGCAATTATTATTATGGTAGATCAAAAGCAATATACGCAGTTCGCGCGTACAACAGGGGATAGTCTTGTGCATGGTACTTGTAAAATCCCTGTCGGGATGTTATTTCTTGGCAGGGAAAACAGTTGTTAACACTTGTATTAGGAAGATTCCCACGCCAATTAGCCAACTCTGGACATCTGCTAATATCATTCTTCCCAGAAAGTTGTACTCAACGTCATTGAGAAAGTTAACCTCGCATGTTGATCAACTTTGTGTCGACAAAATACTGTTAACAACTTTCGATGAGTATACGCGGCGTTGTGTCTTCATCTTGGCTGATTTCGTTATCTTGATTATGAGCTTATGATGGTGATTTCACCTTGCGAAGTAGCTTCATTTATATATTCGTGACTAGAGCTATTTTTACTTTGTTAGATGTGACGATTTCAGAACATATCTGAGTAGTTGTCGGCTAGTCCTGCATTCCGTAATGGTTTGATACATGTAAGCAGTTCACAACGAAAAATAAATGACAACCAAACATGTCCGTATATAATTCAATACTTGAACAGCTGAGAATAAAGTGTGCATTGTAAACTGTATTATAGGAGCGATCTTCAAAGGAGTTCATAAACTTCCCACCGAATATTTTCTAAACAAACGAATATTCACTCTGAGTTGTTTTATATATAACCCAGTTCGTCATTCTAACCGATTATAGAGAGGAACCAACGAACAGTGAATTACGCATAGGTACTGCCTGTTTATTAACTTATCGAGCTATACCAGTCAGAGCATGGTGATATTTGGTGACAATAAATGGTGTCCAATTTGCTGTATCTTAACCATGCCGACTGGCTTTTCTCCTTAAGTAAAATGGGATATAGCGAATCAAGGGTTAATGTGGTTATGCTTATTTGCGTTGGTTACTTTAATTATCGCAGTTATCACATTACCTAGACGGATTGATCCAACCATTACTAACGTTAATGCCACTATGCTTCATAGGAAGACTCAAAATCACCTGACACTGCGGTCGCTTCTGCAGAGGCAGATTTTCCCAGAACGACACCTGCTGCAATGTTTCTGACCTCAGTTGAATGTCAAATCTGCTGGCAACGCCATAGGTCCAGCCCCAGCGCATGGTGTTTCTTTAGGTGAAAGACAATCGCTCCCATATATACCTGAGAGCCTACAGATTTGGCTAACGCAGAACATAGCATTAAACCGATTTTACGTGCTTACTCATTCGATAAATTTTTACCTATATATATCGTGGTTAGCTTAAATAAATCTGCAAAAGGAATCATTTGGTGAAAAAAGTGAAACGCAAAAACACTCCGATTTATCCCTCCAAGGGTTGAGACAATAAGCACTTGGAGAGTATTCTGTGAGCTCTATAACACTCTAAAGGCCTTGGACTCTGTGTCAAAGGAACTTCATACGACATGAAACGTATTTAAGCTGAGTTAGTACATAGCTAACCAACACACGGTACATTGCGATAAACATAGCATTCAATTATATGACCTACCCACCAATCATTTCGTTCATTGAAGCCCTTATTGAGTTAATCATATGTACTGAGATATAGTGCTTAAGGTTTTGCGACACTAATTTAAAGCAATCAAAACCATTAGAGTGCCAAAAGATATCAAGAGTACGCTAGGAAACAATTTACTTCAATTATATGACCTACCCACCAATCATTTCTTTCATTGAAGCTCCTATTGAGTTAATCATATGTACTGAGATATAGAGCTTAAGGTTTTGCGACAATAATTTTAAGCAATCAAAACCATTAGACTGCCAAAAGATATCAAGAGTACGCTAGGAAATAATTTACATCTTCTGTGACGTTTGCAGTTATTTAAACCATTAGATGAAGCTTAAAACTTAGAAGCTTATCGGATTGAAGTTTTAACTGGGCACCACATTATTAGAACTGCAGGCATTTTGTGTTCATTGTCGCGAAATGTAAGACTAAAGAGCTATGTTCTATAGACAAATAAGATTGGTTCTTACATTACACTTGTGTGCGATGCAAATCACCATAGCCGTTGTATCCCGTAAAGCATACAACCGCACGTACTATTGAAGTAAAGTGCAGTTGTTTTTCTTTATCAGCCAACGTTAGATATATCCTCAATATTCTAATTATCACATTCTGAGTTGATGATTCATTATCCTGGCTCTTGTACGGTTTCAGCAGGAATAAACGATGGTTTGTATTATCTTTGAAAAGAGTATACTGCCTTATTCATATAATATGCATGAATTCATGTTTGCATCCAAATCCAGACGATGGGTACACATTATGGTAGCAGACCAGAGGTAGTATACTTCGGAGCTAATTATTACCTGTGTATTACTATTTAAGATTGATTGGATGTGCTAGCGTGAGCTACGACGATCCATCCAAAGCTTCTATCGCTATCAGCGTATGAGCAATTACGTTTGTTGCTGACAATTGAGGCAGTGGAACATATTCACTCATAAATAAAGTAACATCGGTACGTCCACTGTCTAGCACGAATCGGGACAGGGCTGAACAATGGTTCATTAGGGCTCCATAATGTACATTAACAGACTTATTTTGTAAAAGATCTTGTTGGACATTTATAGGAAAAGCGCCCGGCTGTTCAAGCACCAGTTAGCATAAACTGAAGCAAAATGCATGCCGATATCGAGATTGAAAATCTTGTAGATTGCCGAAGATCGTCATACGTGAGAGCAACAAGCAGCTGGTCCTGCCTCGAAAAGTGTTTGCAAAAGTAACAAAAATCAGTGTGTTCTACGATAAAAATAGGTATAATTGAGTAATAACTGAACCATAAGCAGCGTAACACACATAGGGTAACTTGCTTAGTCACATGTTGAGCAACATAATATTTCCTTCTTCTACCAATGCTAGATTGCGTGTGCGCCATCGACAAAACTATCTCATAGAGTGTATTACGAAAGTCCATTAGCGATTAGTTAGCTTTTAAAAATTACATTGCCAAAGATAACATCACGTCCATCCGGCGATGGATGTTTATGCACTCAAGCAAGTTACCCAAACCGAATGACTAATACGTTTATGTTTCCGTAATGGTATCAAAAGCGTATCAGTTTAGCTTGAAATGCATGCAAACACTTTGTCATCGCGACCAATGAACACCAACTCACCCTAACGTGAGATAATAATTAGCATCATAACCATGTGTGACACCGGCTAATGACAATACTGTACATTCGTGTATTTAACTCCTCTAAAATTGTCGTGTGTTGCTGGTATGTCAAGTAAATGTATGAAAACCCTTTTCATTTCACCCGTGTATATGTAGAATTATTGTATCTATATTGATATGTGACCAACTATCATCTATGTTTTTAATTCCCAGTTAGTTTATTTGTACTCTCACTGTCCACCACCGACTGACTATGTGCGCCCGCGAGAAACAGGACAAGTGGCAGGCTATATTTGACAAGTGCAGAAGACATGGTCTCGCATTTTGTGAACTTTGGAGATCGATTCAGTTAGACTTATATCCAGTAAATACATGTGGTGTTATTGTACCCCAAAGAATCGTTTGCCGTTTGTCACTAATCACATCAGCCTAACGGCAAGTGCGTTCCACACATTCTGTGAGACAATAATCTATTGAAGCGTGGAAAAGTAGCATTGAAGATAGTTTGTTTCAGGTAAAATGCTGTCATAATAGTATTGAACATTATTAATCATGATTCAAGCCCTCTTAAGTCAGCGGCCATAGATGTATGTAGATCAGTGCCTCGTTGTGCGATAGCTGATGGCCCTTTTTGTGCTGAACTTCGACGAAAGCGATGGAAATAGGATGCTAATGCATCAGAGTTCTTAAGCACATTGTAATTACCCAATGTTTAGTATTTGTGTTTATTTTGTGTTGGAACGCGTATAAGATGGCGCAGCGCGGCACAATATCTTCTTTAAATTTTACCACTACATACATTTTAATCCATTAGAAATAACAATCACATCGATGGTAAACTAAAGTTGTCACCTTGAAAATAACTTTTGTAAGATAACGTCTTCTCGGGGATCATGTCTACACGAGATGTTATTATTTCTGGTATCTTGCCGTTTAGCAAGCAGCCGTATCAAGCAGCCGCTGGTCACTAGCTGGTGTCTTTCGATTACTACCAATCTGCTTCATTTTATACCGCCTTTTACTTTATGCTTAGCTATTGAGTCGGATTCTTTTCCACAATCCTGTCAAATTAAGGTGTACACCTATGACATGAAGATGTCGCTGGAAATAAATATGAGCCTAATAGACCGTGTATGACCATTCTAGTCACTGATTTAAGCTACACTGATATAGCAGCCGATGATATTTAATCACCTAATAGCTTTAGCTTGATAGGGTTGTAGTAATCATGCAAGCATCCAGGAACATGCCCCATTAGGTGTTAAGTATAACTTCCGTGTTTGTAGTGTCTGCGCATGAACATATGAATGAATTAAACCAAACGTTGTGCAAACTATTTGACTCTTAGAGCAAGCATTGATGATCTCAGTACCCGATGGAATATGCCATTAGTGGTTTGGTTGTTCTCTCCCTATTATTGCTGTCCACATGGGCTCATACAATTTATTTGTCATCGTCACCAATCCGAAAACCACCGTACAATGTTATATGAATAGTAAACCCCTGATAAATATATCGATGGTATGCAGCGTCATGTGGTACAATGTCTGTCAGGGGTGTGGTGTGGTGGCTGTCGAAACTAATCATTGTCAGACTCTGGATATACAAATTATCACTGTACTAAAATGAAGATCAAGTTTCTTGATTGAGTTAATGCTCAACAATCGCAATATCTTACATTTGTTTAACGGAAACTTACGATGCATGGAAATGTTCTTCGCAAAATTTTCGCCGTTCAATAATTACTACCGGTGGACATAAACAGGATCCAATTAATGAAATAAATCCACATCATCCTAATATCCGTCGAATATAGTCATGTATTCTAACATAGGGGAGAGGGGGTTCACGCGAAGTGAAGGGACATTATCACTTATCGTAACGGAAGTTTAACAATTTATGTGGACTTATCTGAACGTAATTTTCAACAGCCAACAATCGAAGTTTGAACACAAAGTGTCTTGGTTAGCGATACTTTTTTGTATGGATCGATCTTGACTCGCTCGCTGTGGTAAGGGCTAGTCTATGTAGTGATGACATGTGTGAGATCCGCTTGCTGTGGTGTAGGGTTATGGCATGGAGAGTTGTGGGGGATGAAATGATTTGTAAAAGGTGGGTAGGACATAATATGGCTAGGAACATCTTATATTAAAATGCATTGGTGAATTGCACTCACCTACAATCAATAATATTTAACTGAGTTATTGATTGTGGGGTCAGCGGGAAGAGGAATGGCTTGGTCAGGTTTGGAAAATTATGGTGAATGGTTAATGAGGAATTGTATTTTAAGGGTGTTCATTGTGCCCCTAAGTTAATTTGATGCAGTGTTAAAAGTTTCACCTAGTAAAATTATTTCCTTCATAAATGGACGTGTCGATGATATTTGTTGTGGTATTGGCTAAATGTGGAAAGTAATTTTACCATTTCAAGGTAGTGTAAACAGGAATAAGATAAATTGAACAACGCACAGGACACAACGATATGACACAACGATATGACACATGTATCAAACGTTCGTATCAAATCGTACGATCCAATGACCCTTGTGATGAACGTGATGTTCCCTGATCCAATAGGAAATGGGGTTTCAGACTAACAAACCATCGTTGCAACTGTTGCAACACTTCATCTACGAGCTCAACAATAATTGAAGAGTAGTATCAAAGCCAGGACATCACGTCTTGAAAGTTAAAGCAAATTTTGCAACGATTGTTTTGTACATTGTGTTCAGATGCTCCTAGCTGTATTATATCTTATTCCACAGCATAAAACGCGCACAATCAATGGGCCTCGCCAGCTATTCTTCTTTTTCGGCACATCCAAATGTGAATTATTAACAATTTGCAGATTGATTTAAAAGAGGTGGATCCTCTTTCAGGAAGCATTATCATGACTAAACCAGGAGCTCTCCACTTGTAATGTTGACCAAACCCAAACTGGCATATGGCACTAATTCATTCTACAATATACATTCAACTCTAAATAAAATATAGATAATAAACGTATATATATAACATACATATAAATATTTACATATATAGATATTTACATATATATATATATATATTAATCGATATATTTTTATATACAGATGTATATTCAAATATATAATCATTTATATGCACATATATATGTATATATGAAAGTACATATAGCAGCAATATATAATCATTTATCGGCAAATAAGAAATGTAAGGGTAGGGGGGCTGGATATATGTAGCAGCTATATGTAGAGTCTAAGTTTGCGGCTCCGCGATAAGAAAGCCACCAAGGGTAGGGGGGTATGGATTGAATTATGTATGCCTATAGGTAGACTTATGTCTCCCCCTAAGTTTGCATTTAAGTTTTTAATTTGCTCCGCGTTTTATGCTGCCCACTATTTGGCGGTTATTGTTGTGCTTCTCATACCGAGATTGGAATGCTATTTATTGTGACTATCTTACAAGTACTGATCATGCCTGTTGAGCATTTGATAAGACTGGAACCAGTTTTGCGCCGGGCAGATACATAACAAATGCTCCTCCAGAGGTCAGGGGTCGAAGGGGAGATGGAATGCTAAACCGTAAACTAGACGTTTACTGTGAAAAACCCATCCACTGCATCTGTTCAAGTCAATTCGCCCTGCGATTGATACCGCCGAAACCAACACAACACGCTGTTGTTACCATAAAATTGTATAACCAAATATGCCTTTGTTTCCGAATAACGATAAAATGCCTTACGCTAGCACTTATTATTATTGAATAAGTTATTTCCCGGTCGATCTTACTCCGGCACATTTATGCTTAGAATTGACTGGTTGCACGCAAATTATGTTTGTTCTATTATATCACTGATCCATTATAAAAATTGTGCCTTGATGCTTTACCTTAACTACCTGTAATTATCGGTTTGCATCAAAGGCATTTCAGTTACTTGCCTGTAAGCAAACATAACGCCAGAACAAGACACATAGTTATTCAGCCCTTATGTATTCATCATAATCACAATATATAACTTAGTCGAATGGTATTAACTGCTCAAACCAATCAAGATAAATACGTCTGATGTGTTGACCATCAAATGCTTTCATTACGATTATCCTAACCAAAATACTTCATACAGACAAAGACAGCAGACGACACGTATTATTTAGCGTTCCGTGTGCCGTAGGGCTCGGTTGGTTGCAGATGACAGCAAATCAACTACAAACATTGCGCTGAACTATACAACCCAGTGCAGAGAGGCGACATAATGCGATACATATGCGCTAATCACAAACGAAAACCCTTCTCGTAGCAAGTAATTGCCTATAATGGCAATGCTATAGAAAGAAAGTCTTTTAATTTGGAGCCATACAAGCGTGTTCGATGGTAAGCCTCGACGAATTTTTTTCCAAATTGGCATTTGCGAATTTGATTGAATTAATTTCGCAGTTTGCTTTTTACTACTGATACCAGCATGATGTTTACATTGAAATGGGTGCAATAGGCCATGGAGTAGCAGCATATGCGTTACCAAGTACGACGGCCAACAGGTGTTATATATGGTAAACACAAAAGAACAATGATTGTACTGGATAATTTCTTTTAGAGAGTGCATGGAGCTCATTTTACATATACGTTAAGTGTGAGATTCGTTCCATGGCCGATTTAGTACAACACACACAGAGAGAATCAATCGACAGCTAGGCAAAACATGCACTGGTTCTACCGTTTATTGGTCTCATGTATAACTTAGAGCTCACGTTGGTGCCCCAACTGTCGTTATATACAGGGGTTCTCCATTGTGTTGAACAAAGCGTTAGACGTAACGTCATTTACTATGTATTAAACATGTACTTTACCACTTATGTTAGTTGTGAATATGAGCCATTTTAGATTGATTCTTTGAGGATCCCAAGATCACAAATTGTACAATAATTTTGAGTGACCCTTATGCACACTGTACTAAATATATAGACTTTCTGCCGCAACCCGTAACATGGCCGGAGCTGACGTTACACAGATGTTTGTGAAGTGGAGGCTCTGTCAATCCTTGGAAAAACTTCGCACATCGGCATTGATCGATTTGACTGGGTAGTCACGGGGCACATTTGTGCATAAAACAAAAACCGCTCGATCGACTGACAGCATTGTAATGCGTTTGTACCCAGTAGCTGGTTCGCCAGTTGTTTCGTATAGAATGACCACACAGAGAGCTCCCAAGGTGTAGCCTATAAGGTCCGCCATGACATGTTTCTTTACTACATGCAAATATACAGTAACATATGCAGTTAATGAAATAGTGGAATAACAACTAGTTAATGACTTCCTATTTACCAACCATCGACAGAGCATTTCTGATATCTCAATTTATGGTCGCGGCAACAGAGCGAATGGATTAATTTTGTAGGGTAAATAAGAAAACCGAAAGTAAACAGCCAACTCAGCATATTCTGCTTAGATTTTGTCTTTTGTTTCAATTTCTATATTGTAGGGCTTTCTGGCTTATGTATGGATGTTCCGGGGTTCATCGATCGAATACTCTGCTTTCTTTCTCTCTGAAAGAATTCAGCATACAAAGCAGGCGAATATATGCTCACATAGAAGTAAGACAATTCATTTAACTGATTAGTTCTAGAAGAAGCTATGACCATCATTTTTTCAAGCAATGCAACTGCTTTACCAGCTTAAAACTGCAATTTGTTCAAGTTGCAGCCTGGTTCTGCTGTTAGTTTCAGATACTGCAAGCGCTCCAGTATAAGTTGCAGGTACTACATGTGTAGCAGTTCCAGTGGCTTTTGCAACAGTGCAATTGATGCTGGGTATGTGAACATTTAACTAGTTAAAATTCGAGGATAATGCAAAAAATTGTCCTAAAGGATAAAGTCAACAGAAACACATATAAATTAACAGGAGGGTTTTTTTTTTCTGACGGTGAGTAGGTTAATGATTTTCGTATTAATTTCGTTGCCTCTATATACTGATATCAGTGTCCTGGCTGTCATATCATATTTTCTATAATACCAAGCTTAACATGCAACCTGTTCTGCCATTTACGCATTCCTGATTGCCCATGCAGTGTATTTCTATCAATATTGGATCGTTATATGTACACTAGGTATTAGGCTTTACTCACACAATAGCCATTAAAAGAATTCTGCATTCCGGCTAATTATCCCACCACAGGTGATCAAAACAGGTATTTGTAAGCTCTTAAGTAGTCAGTTTAGCTAGAAATGAAGACAAGCACTTTGTCACAGTAAGCTAAAACCATATCCTCTTAGGGAGCGGATTAATTTGCAGTATCGCCGTCTTATGACGATTGTCAGAATTCCAGGCATACGCCAACCATGAGGCGTGCGCTATTATATTTCGTTCACCTGTACTCAACTATAACTTGTTTAAGACTAACTAAGCGCCCCTGACAATTGATATAGCTACATAAGCAAAGTGAGATTTCATAATTAGAAATGAAGTATAAGTGAGGTGAAAACATTGAATTCCTTTTGTCATGATACTTCCAGCCAATTTGCTGTATCTTCACCATGCCGGCTGACTTTTACTTCTAAATGAAATGGAATATAGCGAATCAAGGTTTAATGTAGTTATGCTTATTTGCGTTGGTTAATGTAGTTATCGCAATTATTATATAACCGAGAAGTATCGATACAATAATTAAGTAACTTTATCCGATTATACTTCCTGAAAAGAATCATCTGACACTACGGCCACTGTAGATCATACTTAAATCCATAACATAGAGGCTGCCATTATGACCACAATATTTCTCCAATAGCCAAATTAATATGTCTACTTCAAAAACAGCATACTATCTAATGTGTGCATATAAAAACTTACACAACTTGGTATACCCACAGGTGCACCTGTGCAATAATACTAAATTTACGCAATAGCGGCTTGCATGATACCGACTGCTTATATTTCCCTCACTGTTTTTTACCTATGCTCTTACAAACACAGTTATGCACTGCAATAAATGTACGCAATTTACCGCTACAGCGATGCAAACAGCTGCATTGGTTACTTACTATGTCATTGGATCTGTCCGATTCTACTGCTATTGCATTGAGCAGAAAATCCTCCATCATTTTCCAATCTGTTATGAGAAGCTTGGTGTATAATCATAACCATATGTCATGGACATTCGTGTTTCGTGGTCACGTGAACATATTTGAAGACGTCGCGGCACATCATCTCGTGCAATATAGGTGCGATACTCATACTTAGTCATACAGCACATAATTGTCGCCATATTTGCTCGTAGCATTTAAACTACGTTTACAACTCAAGCGATCGATACTAAACAATCAATATACCCAGTTCCATATAGTAAAGAATTTCATGTTAGTAACCGCATCATCACTTATTGACATGACGAAGAAATTAAAAAATTATAAAAGTGGAAGTGTAATTGGACTAAATGAGCAAATAAAATATACCCATTTGGTCATTGCAGAAGACAAATCATAATTGATTGATCCCTCAGTTAAATGATGTTATGGAAGCTCAACGTGCTTTCACTGGTTACAACATCGCTAGGTGTCCGCCCTGTGATAAAATATATAGATAGACAATGAAAACATGTGGTGTAGTCATTTTACGCGTGATGCAACCGTTTGACAGTCTTCAGTTGTCACGAATAGCCGGCCATAATACTATTCGAATACCGCGTACTTCACTCCCTGTTTTCAAAGTTGGATGAAGTTTATGGCTTTATATTTTTCAATAAGAAAATAATGTGCTGCAATGGTTTTGACCACAGATGAAAGTCGAATCTACCAGCAATTCCCGTCCTAGCGCTTGGTGCTTGGTATCAATGAGTGCACTTTAGGTGAAAGGCTGCAGCTGACATATATACTTATGAGAGCGGCCGGATTTGGCCAACGCAGAACATGGCGTCAAATCGATTTTACGTGTTAGCACTTACGATATATGAATACCTATATATATTGTGGTTAGCTTAAAGAAACCTGCTAAAGGAAAATTCTTGGGAAAAAGTGAAAAGCTTGTTGTCACTTACTTTCGTATTCATTCAGTTGTTATTATTTATGCCAGTCCTTCACCGTAAAATGGGGCGTTCAAAGAGTTGACTAAGTAGTTCTGAGTCACATCTAAGTCTAAAAATTAGCTTTGGGAGCTACCAACTGATGAATGACGAAGTAAATGTCTCTCTTGCTGATATCTATTTTCCATTGGCAAAGTATGGTAAAAAAAAGGGTGGCCAATATGCGCAATGTAGCAAGTTTTTTCAGGTAGCGAAATAATAAGCAATATACCGCCGAGCAACAAACTATTGTACGGGTAAGTGGTTGCCGTAATGCTTCCGCCATACCGATCGTGGTAAACCGTGTTGCAAATGTTCTTGGTTTGTTTCGGTTATGTTGCCCTGCTATGTTTCATGTGGATGGTATTTTGTGTTTCCCATCTATGACTCAACTCTGGAGCAATACGTTCTAGTCGCATTATACACGGCGAAGGATGTAGTCACAGCTACAACCATCACCTATATTGCCTAGTCATTAACATTTCTGCGTCAGAGAGGCCTCGCAAGACAAATATATCAGTGGGTGGATAAACGTTATAATATCAGCTATTTATGGCAAGCTAATCAATTAAAAGACCGAAACACTAATTGTGAAATGTCATGAAAATAGATAATTTCCACGTTAATTATGAATACATGTCTGGGGTTCATGCTTTGTCAAATAGAAGCCAAGAGTACATTAGCGATGAGTAGGTGCATACATATCGCATATATACCGACACAAACTATCGTCTTTTTATCATAGCGCTGGCAGGGCCACGTCCTAAAAACTTGATACCGGGCCTTTCAATGGGATCCACCAACGAGAATTATTTCGCAAATAAATTCCGCGTTACAAGAGGGTGTAGCAACATTTCGAAATATTGCGAGATCCCTGGTGAGTTGGATGAAAAATGTATGCACCGCAAACCGTACAACAGAAAACACAATAATTTACGTATTACGTACTTGGACGTAGCATCAGATGCACCGCATATGACATGAAACTTATTTAAACTGGCCTAATGCATAGTTAAGGAATACATAGTGCTTTGTGAAAAATCAAGGCATTTAATACAATTATGTGCCAACCAAACAGACGAACACTTGGCATCCGGACACTCCAGTTTGCTTAAGCCCAGGCAAAGAGGTGTAATGCTTAGTGATAATCGACTCTCCTTAAAAACAATCAAAAACCACTAGACTGCCGAAAGATATCAAGTGCAAGCAATGAGATAATCAACATTCCTGTAACTATAAGATTATCAAACTGAGGCTTCAGCTAGGCACCGCATTATTAGCACTGCCGGTATTTTTTTAGTTCAGGTCGCTAATTGTAATACTCGAGTTCTATATATCATACGATACAGACAAAGAGTCTTGGTTCTGGCATTATACATGTGCGCAATGAAAATCTCTATAGCTGTTGTTTCCCGTAAAGCATACAGCCAAACGAAGCTGATTTTTTATGCATTAACCTTGCTCTTGTACCGTCTCAGCAGTAAAAAAAGAAGGTTTGTATTTTCTTTCACGACAGTATACTGCCTTATCCGTAAAATATGTATGCACCCATGGTAGCATCTAAATCTTGACTATAACTACACATTTCGGTTTTCTCCAAACAATGATTACACGATCAAAACGAGCATTTGCATCTAGTCGTCCAAAAACGAGTAAATCATGATATTGTTATCATGTCATTATTGTCACCGAATTCATAATTATTTAACCATGCAAAGGCTCAGTTCACATTTTGTAAAGCATTTCGCAGCAGCTAATCATGTTGATCCATCAGTACCCTGCTTCGTTGATGTAATACAATATAGGCAGAAAATATCCATTATGCAGCAATACTCTCAGGGCATGGTGATTGCACCTTGTCTCATATTATCTGCTGTAATTTTTACTGGTCCTAAGAATGATAACAGCGTCCATTTCTCACTGATATTTTTAAGATATAATTTTGCCATAAGTGTAATTCGTATCAAGCCGCTGATGCATTTTGGACAGAAACTGTAATGGCAAAACGCAAATTCTCCGTAATTAGCCTGGTAGCAACACGCCATAAGGCGTGAAGCTATGTCCAACATCATAAATTGTGAATCAAGTGTGTTACCATCGACAACAGGGTTAGGGCAACAAATTGTTTCGATCTCCACAAAAGTGATGCCCCGATTTCGGGCAGACGCGAGAATAGCAGAATGTATCGGCGCATTTTAATATTACCCGTGTCAAAACTTTTCTAGATCAATGAGCGAAGGTGCCAGTGTAAATTATGGTGATCAATGTCACTTTGGACGCAAAGGGACATAAGGGCAGAAGTTTATTCGCCGACATAAGTGTCGGCCCTAATACCATTGTTTTGCCAAGTTCCCTATCTGGTACTCTTACATCGGCGTGACGATGTACTTCAGTGCATCAGCAGCCATGTCATGTTATCCATATAATAAAATGAGGCGACGGGATGATGGCGAATCTATTTTGTTGCTATTTCCAGGAGAAGCAGCAAATAATTTTCGTACTCGTGTTGATCATATTAATATCCCACAGGATGAATGCATGATTGATTGCGGTACATAATAACTAGTTCGGGCTTATTACTGTTAATGGCAGTAACGAAATTAATGATGAGTGAGCCGTCTCTCAGTAATATGGTGATAACCATATTTATGAGATAAGCGCATAATACATTACGATCTAGCCATTGGAAGTGTACTCCTTACAGTTCACGCGCACGAGTAATCGATTAAATTATCACTTTACTCCAATGAAGATCAGTTTACATGTTTGAGTTGATACCCTGCAATCGCAATATGTTACATTAGTGTAGCTGCACCAGACGATGCATGGCAAGGTTCATCCCAATATGATACCCGTACAATTATTACTCACGGTGGCTCGATATAGGGTCAAATCAATTAAACCCTAACAAAGCTTTTGATCAGTTAACTATTGCCGGCTGCCATTTCCCCCCTTCAGTATAGTCAAAGCTAAAATATAATACCACGTGGATTGTTATTGTTTTAAATTGCGAAACTGGCCCAGGTATTAAATCACCAATATAAGCAACTCGGCACAATGTGTTGAATCGGTTGGCAGTTTGTTTAGGCTTTATATGGTTATGTTTCATCTCATAAGAGCTAAATGGAGGAATTGATCCTAATGAGTGTTTGTTTTGTAGCTAATGTTCCGACCTTCTCCTGCTCGTAAAGCGTTTGCGCATGCCACCTGATTATCCAAGGTACCTGCATTCAAGGTGCATTACCGTAATAAGTAGATCGTCGAAGCCCCCAGACCAGCATAGGCGAGATAATCATACCTTCCTACATGGCTTTGTTTGGCCGAGGATTCCTCTCAAAGCGGAGGAATGTATGATCATACAGAAGCACAACGGTGGAATTAAGTTAATATCACCGCTCGCTGTAATGTACTATGTTCATTGCGAAATAAACTTGTCCCTACTGTTCGGAATTTGAATGAGGTCACATTGAACCAGCATATGTCCTCAACGATCTGCAATTTTGCATGCATTTACCCCAAGGTGATATCAAAACGAAGAGAAACGATAATCAGAGCATTCAAAAACAATTCCTGATAGTAATAAATGTATGATCAGTGGAATATGGAATCCTTAAAAACGACCTTAATCAATCCTGAATTATTACAGAAACTCGAATCTATTGAATATTTACACATCCCTCCTGAAATATAGCAGGGATCTCAGAAACCCAAGCGCCATGATATGATTTGGTGCCGTACAAGGGTATTCGTAAGTAAGCCCCTGCGGGTTTCACCAAATTAGCCACAGCGTATTTGATTGCATTTATTTCGCAGTTGGCAGCTTACCAATGATACAAGCTTAATGTTTACATTAAAATGGGTAACAATAATATATGCGTTAACAAGTGCAAAGGCCCAACGGTCTTACGTATGGTAAACGTAAAAGGGTAATGAGATGATTGTGCGGCAGAATATATTCAGAGAAAGCGTGGAGAAGCCAATTTGCTGGGAGAAATGTAAAGCACGTTGGTAAATCATAGTATAGAATCTAGATCATGCCGTTGTCGTTGCAATCACAACATGTAGCATTCGATATGTACGCAATTACATATCAAAATATTAGTTTTCACAAACGTAAAGTGTGACATTCGTACCATGGCTCATATATAAGGAACAGCTCGCATTAGTAACATGCATTACCGCCGAACGTACCAAAATTGTCGTTATGCAGGGCTCATCCTTTGTGTATAACACAGCGTTAGACGTAAAGGGATTTACCAAGTATCGAACATGCATTTTAACCCCTTTGCCAGGTGTTAATAAGAGCTATTATAGAGTGATTCTGTTGGCTACTTGAGATCATAAATTGCACAATTATATGAGTGAGTCTTATGCACGCCTTACGAAATTTATTACAGTCTATCCCAAGTGGATATCACGCACGAATTCCGCAGAGTTATGTGATGTTGAGGATTTGATAGTTCTGGGTAAAACTTTACCCACGATATCTTACGGTCATTCATTCTATTTGACTGGGAATTCACGGGGTAGAGTTATACAGAATAAAATAACCGCTCGATCGACTGATAGCACCGTAATGCATTTGAACCCAGTAGCTGGTTAGCCGGGCGTTTCGTGTTGGATGACCCAAGGTATTGCGTAAAATATCCGTAGTGACATTTCCCATAATCTAATGCTAATGTTGACAAAAATGGCGTGCGTTTTTAGTCATTAATGCGTATAATAGTACCTAATTTGTGATGTACATTCTGACTGTAATGCGGGTTGGGTCTAACTGCAAATAATCACCTTATTTATTCAAATCCGAGAGGTCAGCCTGGTCGACAGGTTGCGTTTGGCCTGCACAATTTAGGGTAAATGTCAAAGGAGATTTGTAAATATTGCTCAGGTATGTGAGTCAGCTCCTGCTGCACGTGATGCGATTAACAACGACTTGAAGTCAGTGACAATCAACATGGGAATCTGTTGCCATCATACCTAAGAAGTTCGACAACTGTGAGCTGCAAAATGACTAAACTTCGTTTTCTCTTTACCTAGATAATATGGATACATTTTTCGGGGGAGCGTCGCAACGTAGAAAGCATTTTAAATGTATTGAGACTGAATGAATGCGCAATGACAACCGCAAGTTAACCTTGCCACTTTCGGCGAACACCATCTTTGTTTTTCCCACCCAACTTGGCTGTTGTTCATGTATTTTATTCTATTCATGCGTCTTTTGTGTACTTGCTTACCTATTTATCGGCGGTTGTGTACCCCCACCTTTGCTATTCAATGATATCTTTTTGTTGTGCTTTTTCCGACATTTTAATTTAAAGCCCTTTATCAACTCAAAAGCTCTCTTTACTTTACTTGTCGGCAAACGTAATTAATAGTTTTTGTATCAGTCAGCCAGTCACAAGTGTAATTTAACATACCGGTCATATATATATTCTAGTCTTTTATGTCATAACGCAAACAGCCAACATAAAGGCTATTACTATTATTTTCAGCAAAATATGTAATGCAGGTTAAACAAGTAGCAAAATTAGACATATGGTTAATCGGTATTTCACGCTATTTATAATCTACTCAATCGAATCAATCGGACACAACACTACATATCAAGTTTGTATGGCATGATATGACGATTGTTTAGTATCAACCCGGCCAAGCCCGCAAGCAGGTGCTTGAAATTCATTTGAACAATAAACAGGGGAGACGACATTGTCCGTTTGACTTTTGACTATGTGTACCAATGCAAATTAACATATTTTAAATGATAAGCGTGGCATATACTCTATGCTGTAATAGATTGTAGCTGCAATGATATCCAAACGAGCTGAGCTGCCATATCCACTGCAACCCATTACATGAATTTGTCCCTAGAAACAGGCCTCTTAATTGTTCCATGTTAGGGCCGAAACAATAACATCAAGAATAATACGCATAATATGTCGTCAATTGAAAAGCCGGATAAATTCAATATTCTTGGGTATACAGTAACATATGCAGTTGATGCAAAGGGTGTAGTAACAGCCAGCTAATGACTTTCTATTTACTAACTATCGGCAGAGGATTTCCAAATTTATGGCAACGGCAACAGAGCGAACGGCCTAATTGTTTATGGTAAATAAGGAAACCGAAAGTAAACAACCTACTAAGCACATGAACTCTTAGATTTTCTCCCAGTGTATTTCTAACTCCATATTGCAGGTTTTTCTGATAATCTATTGATGCTCAGGTGTGCTCATCATCACACTTGAATTGTTTGATTTCTTATCCTGTGAACGGATTCAATGATACTTAAACGAGTACAATGGTATGTCATGTAGAATTTATGAAGGGGACAAGTGGGTCATGTTACCATATATGTTATATACAAAAATGTTCGATGCTTTGTTAGATATCAGAAATAGGGACGTTAAAATAACGTTTAACCAAGACATCCAACACTCAACGAAGTCAACCAAGCTCTCGTCAATACTATCCAAATAAGGATAACAAACAAAGCAATAATGGTACTTTTGTTTGACATAAATTATTCAGTAGTCGGACAATGATATTTTAGATACAAAATTGAGCATTATCTAATGCTTCCAAAGAATCAAATCTTCGCGAAACTCCGACACCGGAACAAAGGTCGTTTTTTTAAGCTCACGGTAATGTAGTCCTTTGAAACCATGTTAAAAAAAGACCTACAAAATCTTGCAATGGCGTATGTCTTTCTTTACTAAGTTAATATAAGTCCCTCAGTTGTGATGAAAATGCTGACTTACAGGCGGGTTGGGTCTAACTGAATAAATCACGATATTTATGCTAAGCATAGAAGACGTGCCAGTCGGCAGGTTTCATTTCGTATACAAAAAACCCTGTATCAAATGAGATTTGTAAATGATTCCAAGTTATGCAAATCAGCTCTTATTGCAAGCGAGGTGATAACCAATGGCATGATTTTAGGGTCTATTAACCTTGGAAACATTTGGCAACATACTTTTGCAAGGCATCAATTTCAAACTGCAAAATGACTATATAACATAACTCAGAGGTAGTTGTGATTGGAAATTATGCGACAGACTTGTAGTCATTGCAATGGGATAACACAAACATTTGATCCTTTTCTCGGGTATACTTTATCACATAATTCGCGGAGAGACATGAAGTTGAAAGCATTTCAACTGCATTTTGTTTGGATAAACCCGGTAAGCCTTTAAGTAGACTTTTATTTTATACGATATCATTCTATTGAAATGAGGTATGCAAGTTAGACATATGTTTCCTCGGCTTGACTAATTCAATTGTTGTTTATGCTGTTTATATTCTGCTTTACGGATTAGCTGCACGATATATCGACTCAATAAGAACCTGAAATGCAAGCAAAAGTTGCATGGCCTGATATAACGATGGTTGTATCGACTCAGCAAAGTATGCCCTATGTGCTAGAAATGCAACCGATCTTTTAAAAGATGAGACGACGATGCCCACTTGGCTTACGTCAATGTGAACCACCGCAAGGGCCAATTATAAGCGTGGCAGATACTCTAGGAAAATGCTTCAATAGATATTAGTTGCGATGAAATCTAAACTAGCTGAGCTGCCATATCCGCTTTAGCAAATCACAGGAATTTGTCCCTAGAAAAAGGCGTCTTAATTGTTTCCTGTTAAAACCGAAAGGAAAAATACGAGAATGATGTGCAAAATATATCGTAACTTAAAAAAACAGGGTAAATTCAATATTTGCGGGTTAATCAGTTAATAAAATAGTGCCGTTAAAACCAGTTAATGACTTTCGGTTCAACAAGCACCGTCAGGAAATTTCTGAAATCTCAATTTGTGTCCTAGGCAACGGAGATAAGGTAACAGAGAGTGAACATCATACTAGGCATATTCCTATTTTGATTTACTCCAAAACATGATATAATTCTATATTGCTTCTTCCTGTTCTTACTAGGCTTTTCATGCTTATGCATAGGTACTCAGGTTTGCTCGTCATCAACATTGATTGTAAAGTCTGCTTTCTTGTGCTCTGACTATCGTGTTGCCATATATGTTATAGCCATAAATCATCGAAGTTGTGTTACATATCGGTTTAAGAGTGACTTGCGCACATAGGCTCAGCTAACTCAATAAAGCTATCGTGACAATGAATATGGATAACCTTCCAAGTACCACGGTGTGATAACTGGTGATATGTGCAACAGGCGCCAGACACAAAGGCGTCGAGAAGACTAGGATATTCTCTTTTAATAGACGGGCATTATACATTATTCGTTAACGGAGCTGCGCTTAGTTTATGTCACTTAACAAACAGTTGGAAGGTGAAATAACAGTTTATTACCTTTTTAGGGATATGCAATAACTGAGCCTCTAGAACGGACCAATTGCGACCTTTTTCGGCATTTTCGTGGCTGCTTATCATTAACTAATCGATAATGTTGCTGTACGCATCTTATTCTGTAGCTGTAATATGAAAGCCGGCGTTTCATCCTCAAAAAAATCTTTCAGGAAATAGAATACTCAATTCAGAACCTTAGAGCTACATCGGCACAAAGTAAGCGAATATTTGCTTACATTCAAAATTACCATTAATATGACCCAAAAAAGATATTTTAAAATTGCATTGTCCCTATAATATGATCAATGTGACTAGAAATATGACATTTCCTACATCGTTCCCAAAGCGCATTTCCTTATTTTTCTCACTTAAGTTTAATAAAAGTAACTACACAAAGCCAGTTTTGCCGTGGTCCATCTCTCACTTTAACCAAGGTACGGTTAATTGACCAATGACAGTATCTTTATATTTAGAAGCAAAACAATTCAAATAACTGATAACATCCCAAACTTGTCACGGCTATCATTCTTTTAAGCAATGCGACTGCGTTACCAGCTTAAAACGGAAATTCTATTTTAAACTTGCACCTAGGTTCTATTATAAGTTGCTGATACTGCAAGCATTCCAGTGTAAGTTGCAGGTATTGCAGGTGCAGTAGTGCCGGTGGCTTCTTTCAACATTGTAATGAATGCTGGGTAACTTAACATTTTGCTCGTTTAACATTCTAAGTCGAGGATATAGCAAATAATTCGAATATTGCAGGTGCCCTTTGCCATCAATCCAAAATAGCTATTAAACTTTGCGTGCTGCAATGGCAAAAGATTAACATAATCTGTGTTTTTCTAGTGTGTGGTACAATTATCTTACATCCAAATATCACAAAGAATAAAAATTAAACAGTTTATTTCCATCTTAACAGTGAAGGCAAATATATGTGATATATGCACAGCAGATAATTTATGTTACTTCCCAAAAAATAATTAGTTATTATCTTATGCACTGATACAGACAGTTAGTCGGGATCTTCCATCACATCTATCGCGTTTAAGATCTCGTGGGGATTATAGCTCTTTTAAACACACTGCGCATGGAGGAAATGAATTTACAATCCACATTACTGCTTGAGATTTAAGTTTTGTTGGAAGAGCGTATATTTTCTATATTCTTTTAGCCCGAAGTTAGTTGGTTATTAACAAGTTTGCTTTCTATTGATATATACACACATGTCCAGGTAAAGCCAGATACCGGGGTAAATGCGCACAGCTTAAGAGACACTGTTAATTGTTTTAGTAATGCATCCAAACTCCAGCATATCGAAACTTTCAACGCGACATCATCAACTTGATGCCGCTAATGCAGAGTAATGCTATAGGCTTGTTTCTTCGTACTCTTACTTGTATTAACATGATGGTTGCGTAAATGTCAACAGTAGGCTAGTTTCGAACCGAATATATTCACCACGTGACAAAATCACATGTGCATGGCCACCAATCATGGACAAGATGGGCACTACGCACTGGACAAATGAAAACTGATTCATTGCAAATAATATGTCCAGAAAGCCATTTAGAGGAAAGCCAGAATAATGTCATGCTTAAAATTGCTCATGCGATTTTATCAATATGGTGTCCATAATTAAATACTTGTCAAGCCCAAATTAGCGTGACTCAGATAAAATACCGAAGCAATGCCCAATATGAATTCATCGACATTAATTGGCCAAAATTAAATCACAGGCAACATATAAAATTCTCCGGAAGGCTCCAAGCGCTCAGAACATCCCAGGCAAGCATGCCCGGACTTAAACAGGAATTATGAATGAGATATAAAATGATCAATACGGAATTAGATTCCGTGTATTCTTGTCTTGTTCGCATATCTTGAACGAATCAAAGCTTTAATATATATCTAGAACAGAGAGCATTTGTTCATTTATTTCATCTACAAACATCCAATTAGTTGCTGCAAAGCGCAATAATCAACACGCAAGCTGTTAATAGTAAAGATGTGTTAATTTCATAGCGCAGCAGCTGCTAGAAACGGCAAACGTAAGCCAATGTTGACTTGGAGTGATAGCTAAATAAACCAACACCCACCAGCAAGAAAGTAAGTTGTTTCCTCTGGCACGGCCAATGTGGTAGATGCTTGTTATTTAAGAAGAACTTTTTGGAAATTAAAGCGACTACAGCACACGTCATCGTTGTGCTTCCGGTAACAACCAGTACGCAGACTTTACATCTCGCAATCCATCCTATCGCAATGTATGTTATGATAGATCATAAAAATATAAAGGAGTTCGCGCGTACCACTGTCGATAGTCATGTGCATGGTATTTGGAAAATCCCAGGTAGAATGTTTCTTCTTGGCACGGAGAACTGGCAGGGAAAATAGTTGTTGACATGTGAATTGGGAAGATTCTGGCACTAATTAGCCAACTCTGAACATTCGTCGATATCATTCTTCCCAAAATGTTTTACACACCGTCGCTGAGACTACTTACCTCCTACGTTGATCAATTTTGTGTCGACAAAGTATGTATACAACTTTCCATGACACGAGTTTGCGCAGCTTTGTATATGGAAAGGCTGCACGTTTTTCTCGCCACAAAAATCTTCATTCTGACTGATTTTGTTATCTTGATTATGAGCTTATAATGATGATTTCACCTTGAGAAGTAGCAGCATTTATCTACCCATGACTAGACCTAGTCTAATTTCTTAAAAAACGAATGGTCACTCTGAGCAGCTTTATATATAACCCAGTTCGTCACTCTAACTAAATAAAAGGAGGAAACAACGAACAGCGGATATCCGCATGGGTAGCGCCGGAATGGAATTGCCTGTTTATTAACTTATCAAGCTATACCGGTCAAGGCATCGTGAAATTTGATGATGAGAAATGAGACGTATAAATGTGGGTTGAAAACACATTATTCATGGTCCTTTCGTCATAATACCACAAGCCCATTGGTTTTATCTTCACCATGCCGACTCATTTTTGCCCTTAAATAAAATGAAATAAAGCGATTCAAGGGCTAATGTGGTTGTGCTTATTCTCGTTGGTTAGTCTAGTTATCGCAGTTATTACATAACCGAGACGTATTGTTCCAATAATTACGAACTTTAATGCGATTATACTTTCTGCGAAGACTCGAAATCACCGGACGCTACAGTTGCTGCAGCAGAGACACATTTATCATACTAACATCCGTAACTTATGGATTAGATATGTAACTGCTAATATGACAACAATCTTTCTCCGAAATACGATATTGTTAACCTATGCTCAAATCAATTCATAAACACACTGCAACAAATCTACGCTATATGCCACCACACTAAGGCAAAAAGCTGCTTGCTAAGTCATTGGAACTGTCGGATAACGTTGAGTAGAACATTTTCCATTCTCTTCCAGTCTGTTATGATATGCTTGGTGGATAATCTAAGACATGGGTCATGGACGTTCGTGTTTCGTGGTCACAGGGGAATATTTGAAGACTTCGCGGCACATCATTTTGTCTGTGATGAATGCGGTACCCATACTAGAGCATACGGTCGTCGCAGTATTAGCTCGTCGCATTTTAACCTTTGTTAACTCAAGCGACCAATGCTCCACTATCAATATACCCAGTTTAATTGTAAAGCCATGTATGTCAGTAACCGAACCATCACTTATTGACAAGTCGAAGGTAATTATATTATATTGGCCACATCGGGGATGCGCTGCAGCTTTTGTGATAAGTAAGTAATATTGTCTGCGCTCATTTCTGTTATTGTCAAACAAGCCTCATACGTCGAGATGTGTCATTGATTTCGTTCTTGGACTTATTGTGTAATATGCGATTAAAATATACTGATTTGTTCATAGCAGAAGACAAACCATAATTGATTGCTATACATGCTTTCACGTACTTCATTTGGTGGCCAATATGCGCGATGTAAATACTTGACTGAGTAGTTTATTCAGGCCGCGAAATAATAAGCAATGTACTGCCGAGTAACGAACCGTGCGCGAATTCGTAGCTGCCTTAATGCATCTGTCAAACCGATCTTGGTGGATGGGGTAACAGATATTGTTGATTTGGTTCTGGAATGTTGCCCTGCGGCGTTTCACATGGAAGCGATTTTGTGTTTCTCATTTATGACTCGACTTGCATTATATACGGTGAATGATGTAGTCATAGCAACAACCAACATCGTATCCACTTCCGAGAAACATTACAAGACTGATGTATCAGGTGCTAGATACACGTTAGAATATGAACTATTTATGGCAAGCTAATAACTGAAAAAAGACCGACACAACAATTGTGAATGCCATGAAAATAGATAATTCCACGTTAATTATGAATACATGTCTGGTGTTCATGCTCTTTCTAATAGAAGCCAAGAGTATATTGTCGATGAGTTGGCACTTACATATTGTATATATGCCGACAAAACTATCGTCTTTTATCATAGTGCAGACACGGCTACAAACACGTTTCACAAACACTTAGTACAGGGCGTTTTTGTGGGATCCAACAATTGGAGTAATTACACAAATAACTAAAGTATAACAGTGTACTTGCGAGGGTGCAGCACCATTCCGATATATTGAAAAAATCAAGGGAGAGATGGATGAAAAGTATATTCACGGCAAACTGTTCAACCGCAAATTACTATGATTTACCTCTCCAAGGGTTGCGACTATGAGACATCGGGGTGTATACTGTCAGCTCCATAACACTCTGAAGGCCTTGAACGCTTTATCAGAGGCACCGCATACGACATGATCTAATGCAGTGTAGCATGCGATAAACATGGCATCAATTACTATCATGTATCCCCCAAACATTTCTTCACGGAACCAGTTGAACACTTTACAACCAGAAACACCTTCTGGGTTAATCTCAGGTACGGAGGTATAATGCTTAGGGTTTTTAAAAACACTACCTTAAAGCATTCAAAACCCATACACTACCGAAAGATATCAAGATTAAACAAACCACTATCAACTAGAAGCTTATCAAACTGAGGCTTCAACTAGGAACCTGATTATTAGCACCGCCGGCGCTTTTATGTTCTTGTGGCTGACTGTAAGACTCAGGTGCTTTGTTCTCAATGAATACAGACAAATATGGTTTATTCTTGTATCACACATTTGCGCGATGCAAATCACTATAGCCGTTGTATCCGTTAAAGAATATGGCCAAACAAGCCATTGAGCTAAAGTGCTGTTGTATCTCTTGATCAGCCAGCGTTATATATAGCCTCAACATTCTAATTATCACACTCTAAGGTGCTGATGCATTATTCTGGCTCATTTACGATTTAAACAGTTATAAACGACGGGGTGTAATTTCTATGAAGAAAATATATACTGCCATATCCATTAAATTTACATGAATCCATGTTAGCATCCAAATCTGGATTATAGCTACACATTTTTGTGGTCTCCCAAAACTGTGGTTTACTTATATCTAGCCGATATGAGGTAATATATCTCACTTGGTAAACAACGAAATCGAAGCTTTCATTGTTATCAGCTGCGTGTGAGCAATTACGTTTGTTGCTGACGATTGAGGCAGTGTTGATAACCAAGTCACACCTTTACGTACATATTCACTCATAGATACAAATGACGTCGAAACGTGTACTGTGTAGCATGAATCGGGACCAAGCCGGACTATGTTTCATGAGGGCTTCACAAAGTACATGAACAGGCTCACTTTGTAAAAGATCTTGTTGGACATTTATTAGATAGGCACCCGATTACTCAAGCACCAGTAAGCAGAAACTGAAGCCAACTGCACGCCGGTATCGAGAAGGGGACAATATACAAAGCTAGTCGCAGGCTGTCGACACTACTCTACGAGATAACGTCTGATCATTGTTTCGCTCATACGTGATCATCTGTGTTACCTTTGTTATTTAATAACCAATCTGCACTCATCGATTTTATCAGTGAATAATATGTTTTATCTCCTCATGCACAAAACGCTCAGATTGCAAATCAAAGCACACAAATAATATATTCTTTTCCCGAGCATCTCCGACAGTTCACACTTTGAAGACTGCTTTACAAGCAGGTAACGTGCTCTATTGCTTGCCGACAGTAACTCTTCTAGTGTACCGAAGATCGCAATACGTAAAACAACAAGCAGCTGGTCCTGCCTCGAGAAGTGTTCGCCAAAGTAACACAAAACAGTGTGTTCCATAGCATAAATAGGTAGCATTGAGACATAGCTGTACCAAAAGCAGCGAAACAGACCCAGGGTAACTCGCTTAGTTGCATGTTAAGCAACATAATATTCCTACTTCTATCAATGCTAGAAATTGTGTGCGTCGTCGGCAATAACTTCTTATGGATTGGATTATTGGCGATTATTTGGCTTTTCAATCTAACATTGCAAAATGGAACATCACGTCCATCAGGCGATCAATGCTTATACACTCACAAGTTATACAAACCGAATGACTGATGTGTGTATGTTTCCAT
Organism: Urechis unicinctus; assembly: GCA_034190875.2. NCBI lineage: Eukaryota > Metazoa > Annelida > Polychaeta > Xenopneusta > Urechidae > Urechis > Urechis unicinctus. The sequence continues at coordinate 35,877,213 of CM067343.1, forward strand.
AATGGAATCAAAAACGTATCAGTTAAACTTAAAATGAATGCAAGCACTTCATCATTGCGACCATTGAGCACTCATTCACCCTAACGTGAAATCAGAAGCATCTTAACCATGCCGTATTCCCGTCTAATGACAATACTGTAGAATCCTGTATTTGGATCCTCTAAAAACGTTACTAGTATTTCCAGCTATTGTCTGAACACCCATTTCATTTCATTCGTGTTTTTGCATCTTGGGAGTCAAACTATATGTTTATCTGCACTGATATATGACCACCTATCAACGATAAAATCCCAGTTTATTTATTTGAACTCTTGCTGTCCCACACCGATTATGTGCCCCGGCTAAAAACAGGAAAAGTGAAGTATTGTAGTTCTTTTTAAAAATGTTTATGTTGAGGAGCTTGCGGGGCCATAAATGACAAATGCAGTAAACGTGGTGTAGTATATTGTGAATTACTGGAGATATATTATCCAAGTTAAGTATATATTTAGTAAATACTTGACGTGTTATTGTACCCAAAAGCATTGTATGCCGCACACCAGTCTATAACCACATCGGCCTAAGGGCAGGTGTATTCCACATATTCTCTAAGACAATAACTTATTGAAGCGTGGGAAAGTAGCATTGAAGGAGATTTGCTCCAGGTAATATCCTGTCATATTGATATTAATTATGATCTATATCCCCTTAAGTCTGCTGTCATAAATATATTTAGATCCATACTTCAATCCGCGATAGCTTATTGCCATTCTCTTACTTAACTTCAGTGAAAGTGGTGGACAAATTATGTCGATGAATGTTGAAGAGTTCAATACTACACTACGACAACGTCCTAACTACATTAAAATGACCCGATGTTTTTTATTTGGGTTTATTTGTTGGTTTTTGTGGGAACGCGGAAAATATGGCGCAACTCAGCACAATATATTCGTTTAATTTGAAGTATACAAACATTTTAGACCAATGAGACGAATGTTTCCTTGGCAATGTCATTATGCCTATTGACTAAAAGTACGAGTGGAATCTTGAAAACCTGACGAGATGGACGACATGATACATGATGTATTTTATACCTTGAAATTGTGCAATTGGAGCTAAACTGCTATTTCCTGACTACCAAAAGTGTTACCAATGTTTTCCATGCTTGAAATTAATAATCCTCTTCTGAAGAACATCGAACTGAACATTAAACTGTATAACCATGTTGTGAAGCTATTCTAATAACAATCACAGCGATAGTAAACGGAAGTTGTCGCCGACAAAATAACTGTGGTTAGATAACGTCATCTCGCGGATCATGTCTTCCCGAGATCTTATCATAACCGGTGTCTAACCGTTTAGCAGCAGGCAGCAGGTCCCTTGTTGGTGTCTTCTAATTACATCAAATCTGCTTCACTTGATGCTTCCCTTTTCCTATACGCTTAGCTATCGAAGTCGGATTCCTTACCACAAACCTGTCAAAACAAGGAGTGTACCATTGACTTGAACATGTCGCTGGAATGACAAATGTGCCCAATAGACCACTTATGTGCACTCTACTTACTAATCTAGACCACACAAATATAGCAGCCGATGATATTTGAGCACTTAATAGCTTCAGGTGGATAGAGTTGTAGCATTCATTGCATTATCCGTAAATGGCATGAAACATAATGCTGCACAGTTATGATCTGTATTCTGTAACAACCGACAATTCTCGCTAAAATTTGTCCCTCAGCTTAATACTGAAGTAGTTACCGGCAACCCGGTAATGTTACGCGTGTTAAAGTTTTGCAACCATAGAACTTATTGTCCAGCAACCGCCGTGGAATTATTCGGAGCGATCGTTATGATGTCGACAATCATAATTATGCGTGTCAAGCAATAAGCCGACGTACGTAATATGAACAATATGAAAGCAGCAGCATCATATATGTGAGCAAGCAGTTGTGCAAATGGCGATACATAACCAGTGTATATCGCTGGGTTAATAATTTTTCTTGACTGGGATTAAATGATTTCCGTTTGTCGCCGTTAAAAAGGTAATTGGACCGGTTATGACGCCGACTCGACTATGTTTCGCACGCGTGGACGATTGCTTATTTACTTGGCTGCATCGATGGAAAAACAGATATAGTGCTGTATCCTAGAAAAGCGAAAAAATATTTACTAACAAGGAAAGTAACACTTTTATAAAGTCATTGTACTACCATCTACACATTAGCGAGATGACTCTTAGCAATGGCAAGCATGTTATTAAGATTCATGAAGCACATTTCCATTAAGTTAACATTACAATAACCTGCATATTTCATTGTCATCGTACTTCGAATAATCATAACTTGTTGTTTACGTTCGAGTTGAAATCACATATCAATACGATCAAGCCATTTCCACAGTATCAATGACCTAACCAGACTGCTTTGAATGAATCGTTGCTGAATACAAACCAATAGATGCACTTTGACACATTAGCACACCAATGGGAGCAGAATCAATCGAAAATGCAGCAATTATCACAGGGCTAGGCAGACGCGAGGATAGCAGAAGGTATTGGCGCAATGTTATATAACCCGTGTAAAACTTTCCTGGACTAATCAGCAAAGGTGCCAATGTCAGTAGCAGTCATCAATTTCGCTTCGTACGCAAAAGGACAAAACGGTTTACTCGCCGACAGAAGTGTCACCCCTGATGCGTTTGTTATGCCACGTCACCAGTCCATTACTCTGCCATCTGCGTGAAGGCGCACTTTTGAGCGTCAGCAGCCAGGTCATGTCATCCATATAATAAAATGAGGCGACTGGATGATGGCATGTCCAGTTTGCTGTTATTTCCACGAGAAACAGGCAATAATGTTCGTTCTCGTGCTGCTCATATTAATAGCCCACTGGATGAATGCATGATTGTGTATGCTACATAATAACAAGATCGGGCTTATTGCTGTTAAATGCATTAACCGTCTCGCAGTAATGCGGTGATAACCATATTTATTATATAAGCGCATAACACATTTATGTCTAGCCACTGCGTTACCACTAAGATACTGTTACCTGCATAAACACGAATGCATATGTTAATTCAAAAAGGTGATTTTGTCCATCGCAATAGAAGTATCTAACTGCACTGTAAGAAGCAGCAATATTCTGATGACCAGTTTTGATAATCCAATCCTCCTAGCTGTGTTATATCTTATTCCACAGCATAAAACGCGCGCAATCAAGGGTCATCACAACAGCTCTGCACACCCTGAGCAGCCTGATGTGATGTAGGAGCTATACTTCTTTTTCTGTACATCAAAATGTGAATTATTAACAATTCGCAAATTGATTTAAAAGAGATGGGTGTCCACTGCTTCTCTTCGAGAGAACCTCATCATGACTAAACCAGAAAGTGCCCACTCGTGATGTTGACCAAACCCAAACTGGCATATGGCATTATTCTACAGTATACTTTTAACCCTAGATAAAATATAGGTAATTTACATACCGATCAGCATCAGTATCACTCCGATTTATTGTGATGCACTATTCATTGATATTTTGTGCTGTAGTATAAGACTATTTCAGATTAGACAGTTTAGGAGAAACCAGCGCAATTACCATCGCGCTTTGTGCCGATGTCAACGTTTGTCGTCAACGTTTTACTGATTGGTGCTTAGGAATACGGTTATCCAGTAAACGCATATATATAAATATATATATATATATATATATATATATATATATATATATATATATATATATATATATCATATATATATATATATATATATATATTTTATATATATTTATATATATATATATATATACTAATAAAAAGTATATTGTTTTACCTTATTGATATATATGAATATATGTATATATAGTTATACGTATAAATATTTATTCATTGATATATTTGTACGTAAAGATCTATATATATATATATATATATAGGGTATATATATATATATATATATATATATATATATATATATATATATATCTATATATATGTTAACTACTTGTAATTATCGGATTGCATCCAAGGTATTTCAGTGACTTGCCTGTAAGCCGATACGATGCAAGAAAAAACACATAGTTATTATACTGCAATGTAGTGATTATAATCACAATATATGACTTAGTCCAATGGTATTAACTGCACATACCAATTAAGCATAATATGTGTAATGTGTATATCGAAATGCCGACGCCTGGACCCTTGGGAAATTGAGGTATTCGAAAAACAAACCTCGTCAGTTAGAGGGCGCTATTGATCATTGGCAAGTTGAACACGGTGAAATTGTTGCTGACCGGCCGGTCGTTAAGCGTTAAAGGTAGAGCTGATGTGGCTTTTATTACGGTAATTCATATCGCATCAGTGACGGGGCTGGAATCGTGGAGGCTGTTGGAAGCAATATTATCGCAACTGCTTTCATTGAGGTTATCCTAACCGAAATGCGGCATCCAGACCATGGCAGCGCTTTGTGTGCCGTAGGGTCCTATTGATTGCCGATGATAGCAAATAAACTTCACAATTTGCGCTGAATTGATCAATCCAGTTCAGAGAAGCGACGTAATGTGATATATATGCGCTGATCGCAAACAAAGCCCTTCTTGGCGCAAGTTATATACTTGCCGATAATGCCATTGCTATAGAAAGAAAGTCTTTTGATTTGGAGCCATACAAGCGTGTTCGATGGTAAGCCCCATGCGTAATTTACCAAATTAGCATCACAGTAATTAATTGCATATATTTCGAAGTTTTCGTCTTAACACTAAGACTAGCTTGATGTTTAATTTGAAATGGGTGCAATAGGTCACGGAGCAGCATCATATGCGTTAACAAGTACGACAGCCCAAATGTCTTATATACGGTTAACACAAAAGGACAATAATTGTAATGCATAATATTTTCAGAGAGTGTGCGGAGACGATTTGCTGGGAGAAAGGCAAAGCACGTGTGAATTTAGATCGTGCCGTTTTGATTGGACCCGACTTGTGTCATTTGATATGTAGGCAATTACTCCTAGGGTCTTTTACATATTATATTTGTTATAAACGTAAAGTGTAATATGAGCTTGAGTGCCATATCAATCGAAAGCTCCATGAACTAAGGATGAAGCAGTGCATATAAAGAGTGTATAATTCTGTTGTTATAAACCTCATGAAACCGAAACATCATTGCGATAACGCAAGATAGAATCAATCGAACTACATCGAGAATGCATACGTCCATATACCGCAATTTATAGCCACTGGTTATACCGTATATAATAGCATATTCTTTAGGGTAAAAATAGAACAATGTAACCGCCATTTTTCCTTATGCAGTAATGACATATACTTTGGGGAGCGACGTGAAGTAGAAAGCATTTGAACTTTATTGAGACAGCATTTCAATGGATTAATAACAATAGTTATGCAGCTAAAATTACTTTAATGGCTATTCAGCGACACCAGGCAGACCATCCCACCTCGCTACTGTATTTCATTATATATATGCTTCATTTGTGTACTTGTGCTAATATATAATCTATGGCTATAATATATATATATTGGATAGATATGGAGAGAGGGTCGAATGGCTTGTGGTATAGTATATAAAATATCACAGTAAATGTATAAATAAGGATATAATCTATATCTATATAGAGTAATATCATACGTATATATTCTATTCATCATACCATAAGCATATCCAACATACAGGCTTTTACAATTACTTTTAGCAAAATATGGCATGCAAGTTAAACAGGTAGTAATATTTGACATATGGTTAATCGGTGTTTTTTTAAGCTATTTATATTCTACTCAATCGAATAAATCAGACAAAACACTACATACAGAGTTTGCATGGCCTTATATGACGATTGCTTTGTGTCAACCCAGCCAAGCCCGTCAGCATGTGATAGAAATACATTTGAACGATAAACAGCGGATACGACACCTGACTTTTAACAGTGCGTACCACTGCAAATAGACACATTTAAGGTTTACCGATACTCCAGGGAAGGTGCTTCAATGACATCAGTTGCGACGATATCCATTTAAGCTGAGCTGCCATATTCGCTCCATAGATACAGGCGTCATATATATTTCTTGTTGAAACCGAAATAACTACATCGAGAATCATACGCCAAAAAACAATTATATTCCATATTCTTGGGTAAACAGTAACATATGAGCAGATTGTGGATGGTTTGTTTACGGAAGAAATTGCTAATCTATGGGACAAGTGGCTTGTGGTGTAGGGTAAATATCATGTTGCAATATATAGCTATAAATGCACGAAATCCAACACTCTTGATGATGAATATGGATCACCTTCAAAGTACACAATAGTAAGGAGTGGTGATATTTGGCACTGGCGCCGAACAATACTGGAGTCGAGAAGATTAGCACATTCTCTCTTGTGGGTAATAATAGATATACAGTGTAGCCACACAGTTATATCTTACTGTCATTTCACTCGGTTAACATTCCAAGTCGACGATAATGCAAATTATTTTCCTGAGGGATGAAGTCAGCTTATTCACAAAAACGTAGTAATTTTCGTTTTAATGTAGTAGTCTTCTTATATTTTCATCCGTGTTCAGCAGAGATGTGAGATTTTTCTATTTTGTCAAACTAAATATGCATCTTGTCCTATCTATCCCGATTGCCAATTAATTTTATTTCTGTCAATTTTGGATTTTTAGGCTTTTCATCGCACACGTTGCAGCAGCGATCATTTATTAAGTCGTTTTAATAAATGATAGAGCATGAGTGATGTGTCCAGGTTGGGTTAATAGCAACCGATAGCATGAAGCAAACAGCAAAAAATTGTTCCGTCCTTGGACGATTGATGGAATTTAAGGCAAAAACCAACCGTACGGCGTGCGCAAATTTATTCCAGTCGGCACGCATTTTGCCTGTCGGTTATGAAGTGTATGATTTTATACTATTTCCAACTATCCCTTGCACGAGACAAACTAAACGTCTCCTAAACTTTTATACAGCTTCATAGGCAGGGTAAATTGTTCAATAGATTCAAATATAGCCTTAGTCAAGTATGCTTTAACAAATGGAGGCGCGAAGTGTATGGCTTTTTATCGGTGCATTTTGCGAGACACATTTTTCGTAGAGCCGTTACATACTGTGGTCACAATTAACTAACTAGCTGTAAGCCGTGTCAATTGCCCGGATTTCTTCGGAAATCCATGTATATGAATGCAGGTGAGATGCTAAGGTGTTACATTTATATTATGCTCGTAGTTTAACCACGAGCGCTCTGTACCCATAAGATATGCACAGCTTGAGCTATTATTCTTGTAAGTGCTTCGATAGCTCTTAATCTAATATGGTGCACTTACAGCATGGGGTGGGCGCCGGAGGGCATAGGGTCGACTAAACAACGACTTGCTTATGCTATAGTTTTAGAATTCCCACTATATAAAGCTGTGGCAAATATATTCACCCACATCTAATCGCGATTGTTTGGGAGCCTTTAGTTTAAATTATGTACGACATCAAATCTATGTCAGCCGCCATATGCCCATGTATGTGCGTCAAGTGGTGTATGGTGTGATCGGACGCATGCTTCCGAGCATGCATGCAGTATGTGATAGCCCAACCTGAGTGTTCTTGATAGCACATGTATTGTGTTTGCAGTGCTATAATGTATTCAAATAGCTTGTATTCACCGAGTTCCATGCCCGAAAGGTTGTGAATCCCTTCAACATTAATGGAAATAGGCCTCTAAATTGTGGGATGTCCGTAACAAAGTCAACCACATTAAAATTGGATTACACAGCCATTTGATCCTAACCCTATAATCATAGTATAAGTTAGCACATAATTCGAAGAGTGACATGCAGTAGAAAGCATTGCAACTGTATTTAGCCGTTATATTGGTAGGCATGAATTTCATACAAATAATTTCAATGAAATATGGTATGCAATTTAAACACGTAGTAAAATAAGATATATGGTTCATCGGCTTTACAAATTCAATTGTTGTTTATGCTATTTATATTCTAGTTCTCGGAATAGTTGAATGATATATGAAATCAATAAGATGCTAAAATACAGACCAAGTTTGCATGGCATGATATAACAAGCAAAGTACGCCCTATGATTTTTAAAATGTGAGGTGACTTTGCCCACTTGGCGTTCGACAATGTTAACCACTGCAAATACAAAGTGTAAATGATAAGCTTGACCAATACTCTAGGAAAGGTGCTCCAATAGTTATTAGTTGTGGTGAAATCCAAACAACTTGAGCTGCCATATCCGATGCAGCTCATCACAGATATTTTGTCCTAGACCCAGGCCTAGTATTGTTTAATGTTAAATACCTTCATTGAGAAAGAGATTCAAAATAAATTGTGACTTGAAAAGCCGGATAAATTCGATATTCTTGGGCAGTTCAGTTAATGAAATAGTGGCTAAACAACAAGTTTATGACTTTCTATTTACGAACCATCATAGGAAATGTCCTATTTTGATTATACTCCGAAAGTTGCTTTTACTCTATAGTGCATCGTCTTATTCCTATTAGGTACTCAGGTGTGCTTATTATCAACATTGATTGAATAGTCAGCTTTCTTGTGCTATGACTTTCTTGCTGCCATGTATGTTATAACAATAAATCATCGCAATTATGTTACATATCAGTATTAGGGACGTTAAATGAATAGATAACCAAGTCTGCCATCGAACATAGGCTTAGCTATCAATAAAGCTATCCAGATAATCAATATGGATCACCTTCCAAGTACCACGGTGTGATTACTCGTGAGATGTACAACAGGCATCTGACAGAACAGGCGTCGAGAAGACCAGCATATTCTCTTATAATGCATAATTCATGTCATGCATTCGATTTTTGCAGCACAGAAGCCGAAATGATGAGATAGTGTTAAACCATATACATTATTCGCTAACGGAGCTTCGTCTAGTATATGTCACTTAACAAACAGTTGGAAGGTAGATTAACAGTTTATTACCTTTTGAGAGATACGCTATACCTGAGCAGAAGGAATAATTGCGACCGTTTTCGCCATTGTCGTGGATGCTTATTTTTGACAAATCATAAATGTCGCAAACAAATCCATCATGTCAGTTGTGTTGATGGACACATCTTATCATTTAGAGGGGCTATATGATAACCGATGGGCAATATTGCTGGTCATTGCCGAAAATAAGGCCTCTCATCTTCATATCATTATTTCAGTTAAAATTAAATACTTAATTCAGGACATTAAAGCTGCGCAGCGTGTTCCTTCTGCTACATCAATACAAAGCAGGCGACTATATGCTCACATTCAAACATACCATTTATTTTGACCGTAAACGATATTTGCAAATGGCATAGTCCCTATTGTATTATCAATGTGACTAAAACATGTCATTTCCTACATCTTTCCCGAAAGCAGATTTCAATTGTTGTCACTTAATTCAAATAAAAGGGAACTCCACCAAGCCAATTTAGCCGCCGTGTAAATGGACATATGATGTTTGCATCTACAGCTCCCCCTCGCCTTAACTAAGTGGCGGTAAATCAATGAAAATATCTTAATATTTCATAGAGAAGCAAGACAATTTATTTAACTAATTAGCTTTAGAAGAAGCTATGACCATCATTCTTTCAAGCAATGCAACTGCTTTACCAGCTTAAAACTGCAATTTGTTCAAGTTGCAGCCTGGCTCTACTGTTAGTTGCAGATACTGCAAGCGCTCCAGTATAAATTGCAGGTAATGGATGCTGGGTATGTTAACATTTAACTCGTTTAAATTCGAGGATAATGCAAATAATTGTCCTAGAGGAAAAAGTCAACAGAAACACAAATAAATTAATAGGTGTGTTTGTTTCTGACGGGAGAGGTAGGTTAATAATTTTTGTATTAATGTAGTAGCCTCTATATACTGATATCAGTGTCCTGGCCGTTATATCATATTTTTCCATTATACCAAAATTAACATGCATTCTGTTTTGCCATTTACGCATTCCTGATTGCCCATGCAGTGTATTTCTATCAATATTGGATCGTTGTATGTACACTAGGTATTAGGCTTTACTAACACAATAGCCAATAAAGGATTTTGCAGTCACGCTGATTATCTAAACAGAACAATAAAATAGATGTTTGTTAGCTCAAAAGTAGGCAGCTTAGCTAGAAGTAAAGGCAAGCACTTTGTCACAGTAAGCAGAAACATATTCTCATAGGGAGCGGCTTAATTTGCAGTATCAACGTCGTTTGACGACTGTCGAAATTCAAGGCATAAGCCAACCGTGAGGCGTTCACTTAAAAATTTCGTTTACCTGTACTCAACAATTACTCGTTTCAGACTAACTAAGCGCCTCTGAAAGTTGATATAGCTCTTTAAGCAAAGTGAGTCTCTCAATATATGCATGTATAGCATTTAACAACCATACTCTAACGATTGTTAGGGCGACTTGAATGACAAGCTGAGGATAGCTCAAGTAAGGGGCAGCATCAGCTGTATCAAAGGTAGGCTAATTCTACTAGATATTATGTTGTCACTCTATCGGGGTTCACATGTGTAAATACTATCTTTTTCGTAGCAATTTGCGAGACGTCACTTGTTATATACTTACTGATAGGATGGACACGATGAACTAGCCAGCTGCACGTCGGGTTAATTGCATTAGTTTTAGCCTACCTTTTATTTGATGGGACGTTTGCTAAACACGGATCAAACAACAGGACTGCATCCCAGATGTTAACATCTATATTTAGCTCGCAGTTAGACCACGTGTGCTCTGTACCCGTGAGACATGCATCAAATAGCTATTGGTCTTGCAGTTGCTCCCATCGCTCTAAGTCGCGGAGTGAATTGGAACAAAAGTGGGCCGTTTTCACTAAAGCACGCTTACGACATCAAGTAGTATAGAAAAGAGCGATACTGGCCCACTCCACTTGATTCAACCATCGAGCACCAGCTCCGCCTGTATAGGGTTGTTAATTTTTGCCCCTAATCACTTTTGATGTTTTCTAAGATGACCAACAACAGGTCTACGTGGCTAAAAGGCGGGACGGGTCTGACCCCCAACGGGCCCGACTCTCCGCTGGTAAACTAACTTGACCATAGGTTGAGGTGTTAACGCAATTCGTGGCTACCCTACACTTTGAGTCAAACTGGAAGAGTGACACCTTGTTGACAAGTAGCCAATAAATCTTTTGACCATCACTGCAAAGCACGTTCATCCCATGACAGAGCAACATTCGTCTCTCTCATTGCCTTTTTAATCTCGCCAACGTCAGACAACAGGATCGAGTACGTAATTGGGCATCGGCCAACATACTCCTTGATAAGCATACGGGCTCATTAGCCCTTCATTTTTCATGGCGTGGAGTTTGTGATCAGGTTAGTAGTTGCTGGTGTCAAAGTGGGTGAGGTTCACGTGCTCAATAGGCAGCGACTCGTGTCAATGCACTGCAGGCGCAGGTCGTTAAGATATGTGGACGTCACTGTGTTTTAAAAGAAGTCGTACATCATTTGTTTGGAGAGGTCGTGTATGCACACGCCTTAGCAGTTGGCGGGTTCTTTGCATATGCAAGGCACCACGGTTGTCAACAAATACTTTGAGACGAGCGAGCATAGGCGGGACTGCTCACAAGCCAGCGTATTTTTCGGCTTTTGCTGAGCGCATAATCTTAACATTGACTCAACTTTGCAGATTCTCCATTGTCTTACCGAACACAGAGTCGTTCATCTGTTTGTACAGGTCCTTCTCATAGTCGTAGGTGGCATCCTTACGTTTGTTGATGCTCATTTCAATATAGGGCTCTATCGACGGGATTTGGTCATATTAGAGTGCATGGTGTATCTTGGTCAGCTTCATTCCTGGTGATAGGTAGAGCGTGAGTTTTCTGTAGTGGATTCGATACTTCTCATGGTTGTGTGAGTTGGGTACTAGCATCTCAATCTACGTGGTGCTCGCCAATGCGCCCAGAAGATTATTCTGGTAGTCTTTTGCCATTCCTTTTGCAGAGCGCTACACTCTGTTGCTTGTGGATACTCGTTTTGCGCACCGTGGATCTTTGCAAAGATATTCCAGCCATCCATAAACTCATATGGTTACTCTCCCTTGCGAAGTAGCAGCGTTTCGTCGCGCTCATACCTAGTTGTAACCGCACGGAAATCTGAAATTATTGCAGAGACCAGCTTGTCAAGCGTTGCCAGAGGGAACTGTGCACTGTCAATAGAGTGTAACTGTCCTAGGGGCAGTGACTTTGATTTGGCCCCGTAAATTGTAAAAGGCAACTGGTATGGTTGTTTTGGGTTTCAACCGCAGCTTTAAGTTACCATTCAATATTCCCCTGTACTTTCCTATTATGTAGTAGTGGTTACGGACGGGGTCGTCGCCAATTTCGTTTTTACACACATGACAGTGGGTTACCGCCTTATAGGCTATTTTATCCTCACTCGTCATGCGCATGGGAGTAGGCATGGATAAGGCAGCTTTGATACACCACGATCAACGAACATTTGGTAATGTCATGATTAACATAGTCTATAAGTAATGAATCCTATTGTACGTCCTGACGCCAGTACCATCAGTGAACGTGATGCAATTCATCACGAGAATATTCACCGTGTGTAACACTGCATGTACTGTATAAGAAAGAAATTGTACGTGAAGAAACTTCGTGACCATCCCCAATGTTTCATATAACATCTTGAGATAAACATGTAATCCAGTTAATTGACTTGCCACAACTGAGGTAACTTTAAGTGCAGATATGCATCTTGAAGCCAGGCGATTTGGAGTAATGTTTGCATTACAGTAAGTTGATAAAGGCCAATCGATAGTTTTATTGCGAAGTTTGCTTGTCATTGACATGTACACACCTGTTCAGGTTAAGCCAGAAACCGGGGAAAATATGAACAGCTTAAGAGACACTGTTAATCGTTGAAACTAAGAACCGTGGATTACTGCATGGTTAACGCTGCAGAGGCATTACATGTTAATCATTGTATCACGCTATACAAGTCAGGGCATCGTGAGATTGGATGATTAGAAATGGCGTATAATGGTCCTTTAGTTAATGTTAATGTGGTTATGCTTATTTGCGTTGGTTAGTTTAGTTATGGCAGTTGTTATATAACTGAGACGTATTGATCCAATAATTACGAACGTTAATGCTATTATACTTCCTGAGAAGACTCAAAATCAGGCAGATTGATCATACTAACATCCATAAAATATGAGCTGCTAATATGACCACAATATTTCTCCAAGAGACAATTAATATATACCTACTTCAAAAACAGCATACGTTCTAATGAGTGCATATACAAACTTACACGACTTGACATGCCCACAGGTATACCTATACAATAATACTAAATTGTCGCAATCACGGCTTGCTTAATACCGATTGCCTATATTTCCCTCGCTGTTTTTTACCTATGCTCTTTAAAACACAGTTATGCACTGCAATAAATCTACGCAACCTGCCGCTACAGCGATGTAAACAGCATCCAATGTCAGTGGATCTGTCCGATTCTACTTCTATTACGTGGAGCAGAACATTGTCCATCATTTTCCAATCTGTTATAAGAGGCTTGGTGTATAATGAAAATCAGTTGTCAAGGACGTTCGTGTTTTGTGGTCACACGATCATATGAAGACCTCGCGGCACATCATATAGTGCAATATAGGTGCGGTACTCACACTTGGTCACACAGCACATACTTGTCGCAATATTTGCTCATAGCAACCTATGTTTACAACACAAGCGATCAATGTTCAACAATCAATATACCCATTGCCATAGTAAAGTAATTCATGTTAGTAACCGTACCATCACTTATTGAAAGTTCGAAGGTAATTAATCTCTCCTATATTGGCCCCATCGGGCCTGCGCTGTAGCTTTTGTGAAAAAAAAGTAAATATTGTCTGCGCTCATTCCTGTTGTCGCCAAACAAGCCTTAATCGTCTTATTTGAGAAGTGTCATTGATTTCGCACTTGGAATAAATGTGCAATACGCGAATAAAATATACCGATTTGGTCATAGCAGAAGACAAATCATTATTGATTGATCCCTTAGTTGAATGATGTAAGGGAAGTTGAACGTGCTTTTACTGGTAACAGCATCGCTAGGTGTTCGCCCTCTGGTCAAATATATAGGTACTCAAAGGAACATGTAGTGTAGTTGTTTTACGCGTGGTGCAACCGTTTGACAATCTTCAGTTGTACAGAATAGCCGGTTATAATGCTATTCGAATACCGCGTAATTCACTCCCAGTTTTCAAAGTTGGATGAAGTTTATGCCTTTATATTTCCCAGTAAGAACATAAAGTGCTGCAAAGATATTGACCACGGATGAGAGTCGAATCTACCGGCTACTCTAGAGTTCCAGTCCTAGCGCTTGGGTTTTGCCATCACTGAGTGCTCTTTAGGTGAAAGGTTGTAGCTGACATATATACTTATGAGAGCGGACGGATTTAGCTGACATGGCATCAAATCGTGCTAGCGCATACGAAAAATTAAAACCTATATATACGGTGGTTAGCTAAAAAAAACCTGCAAAAGGGAAATTCTGGGGAAAAAGTGAAAAGCCTTTTGTCACTTACTTTCGTATTCATTCAGTTGTTATTATTTATGCCAGTCCTCTCCGAGTAAAATGGTGCGTTCAAACAGGCGACTGAATTGTTTTTAGTCACATCTAATTCAAAGAATTAGCTTTGGGAGCTACCAACTGATGAATGACAAAGTAAATGTCCATTTTGCCGATTTCTATTTTCTATTGGCAAAGCGCGATAAAAAAGTGTGGCCAATATGCGCATTGTAGCAAGTTTGATCAGGTAGCGAAATAATAAGCTGCCATACCGATCGTGGTGAATCGTGTAGCAAATGTTGTTGATTTGACTTAATGTTACCCTGCGGCGTTTCGTATGGATAGTATTTTGTGTTTCCCATCTATGACTCGACTCAGGAGCAATACGTTCTAATCGCATTATATACGGCGTATGATGCAGTCACAGCAACAACCATCACCCATATTGCCTAGTCATTAACACATCTGCGTCAGAGAGGCATCGCAAGACCAATATATCAGTTGGTGGATGCATGTTATAATATGAGCTGATTATGGCAATCTAATCAATTAAAATAGAAGCCAAGTGTACAATAGCGATGAATTGGTTCATACATTTTGCATATATACCGACGCAAACTATCGCCATTTTATCATAGCGCTGACAGAGCAACGAGCACGTTTCATAAACAATTGATACCGGGCAGTTCAATGGGATCCATTATTTCGCAAATACCTTCCGCGTTACAAGAGGGTGTAGCAACATTTCGAAATATTGCGAGATCCATGGAGAGTTGGATGAAAAATATATGCACCGCAAACCGCACAACGGAAAACACAATAATTTACCCTCTCAACGGTTGTGACAATAAGTAATCAGAATGTATAATGCGAGCTAAGTAACACACTGAAGTCATTGGACGCTGCATCAGAGGCACCGCATATGACGTATTGAAGCTGGGTTAGTACATAGTTAAGCAATACACCATACCTTGCGATAAATAATATTATGTGCCAATCAAACATTTCTTTCACGGAAGCAGCAACCAGACACTCCTTTTGCTTAAGCACAGGTAAAAAGGTGTAATGCTTAGTGTTATTAGACACTCCTTAAAAGCACTACAAACCACTAGACTTCCGAGAGATATCGAGAGTAAGCTATGAGATAACTTACATGCCTTCAACTAGAAGCTTATCAAATTGAGACTTAGGCGAGGCACCGCATTATTAGTACTGCCGGAAATTTTGAATTCTGGTTGCTAATTGTAAGACTCGAGGGTTATATAATCGAGAGATACAGACAAGGTTGGTTCTTGCATTATACATGTGCACAATCCAAATCACTATAGCCATTGTTTTCCGTAAAGCATACAGCCAAACAAACCGTTAAACTAAAGTGCATTAGTATCTCTTAATCAATCAAAGTTAGATATAGCAACAATTAACACATTATCACAACCTGCGTTTTTGATGCATTATCCCTTGTACAGTTTCAACAGTAACAAACGACGGTTTGTATTTTCTTTGAAGAGAGTATACTGCATTATACGTGCAATATGTATGAACCCCTGGTAGGATCCAAATTCGGACTACAGCTACAAATTATGGTTATCTCCCAAAATTGTGATTCACTTATATCTAGCAGACGAGAGGAGATTAAACGACCTTAATGAGCATTTTTCTCTAGTCGTCGAAACGAGTAAATCATGATCTTGTTATCATGTCATTATTGTCATCGAATATGTAATTATTGAACCATGCAAAGACGCCGTTCGCATTTTGCAAAGCATTTGGCAGCAGCTAATAATGTCGATCCATTAGTACCCTGCTTCGTTGCTGCAACACAATATAAGTCTAAGGAAGCGAAGTCATGTTAACTGCCTACCAATGGTAACTGAGAGAAAACGGATATGACACGACACTGATGACAACTTATATGATACATTCCTAAACAAAACAGCATCGTAAATGGTAATGTGCTAGCAGTAATGGTCGACCAACATGGGTATAAAGTGGCGAAGAATTAAGGGAGAGGAGTCATAATACATTTGGCTTTCCAAGTGAGACCATTTTTCTGCCCGACCAAGCACAGGTCATCGGCACAAACCTACCGATCTACTAAATCATCATACGAAAACAATATAGGGGATTCAAAGACAATATAGTGCATGCCAAGCCAACAAATCTTCCGACCAAGTAATGCTACTTGCGTTTATGTTTGGCAACCATAACACATATTGTCAAACAACCACGGTAGAATTATATAGAACGATCGTTATGGTGAGGGCAGACAGAGTGATGCATGTCAACCATCAAGCAGACGTACTGAATACAACCGTATAAACAAAATAAATAGAAAAGCAGCGGCATCATATATTTGAGCACGCAGTTGTATATATGGCGATGTATAACCCTTGTGTATCGCTGGGTTATTAGTGGTTATCGAATCATTAAATTAGGTATTTGGCTATGTTTTTATGTAAATAATTGTATGTGGTCATATTGAATTTCCATATTATAAACAAATTGTTAATCAAATAGTCATTCCTTGCCTTACAAGGGAATGACCATATATGGCAATATTTATTGTGCGTACTTGTCATTTCCTGTTCAATTTACAT
Source organism: Urechis unicinctus (assembly GCA_034190875.2). Classification (NCBI taxonomy): domain Eukaryota; kingdom Metazoa; phylum Annelida; class Polychaeta; order Xenopneusta; family Urechidae; genus Urechis; species Urechis unicinctus. The sequence continues at coordinate 35,894,347 of CM067343.1, forward strand.
GGAATCTATCTATGCATGTTTGTATGTTTACTTAGTATGTTGTTTTTGCTTAATAATACTTAGGATCATGTCGCTGTTAAAACGGTAGTTGAACCTGCTATGACACACACTCGACTATCTTCCGCGCTCTCGGACCATTGCTAATTAGCCTGGCGTCCGTGCATGGAAAAAGATGTACAGTCCTGTTTCCTAGAACAGCCAATGAATAATTCCTTGCAAGGAAAGTAACACAATCAATGAGTTATTGCACTACCATCTGCATGTTAGCTAGATGGCTTACAGTCATGGCATGCGTACGCATCGAACAAATACATCAATTATGATCAAATCCATTTCTACAATATCAGCGGCCTTACAAAACTGCTGAGAAAGAAATCGTTGATAAACATCCCTAACCATATATGCAGGTTGACCCATAGAACACCAATCGGAACAGAAAACATCCATAATGCAACACTACTCACAGGTCCGGATGATTGCACCATATCCTGTATTATCTGCTGTTAGTATGAGTGGTCCTAAAAATGAGTAACAGCATCCATTGTTCACTGATATTTTCAAGATATGATTTGACATAAGTGTAACGCGATGACCGCAACGGCAATTTTAAAACGTCATTTGTGACATGCAGGGAATGTAACATATATCAAGGAGGTACAACGTTCCAGCAGAGCGAAGTGAGAGTGATGTCCGATACCTATAGATGCGATGTCAAGACACTAGTTATCATGATACATGTACCTGGCATGTACAAAAACATCCGCTGGATTTGAGATCATGAGTCGTGTCCTTTCGGTGATTGGCGATTATTTGAGTTTTTTTCCTGCCTAGAGACCGTTATGGATTGTATGGACGTTTTAATCGCCTACTTGTCCGTCTTTATAATAAACAGAGAATGGTATTTCGAATATCACATCCTATATGCTAGAACATCTGACTGGTACGATACGGGCAAATAAACAACAACTCTCATGCTGTCGATAATTTGTAATCAAGCCGCTGATGTATTTTCGGCAGATGAAAATGTAATACGAAGAGAAGCAAATTAGAGTCTCCTTAATTTGCATTGTAGTAGTGGGACATTAGGCGTAAAGCAATGTCCAACATCATATATTGTGAATCACGTGTGTTATCATTGACAACAGGGTTAAAGCAACAAATTGTTTCGATGTCCACCAATGTGATTCAACAAATTCAGGCAAATGCGAGGATAGCCGAATATTTAGGCGCATTTTTATAACACCCGCATGAATCATTTCTGTAGCCAGTGTAACATACGGTGATCAATGTCACTTTCTACGCCGATAGAAGTGTCGGCCCTAATACCATTGTTTTGCCACGTTCCCTATCTGGTACTCTTACATCGGCGTGACGATGTGCTTTAGTGCGTCAGCAGCCAAGTCATGTTATCCATATGATAAAATGATGCGACGGGATGATGGCCAATCCTGTTTGCTGTATTTCAACGATAAGCAGCCAATCATATTCGTCCTCTTGTTGCTCATTCTAATACCATATTGGACGAATGCATGTTTGATTGCGGTACATAATATCCAGCTTATTGCTGTTAATGGCATCAACGAAATTAATGATCAATGAGCCGTCTCTCAGTAATAGAGTGATAACCATATTAATGATATAAGCGCATAATGCATTACGATCTAGCCACTAGAAGTGTACTCAGTGCATTTCATGCGCACTGGTAATCAATTTAATTAACACTCTACTCAAAATTAAGTTCAGTTTACATAATTGAGTTGATACCCAGCAATCGCCATATGTAATATTAGCTTAACTGAATCAGACGTACAATTATTACGCACGGTGGCCCAAAACAGGGTAAAATCAATTAAGTAAATGCATTTAAGATTTTAATTTTGGAATAGCATGCAGTAAGGTAATGTGATCTGCATAAACACCAATACATAGGTTAATTCAAAGAGGCGATTTTGCCCATTGCAATAGAGGCATTTAACGACGACGTAACAAGCGGAAATATTCTTATTCAGATTGCAAATTGGCAATCTCGTTACTAGGAGTGTCTACCCTTGATTACCCGGCTAATAATCATTTGATTAAGTTAGCATATTACCCCAACGAAGCATTTGATCAGTTAACAATTGTCGGTTGCCATTATCCCCTTTCAGTATATCGGCCTAATATCTGTCGAATATAGGCAAGCAAGCTAAACTATTTAGCACATGGTTTGTTATTGCTTACTAATAAAGGCAACTTGGCACAATGTCTTAAATCGGTTGGCAGTTTGTTTAGGCTTTATATGGTTATGTTTTATCTCATAAGAGCAAAATGGAGGAAATGATCCTAACGAGCGATTTTGTGTTACCAATGATCGGACCTGTCCCTGCTCGGAAGGCGTTCGCGATTGCCACCTTAACTACCATTGTACCTGAATTCAAGGTGCATTATCGTCAATAGTAGCTAATCAAAGAACCCAGACCTACATTGACGAGATTACTATTGCATGCGTCTGCAAAAAAATAAATCATCCCTCCTTACATGACATTGTTTGGCCGCTGTTTGCTCTTCAAGTGAATCAATATGAGATCATCAAGAAGCACAAGGGTTGAATTTCATTTTTTTCCAACTTTCATCATCAGGTGGTTGTAATCGACGACTATGTGAAAATCTATTTTCAGTTAGCTTGTGGTTTAAGCTAAACAATGACGTGAATTAAGTTGATGTCACCGCTATCTAAAATGTACTATGTTCATTGCGAAATAAGCTTTGCCCTTCTGGGATTTCCATTAGGACCAGTATATGTCTGCAACGACCGGCAACTTTTGCATACATTCACCCAAAGGTGCTACCCAAACGATCGGAATCGATAATCGGAGCATTCAAAAACAATTCCTGATAGTAATTAATTTATGATTAGTGGAAAGTCGAACCCTTAAAAACGACATTAATTGATCATGAATTATTTCAGAAACTCGAATCTATTGTATCTTTACACATCGCTCTGATATATAGCAGGGATCTCAAAAGCCCAGGCTTTATGATTTGATTTGGAGCCGTACAAGCTTATTAGATAGTAAGCCCCTGCGGAGTTTACTAAATTAGCATCAACAAGTTCAAAGACCCGCCGGTTTCATGTATGATAAACACAAAAAGACAATGCGATGATTGTTCGGCATAATAATTTCAGAGAGTGCGTAGAAACGCCAATTTTCTGCGAGAAATGCAAAGCATGTTGGTGAATTATAATATTGAATCTGGATCATGCCGTTGTCTTTGCAATCCAAACTTGTGGCATTTGATATGTAGGTAATTACTTTTAGGGTATATTGCAAATATATGTTTTCACCAACGTAGCTGATTGATTGCGTCCCAAATAGATAGGTATAATGAACAGCTAGGCAAAACATACACTAAATGAAGAGACGAGGCGATATCAATCAAAAAATATTTACTAGTTTATTAGTCAGCCCGGTCGACAGGTTGCGTTTGGCATGCACAATCCAGGGTGAATGTCAAAGGAGATTTCTAAATGTTGCTCAGGTATGCGAGTCAGCTCCTGTTGCAGTTGAGGTTATTTGCAACGACTTAAAGTCTGTGACAATCAACGTGGCAATCTGTTGTCATCATTCCTGAGAAGTTCAACAATTGTGAACTAAAAATTGACTAAATTCCGCAATGACTTATTTTCAACACAATTAACAGCTGGTGTTGATTGGAAATGAAAGGACAGGAAAATAGTCGTCACAATTGGATTACACAGCGATTTTATGCTTTTCTTTTTATCTAGAATATATGGACACATACTTCAGGGAGTGACGCGAAGTAAATAGCATTGTAACTGTGTAGAGAATGGATGAAACGCATTTGCATTTAAATGGAATGATAAAACCAAATCATGAGCAGCTAAAATTAATTCTATGTAGGTATGTGTACAGAATGTTGTTTTGTTTTTTCGTGTTGTTCTAATTTCAGTGGGTCAGCAATATATTATTTTCTTCATAATATGGTTTGCAAGTTAAACATGTTATAATATTAGATATGGTAAATCGGTTTTCAAGCTACTCATAATCTACTCAATCGAATAAATCGGACACAACACTACATATCACGTTTGCATGGCATGATAAGACTTTTACTTCGTATCATCGCAGCCAAGCCCGCCAACATGTGCTTGAAATACATTTGAAAGATAAACAGGGGAGTCAACACTGTCCGTTTGACTTTTGACTATGTGTTCCACTGCAAATAGACAGATAGGCCTACTCTAGAAAAATGTGCTTTAATAGATTTTAGCTACAATGGTATCCAAATGAGCTGAGCTGCCATATTCCAATGCAGCACATTACATAAATTCGTCCCTAGAAGCAGGCAATTAAAATGTTTCTTGTTAGAGCCGAAATAATTACATCAAGAATAATACACAACATATGTCATCAATTAAAAATCCGGATAAATTCAACATGCTTGGGTATGTTGTAAAATATACAGTTAATACAATGGTGCAGTAAAAACCAGCGATCTCTTAATTTATTGCAACGGTAACAGAGCGAAGAATCAATGGTAAATAAGGAAACCGAAAATAAACATCCTACTACGCATATTTTCTCCTTGTTGTTTTCTCCGAATGCATTTCTAACTCCATATTGCAGGTTTTATCTGTATATCTATGGATGCTCAGGTGTGCTCATCATCAATATTGATTGAATAGTCTGATTTATTGTCCTCTGAACGGACTCAATGATTCAGCGAGTAGAATTGTATGTCTTATAGAAATTATTAAGGAGACAAGTGGGTCATGTTACCATATATACGATATACAAAAATGATCGATACTTTGTTAAATATTAGAAATAGGGACGTTAAAATAACCACGAAATCCAACATCGAAGTCAATAAATCTCTCGTCATTGCTATCCTGATAATTGCAACAAACAAAGCAATAATGGTATTTGTTTTGTTGAACATACATCATTCAGTAGTCGGACCATAATATGGCACCCGGTTGGCAATATTACAGGTTGTGCTCGCATTTTGCAATATTCCCTGCTTATAAAGAACCAACATATAACGAATAATGCGGCCACACCTTATATTTTTGATGCAGAATATTGCTGGTGAGAAGGCGTTTCATCCTCAAAGCCATCTTTAAAGTTTACCCGTAAGAAATGCATACTAAATTCGGACCATTAGCTCTACACCGCGTTTTCCTTCTTGTTTATCGATTAAAGGCGAGCCTACATATGCTCATGCTAAGACATACCAGCCGTTTCAGCAGAAACTGATATGTTCATATAATATATTCTATATATCGCCTGAACACATTCATTTTCCACATCCTACCAAAAGTGCTTCATAGTTTTATCTCACTTCATTCAAGCAAATGGTAACTGTACAAAGCATTTTCTTCGTCATGTCATGACCAACTGATGTTTGCGATTACCCTAACTCCCTCTACTAAACCAACCGGTGGTCATCTACTTTCAGCATGTATCTGACACACATAATGTACTCTGCTTTCACCATCGATTGGTTAAAGCACAGGAAACTCACATGTTATCTAGCTTTGATAGTTGAGACAGTAAATGGGCTATCTTTCTCTATTTTCTTGTTATTATCATTAAACGTGATTGAAATATAAACCATCTTGCATAGCTACCGGTCATCAGCATGTTGACCATAGGTAAATGATGGCAGGCATTTAGAAGGTAACACCTGAGAGAACCTGTTACAGTTATATAAGAATCAGCAAATTACATGACGTCAGGGCGTAAATAATTCCAATCTATATGAAGTCGATCTACATATAGTTTGCATTTTATTAATACGTTTCTAAACGTTGCTTAGTCTATCACCTTTTCAAGCCAGGCGACTGCTTTACAGCTTGAAATTACAATCCTGTTGGTGGCATTTGAGCTCCGTTATAATTTTCGGAAACTGCAAGAGCTCCAATATAATTTGCAGATACTGCAAGCGCAGTAATGCCGGCCGCTGGTGTAACAGTGTTATGGATACTGGGTGCGCTAACATTTTACCCGTTTACTAAATCGCTTTTAACATCTGATTGATCCAGGTTGGGTTAATTCAAATTGATAGCATTAAAGTAAGCAGCAGTCAATTGCTCCGTCCTTGGACGAGTGATGGAATTTAAGGCATAAACCAACCGTGAGGAGTGCAAAAATCTATTCCAGACGGCAGAAATTGTGCCTGTCGGTTATGCAATGAATGTATTTATACGGTTCCCAACGATCTCTTATGTGATACTTGACGAAGGTATCTGAGACTTTACAATGTTTCATAGTCAGGGTAAATTGATCAATAGATCAAAGTAAATTCTTCATCAAATATGCTTTAACAATTGTTAGCGCGAAGTAAATGGCAAGGTAAGCTTAAGTCAGGGACAGCTTTTCGCTTGAACCATGTACGACTTCAACTCCAAGTCAGCTGCCATATGCCCATGTATGTTTGTCAAGTGGTGTGTGGTGTGATCAGACACATACTTCCGAGTAAGCATGCAGCATGTGATAGCCCATTTCATTCGAATATTTCATCAACCATTACTTTGAGGTCCGCTAGCGACTCACTAAGAGCATTTGCGTTTTTATTTTCAACATTAGCTGAGATAGGCTTCTCATTTTAAAATGTCTGGCACAAAGCCAACCACAGTACGGGAGATGCTCAATCACCTCCTGATACATTCCAATTTTGGAATCCACAAGTATTGTATGCGGAGTATGAAATCACATAATCCGTCGTGATTATTTGGAAAGTTTAAGTAAATAGATTAAGCTGCCATAAATTGACTAACAATGTTCCCCAGCAAGAAATATTTAGTTAATTGAAGATGACAATGGAGGTTTTGTTGTACCACAGCTATGTCATTTCAATTTACAGAATGACCAGCTGTGAGTTATGACTGACAAGCCAGCTAACAAAGCGTATTGCAAACTTAAGCATGTATGCTGGGTGTTACAAGATTCACAGGTACTTAATATGATCATTACATACCGCGTATTAACAATCACATTATACTATTGGAAGAAAAATTATACAGAACTGCAGGTCAAAATACATAAAATTATAGCCTGGATCCTGCCCCTCGTACTCTCGATCAACGAAAATGTACCATTACCTTATGCTCCAACATCTTGCAATGGCGTATGTCTTTCTTCAATACGTTTATATCTGTGCCTCAGTTGTGATGAAAATGCTGACTAACATGCGGGTTGGGTAAAACTGAAAAAATCTTGATATTTATGCTAAGCAAAGAAGACATGCGAGTCGGCAGGTTTCGTTTCGCATACAAAAAAACGCGTATCTGTCACAGAAGATTTGTAAGTTATGCAAATCAGCTCTTGTTGCAAGCGAGGTGATAACCAATGGCGTGATGTTAGGGTCTATTAACCATGGAAACTTTCAACATAATACAATTGCCAAGCATCAATTTTCAACTGCAAAATGACATAATTATGAAATAACTGATTGTTATAGCACAAATCAGAGGTAGTATTGATTGGAAATTATATGGCAGAATTGTAGTTATTACAGTTGGATTACACAGGCATTTGATCCTTTTCTCTAAACATGGTATGCGCTATCATACAATTCGCGGAGAGACATGAAGCACAAAACATTGCAACTGTATTTTGTTTGGTCAAACCAGGTTAGCATTTGAGTACACTTTTATTTTATACGATATCATTTTCATTAAAATATGTTATGCAAGTTAAACAGGTAGTAAAATTAGGCATATTGTTCTTCAGTTTGACCAATTAAATTGTTGTTTATGATGTTTATATTCTACTTCAAGGACTAGCTGCATGATATATGGAACAATAACAAACTGAAATACAAACCATAATTGCAAAGCATGATATAACGATTGTTTGTATCGACTCAGCAAAGTATGCCCTATGTTCTAGAAATGCATCCGATCTTGTAAAAGATGAGAAGACAATGCCCACTTGTAAACCACTGCAAATAGAAAATTGTCAATTATAAGCGCTGCAGATACTCTAGGAAAGATGCTTTACTGGATGATAGTTGCGATGAAATCGAAACTAGCTGAGCTGCCATATCCGCTTCCGCGAATCACAGGAATTTGTCCCTAGTAAAAGGCCTCATAATTGGTTCTTGTTAACACCGAAATGAATGAATAATTTGAGAATGATGTGAAAAATATCGGAATTTGAAAAACCGGGTAAATTCAATATTTTGAGAAATTCAGTTAATAAAATAGTGGCGTTAATAGATTTCGGTTTGATAACCATCTGCAGACAATTTCTGAAATCTCAACTTGTGGCCTAGAAAAAAGAGAAGAAGAAACAAAAAGGTTTGCTCATCATCAACATTAATTAAAAAGTCTGCTTTCTTGTGCCCCGACTTTCGTGTTGCCGTATATGTTATAACCATAAATCAGCGAAATTGCGGCACATAACAGTGTTAAGGGTGGCCAACGATCGTAGGCTCAGCTAGCTAAATAAAGCTATCGTGACAATGAATATGTATCAACTTCCAAGTACCACGGTGTAATTACTCGTGAGATGTGCAACAGGCGTCAGACACAACAGGCGTCGAGAAGACTAGCATATTTTCTTTTACTGCATGGTAGACGGCCAGGCGAGCCACATTTTGCTTGTTCATTGTCATGCATTTGATTATCGCCGCAGAGAAAGCGAGATGATGAGAAAGTATGCATCAATATACATTTTTCGTTAGCAGAGCTTCGCCTAGTTTATGTCACTTAACAAACAGCTCGAAGGTACATTAACAGTTTATTACCTTTTTGGGGATATGCAATAACTGAGCCCTAGACGGACCAATTGCGACCGTTTTCGGCATTTTCGTGGCTGCTCATCATTAATTAACCATAACTACTGTCGCAAACAAATCAATAATGTTGATTGTGTTGCTGGACACATCTTATTCTGTAATGGTAATATAATAGCCTGTGGACGATATCACAGGTCATTGCAGACAAGAAGGCGTTTCCTCAAAACAATCTTTCAGGAAATATGATACCTATTTCATAACATTAGAGCTGCCCCCGCGTGTTCTTGCTACATCGACACAAAGTCCCTATTATACGATCAATATGACTTACAACATGGCATTTCCTACAATTTTCCGAAAGTGCATTTCCATTTTTTGCTAACTTAAGTTTAATAAAAAGTAACTTCACAAAGCTATTTTCGCCGTCGCGTAAATGAACATGTGATTTCTGAAACTACACCCACCTGTCATGTTAACACAATTCTGGTCAATTGAATAATGAAAGTATCTTAAAATTTAGAAGCAAGACAATTCATTAACTGATTAGTTCTCAAAATAGTTACGGCTATCATTCTTTCAAGGAATGCGACTATTTTATCATCTTTAAACGGCAATTCTTTATTAAAGTTGCACCTAGGTTCTATTATAATTTGCATATACTGCAAGCACTCCAGGGTAAATTGCAGGTACTGCAGGTGCAGGAGTGCCGGTGGCTTTTTTCAACAGTGCAATGAATGCATGGTGTGTTAACATTTTACTCATCTAACATTCCATGTCGAGGATATTCGAAATAGTTGTCCATCTTTTCCATCTTACCGAAGTTTTTTCAGTGTGTGGTAAAATTATCTTACATCCAAATATCACAAAGATGGTAAATTAACAGTTTATTTCCATCTTTATAGAAAAGGCAAACACATCTGATTTATGTACAGCCAAGAATAATAAGTTATTACTTTATGCACTGATACAGAGAGTCGGGATCTTTCATCACATCTATCGCGTTGAAGGTCTTATAGTGATTATAGTGATTGTAATTACACCGCACATGGAGGAAATGAATTTACGACCAACATTTCTTTTTTAGATTTTAGTTTTGTGGGAAAAGCGTATATTTTCTATTTTCTTAAATCCCGAACTGTTTAAGTTAGTTAATGATTAATAAGTATTTTCATATTCAATTGCCTCAAATTTCGTGAGCCAAGAAAAGGTTGTGCACTCACGCTAATTATCCAAACAGAAAAATAAAACAAGTGTCTTTAAGCTCGAAAGTAGTCAGTTAAACTACAAATAAAAGCAAGCACTTTGTCACAAAAAGTAGAAACATATCCTCTTGTGGAGTGGCTTAATTGACTGTATTGCCGTCCTATGATGATTGTTGGAATTCAGAGCATAAGCAACCCGTGAAGCGTGCGCAAATCTGATTCATTCATCTGTAATTAACTATTACTTGCTTCAGACTAACTAAACGCCTCTGACAAATGATATAGCTTCATTAGAGGAGTTAGTTGCTTAATATACGCATGTATAGCTTTTAACAAGCCCAATTTAACGCGCGACTTGAATGACAGAGTAAGCCTAAGTTAGGGTCAGCATCAGCTGTAACTAAGGTAGGATAATTCTGCTATTACTTATGTTGTCACTCTCACTGGGATCACATATGTAAGTAAACCTTTTTCGTAGCACTTTGCGAGACATCACTTGGTATATACTTAATGATAAGGTGGACACGATAAACTAGCCAGCTACATGTCGGGTCAATTGCAATGGCTTCAGCCAACCACTTATTTGAAGGGAGGTTTGCGTAACAAAAAGGACATCATCCCAGATGTTAACATCTATATTTAGCTCAAAGTAGGACCACAAGTCCTCTGTACCCGGGAGACATGCATCACTACAGCTATTCGTCTTGCAATTGCTCCAATCGCTCTTAATCACGGAGTGAATTGGAGCGAAAGTGAGTTGTTTTAACCAAGCAGGCTTATCACACGTCAAGTAGTATAGAAAATAACGGTGCTGGCGCCTCACACTTAATTAAATCAACAGGCACCAGTTCCGTTTATATTGGGTTGTCGATATTTTCTCTCTGTAATTTTTAGATGACCACCAACAGGGCTACGTGGCTAAAAGGCGGGGCAGGTCTGACCCCCAACGGGCCCGACTCTTCTCTGGTAATCTAACGTGACCATGGGTTGAGATGTCAACGCTTTTTATGGCTACTCACTATTGGAGTCAAACGGGGAGAGTGACACCTTGCTGACGTGTAACCCATGCTATCTTTTGACCATCACTGCAAAGCACGTTCATCCCATGGCAGAACTGCTTCCGTGTTATAAAAGATTGTGTATTGCGCGTGGTGTAGGTTCTTCTTCTATACAACACTCCCTTTGCCTTTTTATTCTCGCCCACGTTAGGGCCTAGGATCGAGTACTTCACTGGGCACCGCCCCACGTGCTCTTTGATAGGCACACCGGAGTGTACATTTTTCCCAAACGTTATTATTAGAGTTGTATGGAGTGTGTGATCAGGTGCGAAGTTGCTGATGCAAAAGTGGGTGAGGTCCGCATGTATGTCAGCGTACACGTCAGCTGCACGGATCTCAATAAGCACAGTCCGTGTGTATGTATAGCAGGCGCTGGTCGCTACTATATGTTGACTTCATTGTGTTCTAGGAGAAGTCGTTCATCAGGTGCTGGGAGTGGTCGTGTATGCTCATGCCATAGCAGTAAGCGGGTCCTGTGCATATGTAGGGCAGCACGGTCGTCAACAAATACTTTGTGACGAGCATAGGCGGGACTGCTCTCATGCCTGCATATTTTTCCTCCTCTGCTGAGCGCACAATCTTAACATTGACTCGCCTTTGGGGATTCTCCATTGTCTAACCGAACACGGAGTTGTTCATCAGCTTGTACAGGTCCCACTCATATTCGCTGGTGGCATCCTTACGATGGTTGATATTCATTGTAATGAAGGGTTCGATCGATGGGATTTGGTCACATTAGAGCGCATGGTGTATCTTAGTCCGCTTCATTCCTAGCGATAGATAGAGCCTAAGGTTCTCGTATTGTATTCGATACTTCTCTTGGTTGAGTGAGTTGGGTACCAGCTTCTCAACCTCCGTGGTGCTCTCCATTGCACCCAGTATATTCTTCTGGTAGTCTTCTGCCCTCCCTGCGGCACAGCCATTCGCTCTGGTGCTAGTGAATACTCGTTGTGCGCATTGTTGACCTCTGCAGAATATTCCAGATCTACTTCGAGTATATATATTCGATTTTGGCATTGTCAGGATAGTTTTGTATCCGTATATCGGCCTACCACTCCACCAACTAATTCGCCCCAGTCGGTAAGGGGCTGGCGCATCACCCGACCATGCAGATTGTTAGCGTCGAGGTACTCGCTGGCTTATCCTTGTCACTGCTCTCTATATATGTGTTATTGGCTTGAGTGCAGCAGGGCGATACCATGCTGATCCAACCACGCTGGTCTTTTCAATGAACAGGTGCTTGTCATAGTCAGTAAGCAGCTCAAGCAAAAAAAAATCTCTTCAGCAGCGCATCCATGTCCGGAACTTGTATAGTAGTGTGCTGGCTCCACACAGTACTGCTTCAGACAGGTGTTGCGGAATATCCCAAAAGGCCCGGTCACACAGCCTTTCGCGTGTGTATCGCTGGTAAAATTTCGCGATTTTTTTTTGCCCACGGTTGCCCGTGGTGGAAAATGTGCAAAATTGGCTTACCCGCGGTTTACCCGTGGTATGCCCGCGGAACAGACGCCGGCTACTGTTCCGCGTCCTTATCGCGGGTGGAGCGCGGCGGTACCGCGGCCTACCACGGGTATAATAAAGCAGCCGAACCGCGCTGTAGAAATCATAACCGCTCAAGACACAGTCCCGTGAAGATCAAGCTATGGCACCGAAGAAGAAGCCCACGTCGAGTTCCCCGGCCAAGAAGAAGAAGCAGCGTGCGAGCAAGAAGCCGAGGGCGAAGGCAGCAGATGAAGGCAGCCCAGTGCCAGTGGAGGCCGCCAAGAAGCCCAAGGCAGGAGTCACAGTGGAGGTGCAAGCTGTCGTCCACTCTGCTGCCGAAGTTCCGAGTGCTCGTGGCGAGGTCGAAGCCAGTCCTGCTGTCAGTCCAAGAGCTGCCAGTCTAGTTGAAGAGGAGGAAGAATCTCTTGATGGTGAGTACAATTTATGTTATAATTTTTTAAATTTTTAAATCTTCGTCAAGGAATGGTGGACCACTGTTCGTTCAAAATTCATTCATTTAAAGAAAAAAGTTGTTATGCATTATAGAAGATAGCAGTAGGAAATCTTTTTTTAAATTTATTTTGTGTACACTATTAATTTTGAGTAACGTGCAATGCATACTGTGATTAGAAACAATTTAATGGGAGGATATTTTATCTCGTGTGCCAAATTTGGAATGAAAAGCATGTCGCTGAAGAAATTATCCCCCCAAAAAAATTATTATTTGTATGTATATTGTTTATTAAAAAATACTTTTATTATTCTGCCTTTTCAGGTGTTACATCTGCTGCCACCACCACTGCTGCCACCACCACCCCCCTGTGACCACACCCGCTGCCAACACTGGGGAGGGCGCCATGCGAGTGGAGGAGGAGGATCCTGTGTCGGAAGAGCCTGGTACTCCGAAATGCACGTGATAACAACGCGGTACAGACGCGGAACAAACGTGCTATGACCGTGCTCCACCCACGATTACCTGCTAAAATTTCGCGTCCTACCGCGTGTAACCACGTCTTAACCGCGGCCGTAGCACGTCCTAGCACGTTCGTTCCGCGTCTGTACCGCGTCTTTACCGCGTGTGTACCACGTGTACCGCCCGCGATTACCCGCGGTCTAAATTTTTGGGCAGCCCAAAACTTTTTTGCGCGGCCAACCGCGTGTGAATTTCTTACCGCGTGTAACGACGGGTAAAGTACGGCTGTATCGCGTCTTTATCGCGACCTCAAAGCGTCCAACAGCGTCTGCTTCACGGGCAGAAATTTTTGGCCGTGATTCGGCCGCGATACGCCCGTGGAGGGCTGTGTGACCGGGCCTAAACATGTCCGTCATGAGCAGCACGTCTGTGAGCAGGTAAAGGTCATGGCAGTATTCCATAAAATCTACCCATGTTCCAGACCTTATGTGCATGTTCATAGTCGTTAGCAGAAATGCCCTGCTCCGATTGCTGTAAAACTCCTGTGTAGTAGGAAGTGAGCATTCCTAATGTGTCATATCACAGGCTTCGCGTGCAGGCCTGCATCTTGAAGCCAAACGTTTTGGCGAAATATTTGCCCCTAAGTAAGTTGATAGTGGGCAATCGACTGTTTTACTGCTAAAGTTCGATTACAAAATGATTTTACGTTACATAGTTTGTTATCGAATGTGATTGAGCCACAAAATATACATTACATAGACGGACCGATTTTTTTCCTGGAAGCAAAAGAAATTATGTACTTACTTTGCCACGCAAATATGTGGGAATATTTGATAATGACAGGAGTTTGACTTTTATTCAAATTTGATTAATACAGTTGACTGTCACCGTTAGATTAAAAGGAAAGGAAGCGACAGTTTTTTCCCATAAAGCAGGTAGAGTTATATTCATTGGCGAGAGGCCGTCTTATCTACATCCCATTGACGCAATGCCCAATATGTATTCATCGACATTAATTGGCCAAATTTAAATCACAGGCAACATATTGAATTCACTGGTAGGCTTCAATCGCTCATAACATGCCAGGCAAGCATGCCAACAACTATGAATGTATGTTCATGCAATGTATTTGCAACAATAATATAAACGCAGTTTACCCGGACTTTAACGGGAATCGTGATTGAGATCACAAATTATCAATACGGAATTATATTCGTCTATTTTTGTCCTGTCCGCATATCTTGAACGAATCAAAGCTTTAATATATATCTAGAACAGAGAGCAGTTGTTCATTTCAATCTTCAACAAACATCCAATTAGTTGCTGCAAAGCGCAATAATCAACACGCAAGCTGTTAATAGTGAAGATATATTAACTTCATAGCACAGCAGCTGCTAGAAACAGCAAAACTAAGCCCATGTTGACTTGGAATGATAGCTAAATAAACCAACACCCAACAACAAGGAAGTAAGTTGCTGTCTATGGCACGGCCAATGTTTCAGATGCTTGTCATTTACGAAGAACATTTTTGGAAATTCAAGCGACTATCGCGCAAGTCATCGTTGTGCTTCCGGTAACTACCAGTACATCTCGCAATCCATCCAATCGCAATGTATGTTATGATAGATTGTAAAAATATAAGCAGTTCGCGCATACCACTGGCGATAGTCATGTGCATGGTATTTTTAAATTCCCAGGTGGAATGTTCCTTCTTGTCACGGAGAACTGGCAGGGAAAATAGTTGTTGATATGTGTATTGGGAAGATTCTGACGCTGAACATTGGTTGATATCATTCTTCCCAAAATGTGTTACTCACCGTAATTGAGACAACTTACCTCCAAGCTATACCGGTCAGGGCATCGTGAGATTCGATGATAAGAAATGACGTATAAGTGGGCTGAAACACATTATTCACGGTCCTTTGGTTAATGTGATTGTGCTTATTGTTGTTGGTAAGTCTAGTTATCGCAGTTATTACATAACCGAGGCGTATTGATCCAATAATTACGAACGTTAATGCGATTAAACTCCCTGAGAAGACTCAAAATCACCTGACACTACAGTCGCTGCAGCAGAGACAGATTGATCATACTAACATCCATAACTTATGGATTAGATATGTAACTGCTAATATCACCGTAATCTTTCTTTTTTTTACCTATGCTCTTATGAATACGTTAACACACTGCAACAAATCTACGCAATCTGCCACCACAGTGATGCAAACAGCTGCTTGCTATGTCATTGCATCTGTCGGATAACGTTGAGTAGAACATCATCCATTCTTTTTCAATCTGTTTTGACATGCTTGGTGAATAATCTAAAACATAGGTCAGGGACGTTCGTGTTTCTTGGTCACAGGGGCATATTTCTGTGCTGGATGCGGTACCCATACTAGAGCATACAGTATACAGTCGTCGAAGTATTAGCTCGTCGCATTTTAACCTTTGTTTACAACTCAAGCAACCAATGTTTCACAATCAATATACCCAGTGTCATTGTAATGCCATGTATGTCAGTAACCGAGCCATCACTTATTGACAAGTCTAAGGTATATAATTATATTTGCCACATCGGGGCTGCGCTGCAGCTTTTGTGATAAGAAAAGTAATGTTGTGTGCGCTCATTTCTGGTGTTTTCAAGCAAACTTTAATCGTCTAGATGTGTCATTGATTTCGTTCTTGGACTAACTGTGCAATACGCGAATAAAATATACCGATTTGGTCATAACAGAAGAAAAACCATAATTGATTGCTGCACATGCTTTCACGTACTTCACTCCCAGTTTTCTAATTTGAATGAAATTTATGCTTATATAATTTGGAGCAAGAACAAGGAATGCTGCAATGTTTCTGACCTTGGATGAATGTCGAATCTACCGTCCACTCCACAATTCTAGTCCAAGCGCTTGGTGTTTGCCATAACTGAATGTTCTTAAAGTATTGCAAATGTCTGACGAAAAATGGGTGGCCAATATGCGCAATGTAAATACTGGACTAAGTAGTTCTATTCAGGCCGCAAAACCAAAAGCAATGTACCGCCGAGTAACGAATTATTGCGCGGATAAGTAGCTGTCTACATGCTTCTGCCATACCAGATCTTTGGGGATCGGCTAGCAAATGTTGTTGATTTGGTTCTGGAATGTTGCCCTGCGGCGTTTCACATGGAGGCGGTTTTGTGTTTCTCATCTTTGACTCGGCTTGCATTATATACGATGAAAGGTGTAGTCATCGCATCATCGATATTGCCGAGTCATCAGCGTATCTACTTCAGAGAGGCATCGCAAGACCAATGCATCAGATGGTGGGTAAACGTTAGAATATGAACTATTTATGGCAACCTAATCACTTAAAAGACCGACATAACAAATTGTGAACGTCATGAAAAAAGATCGTTTCCACGTTAATTATAAATACATGTCTGGTGTTTATGATCTGTCAAAAAGAAGCCAAATATACATTGGCAATGAGCTGGTACATACTTTTTGCATGTATACAGACAAAACTATCGTCTTTTTATCATAGTGCAGACACGGCTATCAACACGTTTTACAAACATTGGTACAGGGCATGTTAGAGTAATTACGCAAATAACTTCAGCATTACAGTGTACCCGCAGGGGTGCAGCAACATTCCGAAATATTGCGAAATCCAGGGAGAGAAGGATGAAAAATATATGCACCGCAAACCGTACAACCGCAAAGCACTATGATTGACCCCTCCAAGGGTTGCGACAATAAGTAATCGGCGTGTATACTGTCAGCTCCATAACACTCTAAAGGCCTTGAACGCTTTATCAGAGACACCGCATACGACATGAACCAACACATTTTAACTTGCGATAAACATGGCATTAAATAATATTATGTATCCCTCTAACATATCTTCATGGGAGCTGTTATACACATTGTAACCAGAACTCTTTTTGAGTTAATTTCATGTGCGGAGGAATAATGCTTAGGGTTTTGAAAAACACTACCTTAAAGCATTCAAAATCAATAGACTGCCGAAAGATATCAAGATTAATTAATACAACAGTAAGCATAAACTGAAGCCACCTGCACGCCGGTATCGAGAAGGGAACAAAATACAAGGCTAGCCGCAGGCTGTCGACACTACTCTACGAAATAATGTCTGATCATTGTTTCGCTCATATGTGATCATCTGTTATACCTTTGTATACTTATCTAAAGTGCAGTTACTTTTAATCTGCACTCATCGATATGATCAATGAATAATATGTTTTATATCCTAATGCACAAAATGCACAGATTGCAAATCGAGGCACACCAATGATATGTTCTTTTCACGAGCATCTCCGACATGTCACACTCTGAAGACTGCTTTACAAACAGGTAACAAGCTTTATTTCCTGCCGACATTAACTCTTGTAGTGTGCCGATGATCGCAGTACGTTAAACAATAAGCTTTAGTACATATCACTCATGCCTAACAGAAAATGTTCGCGGGAAAGTTTTACACTTCACAAACATGAACAGTTACTTGTTCCATGACATTTAAGAGAGTCGCCCATTATTCAAGCAGACATAAACTGAAGCCACCTGCTGAGAACCAATATCTGTGATCATCTGTGAAACCTTTTCGTAACAGTTCCAGGGTAACTCTGGTCATTGCTATTTTCGTACTTAACTTAGATGAAAGCGGCGGAAAAATGATGTTAATGCATGTTGAAGAGTTCAATACTACACTACAACCACGTCAGATGACTTTTTCACGTTAGCAAACATGAAACCCGATGCTTTACAATTTTTATTTTATTTGACATTGGTTTGTGTGGAAGATCGCAAGCGGGAAATATGGCGCTACTTGTCCTGCCTCAGACAATGTATATAACCAAAACAGTTGTTTGAATTATACAAGACATTTTAAACCAAAATCGGAACGACCCATGGTAACTCACTTGTCAATGTCATTACCATTGCCTATTGTCAAACAAGAGTAACTAAAGTTTATCGCCGTCTAAAGACAATACTGTAGAATGCTGAAAGCTTGCAAAACCGTGTGTTACGGTGATGTCTGAACGACATTTCATACCAGTTAGATGTATTATGCAAATCAGTTTGCACTTTATGACCACCTTGTATTTCATAAAATCCCAGTTTAATTGTGAACTCAATTGGAGCTTAACGATTGATATTTGTCCCTGCTAGAAACTTTCAAGAAGTATTTCAGTTCAAAATTTTGTTGAAGAGCTTTGGCCATAAATTAAAATGATCTGGTGTAGTTCTGTGAATCACAGATATATTATCGAAGTGAAGTTTATATTAAAGCTACATCAAAAGCATCGTTTTGAAGCCATTAGGCCCAAATAACAATCACAGCGATTGTAAACATAGAATATTGTCCTCAATCCGCCCATTTTCGTACAAAAACTTTGGTCAAATAACGTCATCTCAAGGATCATGTCTACCCGAGATCTTATTATTACCGGTGTCTAACCGTTTAGCCAGCAGCCGCTGGTTCACTTGCTGGTGTCTTCTAATCACATCCAACCGGTTTCACTTGATACTGCCCTTTTCCTTTACGCTCAGCGATTTAAGTAGGATTCCTTACCACAAACCTGTCAAAACAAGGTGTGCACCATTGACTTGATGTTAGATCACATACGTGCCTAATAGACCACTTCTGAACATTCTAGTCACTGATTTAGGCTACACAAATATAGCAGCCGATGTTATTGAGCACTTAATAGCTTCAGGTGGATAGGGTTGTAACATTCATGCATATATTTTGGAACATGCACCATCGAGTTCGTAAAAGAACAGTGTTAAGTATTACTTGCTCCGTGTTTGTAGTGTCTGCGTTTGAAATTATTGATGAAATGGATAAAATGTTGCGCAAACTATTTGACTCTCAGAGCAGGCAAGGATTATTTCAGTACCAGATGAGAAATATTATTGGTAGTGAGGTTGTTTGCAACAAGTTAATGCTGACAAAACTCCACGTGGGCCTCATAACATGTATTTGTCATCGTATCAAATCCGAAGATCATCGCACAATATTATATAATAAGTAACCCCTGCTGATTATATTGCTGGTATGCGTCCGATACAGCGTTAAGTTGTACAATGTCCGTTAAGGGGGCGGTGGTGTGGTAAAGTTGTCGAAACAAATCATTGTCAGGCTCTGGATATGCACAAATTGAGGAACCTATTGCCGCTGCTTACCAGCCCAATTCCTGCATAGCACATACTCGGCGCGTGCACGCTATGAACAATGTATTGTATGCTGGACACATAGCAATGGCTATCGTTTCATATCGCCATCACAAGACGGCAATGGTTATAATTTAGCTCGCGCTGCTACACAATATAGTCTAGTTAGCTGTAATCAGCACCATAGTTTATCCTGATTCTTGCCAGCGTACTTTACCTTCATTCTTAGCAAAGTGTGGCCATTCAGTTGGCTTACCTTAATGTATGCATCGGGTTTTTGTGTGCTCTCGAAATGCCTTTGATCCGTTGCTTTTATTGCCTAAAATGTCTTATAGCATTTTTCTGTTGTTAAACGAACATTCAGCTCTGCCCATTGTAGACTATAGATCAAATTGCCATACGTGGCGCATTATTGGACATCTAATGGGTTGTGACGCTACTCATGCCTTCCGGCAGCGAGATTTGGGATCATCATCATGCTACTCCACCCATCACGGCCATAAGTTGTCGTCCACTTTGCTTGATTATTTCATAGCATTTGTTATTATTGGTTATTTCCATGACAATGGTTTCTTATTTTTGGCTCAACATATGAGATGCAAACCAAAAAGATATTCCCGTCATGCTTTACTACAAATATGCTATTAAAACAGGATTAACTGATGCTGAAAGCTGTGAGTATTGATTTATGACGATATGACACGTTTCATTGCTTTATCCACTCCAGTGCATACGACGGGCACAATGCAATTACATGAGAACTCGAACTTCATGGACCCTTTAAGTAAATGAGCAATAAAATATCATTGCCATTGGGATATTAGGCGCTTATACCATGAAATAATGGTGAACATCACAATGTGAAATGTGTGCTGGTCATCTCTCCCGCCTGTTTCTGTTCTATATTAATCAATACGCAGAATGTTTTAAATGCATATGTAGCGGTTAAGGTGTGGATACTTCGAGCAGAGTACATCTCTAACGAATAAACAACAATACATGTACAATTATGATGTACCTGAAAGCATATTCAGCTACAAAAAACGTTATAATATACTTGCAAAGTCATTGGCTGGCAGCTTGACTTGCATTTTCCATCAATGGCCTAAAACATAACACTTCAATATTACGATCTGTATTCTGTAACAACAGGTAATTCTTCGGTATTTTACGCGTGTTATAGTTTGGCAACCATAAAACCTATTTTCAAACAACCGCCGATGAATTATTTGGAATGATCGCTACGATGAAGACGGAACAGACGGAGTGATGCAAGTCAACCAGTATGCAGACGTGCTGAGTACAACCATATGTACAAAAGTTAATACAAAAGCAATAGCATCATATATTTGAGCTGGCAGTTTTATATATGGCGATGCATAACAAATATATATATAGCTGGATTATTGATTTTCCTATGATCATGTCGCCGTTAAAACGGTAATTGGACCAGTTGTGCAGCAGACTCGACTATGTTCCGCACTCTTGCTTATTTACCTGGCATCCATGCAGCGCTGTAACCTAAAAAATCAAATAAATAATTCCTAACAAACGAAGTGACACAATTAAAAAGTGATTGCACTACCATCTGCATATTAGCGAGATGGATCAGGGCCATGGCATGCGTGTAATATAGATTCATCAAGCACATTTCCATTACGTTAGCATTACGATAACCTGCATGTTTTGTTGTCATCGTACTCGGAATAATCCAATGTTGTTTTATGCGTATGAATCGAAAAACACACATCAATTACGATGCAAGCCATTTCCTCAGTATCAATGTCCTAACAAAACTGCTTACGCCAAAAATGACATCTTTGCTGAATATCAACCAATAGAACCACGTTGACCCAATAGCACACCAATCGGAATAGAAATAATCCACAATGAAGCAATAATCACAGGGCTAGTAAATTGCATCTTGTTTCATATTATTTGCTGCAAGTTTGTCTGTTCCCACGGTATCAGCATCCATTGCTCACTGATATGTACAAGGTTATATGAAGGTAATGCGGCGACCACTACGGCAGGATTATAATGCTACATGTGACATGCAAGAATGTAACATATATTAGAGCGGTAAATATATCCAGCAGAGCGAAGTGAGAGTGACATCTGATACCTATAGATGCAATTTCAAGACACTGTTTATCGTGGCAAATGTACTAGGAATATACAACGGTAATGCATCTGATGTGATTGATTATCCCCTTATTGTCTTAATCCAGTGTGCAGAGAATTAATTTCAAAAATCAAATCTTATCTGCTAGAACATCAGACAGGTACGTGAGGAACAAATAAAGAACAACGCTAGAAAGACACTGTTTATTATGGCAAATGTATGCATTTTGGGCGGAGGTAAAATACTAATTTGCCTGGTAGTAGTATGACAATAGTGCGTGAAAACAATATCCAACCTCTTATTGTGAACCAAGTATGTTACCATCAACAACAGGATTAGGGCACTATATTTTTTCGATCTCCAACAATGTGATGCACCAATTTCAGGCAGACGCGAGGATAACAGAAGGTAATGGGGCAAATTTTATTACCCTAGTGCAACTTTCCTGGATTAATCAGCGAAGGTGCCAATGTAAGTGACGGTGATCAATGTCACTTCGAAAGCAGAGGGACAGCCCTAGTACGTTTGTTGGGCCACATTCCATGTACAATACTCACACATCTGCGTGAGGATGTACTTTAGTGCATCAGCAGCCATGTCATGTTATCCATATAATAAAATGAGGCGACGGGATGATGGCGAATCTATTTTGTTGCTATTTCCAGGAGAAGCAGCAAATAATTTTCGTACTCGTGTTGATCATATTAATATCCCATAGGATGGATGCATGATTGTTTATGGCAATATAACTAGTTCGGGCTTATTTCGGTTAATGGCAGTAACGAAATTAATGATGAGTGAGCCGTTTCTCAGTAATGTGGTGATAACGATATTTATGATATAAGCGCATAATACATTACGATCTAGCCATTGGAAGTGTACTTCGTACATTACATGCGCACGAGTAATCAATTTAATTATCACTTTAATCAAATGAGGATCGGGTTACTTGATTGAGTGGATACTCAGCAATCGCAATATCTTACATTTGCTTAACGGCATCAGACGATGCATGGCAAGGTTCATCGCAAAATGATCATCATACAATTAATACTCACGGTGGCCAGAAACAATTAAATAAATGCGTATAAGCTTCAAGTCTTGGAAAAACATGTAGTAATATACTATAGCTGTATTAACACGAATACATAAGATAATTCGTAAAAGGTGATTGTGCCCATCGCACTGAAGGTAATCTCATGGCGACGGAAGGAGCAGCAATATTCTGACAGCTAGTTTCGACAATCAAATCCTCGGTTCCCTGACATGGGAAGTGTTCGCCAAGAAACATACATGCTTTGGTCTGATTTTAATCAGATAGCCAATTACCAGTCTAGTTATTAACAGTATATAACGTTAACTACACGGCATATAACAATTTGATAAAGCTAGCATGCTACCCAAACAAAGCTTTTGATCAGTTAACGATTGTCAGCTGCCTTGTTGCCCTTTTCATCATGTCAGCCTATTATCCGTCGAATATAGTCTCGCAAGCTTAAATATTTAGCACGTCTTTTTCCATAGTTTTAAGTAGCAAGACTGGCCCGAGGATTGAATTACCAATGCAGGAAACTTGGCATAACAGCAAAATGGTGATTGCTGTGTTGCTAATGGTCGGACAAGCTCTGCTCGCATGGCACCTAAACTACCAAGGTACTTGAATTCAAGGTGGAATACCGTAAATAGTGGCTCATCGAAGCCCCGCAGTCGTACATAGGCGTTATTTAGTGCATGCTTCTGCAAGAAAATATATCATTCCTCCCTACATGACATTGTTTGGCCGCGGCTTGCTCTTCAAGCGGATGAATATGAGATCATCAAGAAGCAAAATGGTTGAATTTCATTATTTTTCACCTTTCAACTTATCACATCAGGTGAAAAGCTATCTGCAGCTGACTTGTGGTTTAAGCTATA
Organism: Urechis unicinctus; assembly: GCA_034190875.2. Classification (NCBI taxonomy): domain Eukaryota; kingdom Metazoa; phylum Annelida; class Polychaeta; order Xenopneusta; family Urechidae; genus Urechis; species Urechis unicinctus. Next base: position 35,917,965 of record CM067343.1, read on the forward strand.
AATTGACAGCGAATTAAGTTAATGTAACTACTAACAATTATTCAGCTCTAATGAATTATGTTCATTGCGAAATAAACTTTGCCCTACAATTCGGGAGTTCAATGAGGACACGTTGAACCAGCTTGTGCCTGCAACGAACAGCAACTTTTGCATACATTTATCCCAATGTGCTACCACATTGAACAGAAACGATAATCTGAGCATTCTTATTCAATTCCTGATCGTAATAATGTTATGATCAGTAGAAACTCGAACGATCATAGGCCTCGTGTCCCACAAAAAGGGTAAGAGCGTTCCAGCAAAAAGGCGGGAGATTAACTCACATCGTAACGGAGGTTTATCAATTTATGTAGACATATCTGAACATGTTTTAAACAAATCAACAAACAACCATGGACGCTTAAAAACAAAGTGTCTTAGTTTGGCTAGTATTTGTGGTGATGGTCTGTAGGAGACGCGCTGGCTGTGATGCAAGGTGGCAGCATGGGGAGTTGTGTGGGGGTTTGTGAAAGATGGGTAAGGAAAATATGGCGAGGGACATCATGTGTTAAAGTTGCATTTGTGAATTGCATTAAATTACAATCAATAATGTTTAAATATTGGTGGGGTGAGCAGAGAGAGGGGTTTTGGAAAATGATGTATTGTTAGTGATGAATTATATATGCACGATTGTCATAAAACTAAAGCAGATTAGTCGGCTTTGGTGCAATTTATGGAAATAATTTCACCATAATTAATTAATACACTTTGGAAAAAGCGTGCGTTCTCCTCATCGGGAGCGGCCATGTTGGTGCGCACATGTTGTTGATGTCACAGGCACAAGCCCTACTCCAGATCGATTGTTGGTTACAACGCACTTGATGCTAACGTCAATGTTTGTCGTCAACGTTCCCTGATTGGTGCTTAGGATTACGGTTTTCCAGTAAACAATTGCTTCAACGAATTCATCGACCAACGCTGATGTGTCTTGGTCGTATATTAACGGCATGTTTCCCAAACCACAGTAATTTTAAACAGAACTGACGAATGATCTTGTTTGTTAAAAGGCTGATCAGTCAGTGGTGTTGGGCCAGTGTGGCTATGTGTCTCTTTTAATTTATTTTTCGTCTTTCCAAACCAAGCGTCATCTTCTTTGTCTCCAATTGGTGAGGCAGATATGTTCACTTGAACGCCGCAACAAAATACACAGAAATAGTACATACCAAGCTACCGGAGTAACTGATCGACAGCGCACTGCCAGTAAATAACGCGACCGCTTGCTGTTGTTGTGTACGCCAGTGAAGTCACACCACAACAGATGCGGTGACTATGAAATCAGCTCCGGACCAAATGTTCGTTAAAACGAGGAAATCCATTCCAACTCTCAGACACAGAACGAGAGCCGTTCATGCTTAAGACAAGCTATAAGCAGAGCAAAAAGGCTGAACAAGGGAAGCATTTCTTTTTCATTATCTAAAGATATGGCGCAAGCTGTAATCTTACGATGCAACATAACAAACGGTCCTAGTTTTAATATCGACAAACATTTGACCAAAACTAACCAAGTATTGCAAGGCGCAGCGAACTGTTATTGTTGCCAACCTAGTCTTCAAATAGACGGCATAATGTGTTTTTTTCATCGGAGTAATTTCCTGGTGGCCAGTAACAGTTGATTAATAGTCAGAGTCTGCCCAATTATATAAAACAACTTCGATCCTCGGTCAATGGAGAGACGTTAGTTTGACGCACAAGCGATCTCTGTAGCTATGCAAAACCAGAATAACGGTTTTTGAACACGAAGGGTTCCAACGCGGAAGTCAGTACCATCTAATCAGTAAAAATACAAACACATAAGAGGTAGTCCGATGAATGGGAATGGATGGGAACGGATGTATATTCTTTTACGCGACGACGATAATAAGTGCACGGTTCCCGATGTACCCAAAGTGTTCGATCTACATAGAGCGATAAGAGTCCGAGATGCTTGTTCCCGGCCGGGAGTGTTCCGAACATATGTGTTCCACTTACTGAGCCGATCCCCTTTAAGCTTTGAAGGGCAGCTTCAACCAAATGACTGCAATATATATATATATATATATATATATATATATATATATATATATATATATATATATATATATATAGATATATATATATATATATATATATATATATATATATATATATATATATATATATATATATATATATATATATATATATTATATATATATATATATATATATATATATATATATATATATATATATATATATATATATATATATATATATATATATATATATATATATATATATATTGATATTTCAAAAATCCAACTGACTAGCAAGCCAGGTAATTATTGGCTGGCGCATTAGCATATTGTCGCTTTCTCTAAAACACAGTGTTAACCTGAGCCTACATGTTGGGCGTCATAAGATAATACATTCACTGTTACTCAATATGAGCATTACATACCGCGCATTTACAATCAGAATAGACTAGCGGAAGACAATTGATACAGCACTGCAGCTAAAAAAACAATAAGGGAAAATTTAGCCAGAATCCTGCCCCTCGGATAGCATGCCGGATACTCGACCTTTAAGTCCAACGAAATTTACCGTCCGCAGGTGTTTAGTTTGAGACTAATGTGATCTAGCGGTCGACGAATGCTTCGAAATAAACAATTCTTTGCGAAACTTCGACATACGATAAAAGGTTGTCTCTTTAGTTCACGGTGGTGTAGTCCCTTAAAGCCATGTTAAATCAATACCTTAACAATCTTGCAATGGCGTATGTGTTTCTTCATTATGTTTATATCTATGCCTCAATTGTGATACAGATGCTGAAAATGCTGTCCAACTGAGCAGAGAATACATGCCAGTCGACCGGTTGCGTTTTGCATGCAAATGCAGTGTAGCTGTCACAGGATATTTGCAAATTTTATGCAAATCTGCTCGTGTTGCAAGAGAGGTAATTATCAATGGCGTGAAGCAAGGGTCAATCAACGGTGGAATCTTTTGACATCATACATTTGCAATTCAATAATTTTCAGCTGCAAAATTACTAGATTATAAAATGACTGATTTTTATAATATAAATCAGAGGTAGTTTTGATTGGAAAAAAATACAACAGAATAATAGCCATTACAATTGGGTAACACAGTCATTTGATTCTTTTCCCCTCAATATGGTATACGTAATCACATAATTCGCGGAGAGACATGAAGTAAAAAGCATTTCAACTGTATTTAGTTTAGATAAACCAGGTAAGCCCTTAAAGGTCCACTTAAAGATTTCTTTAAGATTTCCACAGTAGCAAATATGCATCAATCTAAAACCTTCTGTGCAATCCGTTTTCAAAACTTGGAACTCTAAAGTGATGAAATTCGCCGTCTAAATCGGATAATCTCGAGTAAACGATCTCCAGTGCGGCGACGTGTAACATGACCCTATGACTCACAAAAGGAACCGCTCGGGAAGCCAGCGAGGGCTGCTGCGTCTGGAGAGGCTGGCGACCGAGACCCGCGTGAAGTTATGCTCTGCGAGGGTGGTGGCACTTTAATCGGCAGCTATTATTTTTGCTTCGCAGCGCACCTTCGTCGCGTATTCTACACATCTTCAGATCGCTCCGATGCGCGTTCGCTGTTAGTACCCCCCCCCCCCACTCCTTGTCAGTCGACTCCGCTATCATTTTGCGTTCATTTCAGCATCTTGTTGCTTTTTTCACTCGAGCGTTGGTTTTGTGGAACTTTCAAACTTTTTACCTGCGACGATAGATCTACTGTTTTGAGATACTTGAGAATATCACTGTATGAAGTTCAACTGTCACCTGTCATCATGCCAGAGAAATGTGTTGCCAAATGGTGCTGTAACACAGCCAGTAGGGGTGTGTTTGCGTTCCCTGAAGCAACCCACAGGCAGTGGAAGCAGTTCGTTTGTATCAAGCGAAAATGGAACCACACATTAAAAGATATGCGAAAGGCTTTATTATGCTCTGAGACTTTACCGCCACAAGCCATGTGTGGTCGATCAGGCTTTAGAAAGAGAGAAGTAGCAAGGGTATGTACTGCGTGAAATAATTATTATCTAACTGCTACATCTGTACATTAACTTTACATCGGATCAATGAAATTTGTTAATTATTTGCAGCTGATTGACGAATTGGATGTAGATGAAGGTTAGAGTGATTTGCAAAATATGGAAGGTAAACACAGAGATGCTGCCACTCAGTATTGCCAGTCAGACTTTAGGCAGACTTCCACAAGGACCATTGCCACTCAGGCAAACTTTAAGGCCAAGCCATTGGTCAAGAGTAAGAAAAGTAGAGGTAAGCTGTAGTTTTGTAAGCATCAATCTCAATTTTGATGTAACTTTGTGCTACATTTGACAAAGGCATTTGTCATAACAGGAGTGCAAGCAGTACCTTCATGCAGAGATCATGGGGTGACATGCCAACATAAAACATTTGCACCACTGCTTGCATCCACCCCCAAGAAGAGGAAAGCTGGATGTAACCCAGATGAGGAGGATGAGGAGGAAGACATCAGCATGTATGATCCATCACGTGACCAAATTGACTACAGTGACGGGTATGACAACACATCAATTCCAATTAATGTCTCAGCACAGTGTAATTTGGCTTGGTTGAGTTCTGTCATATACATATTGAATGTATGGCATTCCAGTGAAACACCAGTTAGCTATGAGGAAGAGAAATCCATCATTTACAGAAGTAAACTATGGGAGCTGCTGGCTAAGTGTCGTCAATGCCATGCCCCATGTAATGTGAGGGAGACCAACAGAGTTGGTTCATGTATCACAGTGGCCATGGAATGCAACAGGTGTGTCTCAACGGTAATCTGGAGCAGCCAGCCAATCATCAACAACACCCCAGCTGGCAACCTCTCCCTGTCTGCAGCCGTCATGTTTGCAGGGGCATCTCCATCCAAATCATTAAAAGTGTTGTGTATGATGAATGTGGTGGCCATCAGCGAGGCTACATTCAATAACCACAGCAACCGCTTTCTACTGCCAACCATCATACATGTATGGAATATTAAACAAAAAGCTCTCCTAACACAGATTGCAGACATGGAAAGGGGTCTTGTGCTGAGTGGTGATGGCCGTAGTGATATCCCTGGTCACTGTGCCAAGTATGGCTCTTACACCATGGTAGAGACAAGGATAAATAAAGTCCTTGATATTCAGTTGGTACAGGTAAGAACTAACACCATTATTTTGTATGAATAGCTAACTTCTTTTGTACTGCTGTGTTTAGTGCAATGATGTAGGGGGAAGTGCACACATGGAGAAAGCAGGAATGATCAGGAGCATCACATGTTTGGAAGAAGCTGGATTCCATATTGACACCATCATCACGGACACACATCCCCAAATCCAAAAATGGTTGCGTGAGAAACGCCCTGACACCATCCACTACATGATGTCTGGCATATTGCCAAAGGTAGGTTATTATGTAAAAACACCCCAAGGTGCTTGAATGTGAATTCAATTTGCTAAGACTCAAGTTTAATATAAATTGTTATCAATATTTTAAATTGTCTTAACCCATGTTGCTGCAGGAGTCACTCGGAAACTGTAAGCTGCATCAAGACTCAAAGAGTGCAGCGAACTCTAGCCATGGATCTATCTCCAACCTACCTGTACTGGTGTGCTAGGTCCTCACTGGGTCATGCTAGTAAGGAGCTAACAGTAGCCGAATGGCAATCTGTTGCCTACCATGTACAGGATAAGCACACTGGTCACAGTGATTTATACCCTGCATGTGAGCATGACACACTTGATCAAGAGATCAGTAGGAAGAAACAATGGATTAAGCCCAGTAAGTTAATGTCATGTCAATGAAAATTAAACATTGAAGGTAGTACAAACTCAATGAACCATACTAACACTTACTGCTGGCTTTGTGTGATCAGACACCAAGGCAGCTGAGAAATTGGAGGATATCATCACCAACAAACTACTGTGCCGTGACATACGGAAACTTAGCCCCCTATATCAAACATCATCAGTTGAAGCATTTCATTCAACCATCCTCCACTTCACCTCTAAAATGACTGTATATCCTTACATGGGTATGCTTATCAGGTAAAGTCATAATAATAACATGTTTTCAAAATGAAGCCAGTACCAATTCAAGTGGATGTAATGGATTATGTTTCGTTTCGATGTTTGTAGACTCTATTTGGCTGGGATTTCAATGAGAACAGTTGTCGAACACAGTCAGTTAACAAGAAAGGGGAGCCAATTTATCTCATCCAGTATCCCAAGTACAAGAAAGGAGACTACATTGTCAAGGCCAAAAAAAGAGAACAAACTTTCGGTAAGAATTTAACAATTTACTTTTTGTATATATACTTACAGATCAGAGACACTAATAATGAAATATGTGATGAGTAAGCATATAATATTGTAAAACTGTATTATATTACTTCCAGACTATGTGAACATCTTGAACAATTTCTTGTTCAATGAAGTTGCAGTCAACCCAGAGAAGTTTGCACATCTGCTTGATGAGTTTGATGTTCCTCCACCAATGTGTTCGGCATATGTCAGACCTGACAAAGCCACAGCTGTACTCCAACATAGTTCAAGATTTAAATGAGGAATTCATGGTGTTCGCGATAGATCAGAAGGTTTAAATCCTTTATATTGTGCCACTTCACTGGGGAATCCCTTCCTGATCTGTGCCACAGCACACGCTGGTAGTGGAACTCTGATGTGCTTCCCGAGATATCCCAAACACCATTTCACCAGTTGTTTGTAAGCTGTATACCTGTACCGCCTGGAATCATAGATTTGGAAATTATTGGAACATATGCTCAATAAACCAAGCTTAGTACAAACAACTTTGAATTTGATAAAGGATCAATAATCCACTCACTCGTGCAAAGCTTGTTCACCACCATCACTGTACCTTTGTATATACGCCTGATATGCAACTCTGAGTGCCCAAGGATTGAGACACACCCCATCAAATCCGGGATGATATATGATGCATGTGACAGGAGCGTACTGCAGTTCATTTGATTCATTCAAGTCAGCCATCACTTTTTTACCTGAGGGATTTTCTGACAGCACACACATTCTGTGGCGGTGAGCATTTGCGTGCAGTGAGAGCAAGTACACCTGAAAGAATACTATAGCATGTGTCACATTATTATGTTTCAACAGTACTTTTTCATATATTTTAAGATTTATCAAAGTGTTCTGACATAGCATCTTTGTCATTGATGGTATTTAATTGTGGAAAATGTATTCAACATGTCAAATGGCCTAAGCTATGGATATTTGTACATACTTTAATAAAGTAACCTTTCAGCATTTTACTTATAGCAACGCGTAACCCCTATCTACACGGTAAACACCGAAACGTGAATGATTATCTAAACAAAATGATCGGTAGCTGAAGGGAAAGAGCCCAGTAGGACTATAAATATCAATAGACTATACCGTCTATCCATGTCGTCTTTGAATAAGATGCTAACCGATAGTATGTAGTCAAGGTTAGAGACGGGCGCTTAATGATCTCAATCAGGTTTAATCAAATTACAATGTGTGATAATCGCGGACAGCTGCAGTCGATTTTCTTCTTGTGGGTCTTCCTCTGACGGCTCCGCCCACATCGATGCGCCGGGATCCTCTTCGTGCTCCGGTTCAAACTGATACGGTTTAATCTCAGGTTCTTTATCAATTTGATCTGTTGACTCTGAGGGAGCATTGCAGTCAATTTCATCCTCGAGGTAAACCGCAAATTCATCGAAATCGTCGTTAAAACTATCCTTATTGCTCAAACACTCCTCTGCGGACGCCATTGTCGCTGTGAACTCGGTCACCTCCTTTTGTGATGTCACACTCGCGCGACCTTGACCCCGCCAGTTTGCGCTGCACGGCGCGACAAGTGCAACTCTAATAACTTCGTTATTTGTCCGACTACACACCTCAAACCTTCACCAGAGCATTTCTCATGCACGAATCTTTCGATATATGGAATAAAAAAAAATCGTTTTAGTGGCCCTTTAAGTACACTTTCATTTTATACGATATCATTTTCATTGAAATATGGTATGCAAGTTAAACCGGTAGCATAAATAGGCATATGGTTGGTCGGCTTGACTAATTCAATTGTTGATTATTTTTTATATTCTACTTCACGGATTAGCTGCATGATTAATGGAATCGATACGAAACTGGAATACAAAGCTAAATTTGCATGGCAAGATGTAACGATGGTTTGTATCGACTCAGCAAAGCATTCGATCGTATAAAATATGAGACGACTATGTCCACTATGCTTTCATTCAAGTAGAAAAGTGTCAATTATAAGCGGAAAGATACTATAGGAAAGATGCTCCAGTAGATATTAGTTGCGATGAAATTGAAACTAGCTGAGCTGCTATATCCGCTTCAGCAAATCACCGGAATTTGTCCATAGAAAAGGCGTCATAATTGTTTTTTGTTGAAACCGAAATCAATAATTGGAGAATGATGTGCAAAATATATCGTAACTTAAAGAGTCGGGAAAATTCAATATTTTCGGGTAATTCAGTTGATAAAATAGTGGCGTTAAAACCAGTTAATGACTTTCGGTTTAACAACCATCGGCAAGATTTTCTGAAACCTCAATTTGTGGCTTCGACAACAGAGATAAGGAAACAGAAAGTGAACAGCATACTAAACATATTCCTATTTTGATTTTACTAAAAAACATGCCATAATTCCAAAATTGCATGTTCCCCGTCGTACTAGGCTTTTCATGCTTATGCATAGGTATTCAGGTTGGCTGATCATCAACATTGATTGAAATGTCTGCTATCTTGTGCTCTGACTTTCGTGTTGCCATATACGTAATAATCATAAATTCGCGATTTTGTTTTACATATCAGTTTAAGAGTGGCCAACGAACATAGGCTAACTCCCAAAAGCTATCGTGACAACGAATACGGATCACCTTCCAAGTACCACGGTGTAACTTCTCTTGAGATGTGCAGCAAGCAACAAGCGTCGAGAAGACTAGCATATTCTCTTATAATGCATAATAGCCACATAGTTGCTTGTTCCTTGTCATGCATTCGTTTTTCGCCGCAGAGAAAGCGAGATGATGAGTAAGTATGCAACAATATACATTAATCGTTCACGGAGCTTTGCCTAGTTTATGTCACTTAACAAACAGTTGGAAGGTAAAATAACAGTTTATTACCTTTCTTGGGATATGCTGTAACTAAGCCCTATAAGGACCAATTGCGACCGTTCGTGCACCAGGGATATTCTTCCGGTAGTATTCTGTCATTCCTGTTGCTCAGCCATTTGCTCTGGCGCTAGTGGATACTCGCTGTGCGAATTGTTGATCTCTACAGAAAATTCGAGATCTATTTCGAGTATATATTCGATTTTTGCATTGTCAGAATAGTCTTGTATCCGTATATCGGCCCGCCACTCCACCCACTAATTTGTCCCGGTGGGTAGCGGCTGGCGCATCATACAACCATGCAGATTGCTGTAAACTTGATGTAGCTCGCTGGCTTATCCCTGTCAATGCCCTCTATGTATGGGTTTAGTGTAGCCGGGACTTTTATAGTAGTTGGCTGGTTCCACACAGTATTGCTTCAGACAGGTGTTGCGGAATATCTCAAACACGTACTCCAGGAGCTGCACGTCTGTGCGCAGTCATAGGTCATGATAGTTATTCTTATTGGTCACCCATGTTCCAGACCTTCTGTGCATGTTTATAGTCGTCAGTGGATATGCCCTGCTCAGGCAGCTTCCTGTAAAACTCATGTATAGTAAGTAGTGAACATTCCTAACGTGAACATTCCTAACTTCTCGAGATAAATGACTTGCCTCCACCTAGGTCGTTTTGCGTGCAGGCCTGCATCTTGAAGCCAGCCGTTTTGGCGAAATATTTGCCTATAAGTAAGTTGATAGTGTTTTACTGCTAAAGATTGACTACAAAATGATTTTACGTTACATAGTTTGTTATTGAATGTGATTGAGCCACAAAATATACATTACATTGACGGACCGATGTTTTTCCTGGAAGCAAAAGAAAATATGTACTGTTTATTTGAATTAGATTGATTGTCATCGTCAAATTAAAGGAAGGAAGCAACGGTTTTTTCCCATAAAGCAGGTAGTGACATAGACAATTCGCGAGAAGCCGTCTTATTAACGTTCCATTGTCAGCAGGAACAACTAATTAAATCTAATGGATAATTGTGCTTTTGCACAATATCATGCCTAATTAGTTTCAGTATGCAGTAGTGGGAACATAATTGACCTAGATATATATCCAAGAACTCCTACGTACCCAATATGAACCTTTGGATCGCCAATCTTGACAATTACTGTAATGCACGTCTCAAGCCTGTACAGAAAGTTATTTCGTTGGTGTTGTTAGTCTTTCAATTTCACATTCGTTGACATTTTCATCTCATTTCAGCCACCTTTAAACTGTGGTTCAATCACGAAGTTTGCTATTCATTGATATGTACACACCTGTCCAGGTTACGCCAGATACCAGCGTAAATGCGCACAACTTAAGAGGCACTGTTAGTTGTTTTAGTAATGCATCTAGACTCCAGTATATATAAACTTTCAACGCGACATCATCAACTCAATGCAGCAAACGCAGACTAATGCTATAGGCTTGTTATTTCCTATTCTTACTTGTATAAACATGATGGTTGAATAAATGTAAATAGTAGGCTACTTTCGAGCCGGATATACTCACCACGTGAAAAACAAACCTGTGCATGGTCACCAATCATGGACAATATGGACACTACGCACTGGACAAATAGAAACTGATCCATTGCAAATAATCTTTCCTGAGAGCCATTCCCAGTAAATCCAGAAAAACTTTTCAAGCCCGAAATAAGCGTCGCTCAGATAAAATACTGCAACAATGCCCAATATGTATTCATCGACATTAATTTGCCAAATTTAAATCACAGGCAACATATTGAATTCACTGGGAAGCTTCAAGCGCTTAGAATATGCCAGGCAAGCATGCCAGCACCTATGAATGTATGTACATGCAATGTATTTGCAACAATAATATAAACGCAGTTTACCCGAACTTCAAGGGGAATCGTGACTGAGGTCACAAATTATCAATACGGAATTAGATTCCGTGTATTTTTGTCCTGTCCGCATATCTTGAACGATTCTTTAATACAAAGCTAGAACACAGAGCATTTGCTCATTGCATTCTTCAACAAACATCCAATTAGTTGCTGCAATGCGCAATAATCAAAGCGCAAGCTGTTAATAGTGAAGATATATTAACTTCTTAGCGCAGCAGCTGCTAGAAACAGTGAAACTAAGCAGATGTTGACTTGGAACGATAGCTAAATAAACCAACACCCAACAGCAAGGAAGTTAGCTGTTTACTGTGGCACGGCCGATGTGGCAGATCCTTGTTATTTAAGAAGAACCTTTTAGGAAATTCAAGCGACTACCGCACAAGTCATCGGTGTGCTTCCGGTAACAACCAGTACACAGACGTCATATCTTGCAATCTCTATTCGAAATGTATGTTATGATAAATCAAAAACATTTAAGCAGTTCGCGCGTACCACTGGCGAAGATCATGTGCATGGTATTTGTAAAATACCAGGTTGGATGTTTGTTCTTGACACGGAAAAACTGGCAGGGAAAATAGTTGTTGACACGTGTATTGGGAAGATTCTTATGCCCATTAGACAACTCTGAACATCTATTGATATCATTCTTCCCAAAATGTTTTACTCACAGTCATTGAACAAAATTACCTCGCACGTTGATCAATTTTGTGTTGACAAAATATGTAAGCAACTTTCCATGTCCCGAGTTTGCACAGCTTTGTATATCAAATGACTGCTTATTTTTCTCGCCAACAAACTCTTCATTCTGACTGGTTTTGTTATCTTGATTATCAGCTTATAATGGTGATTTCACCTTGAGAAGTAACTTCATTTAATTACCCGTTACTAGAGCTAATGCTGTTTGTTAAATGTTACGGTACATCATATATCTGAGTAGCTGTTTGCAACTTCTGCACCATGTAATTGTTTGATATATGTTAGCTATCCCCAACGTACAATAAAATTACCAAACATGTCTGTATATAATTCAATACTTGTACAACTGCGAATACAATGTGTATTGTAAACTGTATTATATGAGCGATATTCGAAGTGGCTTGTATACTTTTCACCGAATAATTTCTTAGAAAGCAAATGTTCACTCTGAGCAGCTTTATATATTACCCAGTTCGTCACTTTAACTGAATATTAGGAGGAAATAAAAACAGTGGATAACCGCATGGGTAGCGCCGGAAAGGAATTGCCTGTTTATTTACTTATCAAGCTATACCAGTCAGGGCATCGTTAGATTTGATGATGAGAAATGACGTATAAGTGGGCTGAAAACACATTACTCGTGGTCCTTTTGTCATAATACCACAAGCCAATTGGCTTTATCTTCACAATGCCGACTTTCGTTTACCCCTAAATGAAATGGGATAAAGCGATTCAAGGGCTAATGTGGTTGCGCTTATTGTCGTTGGTTTGTCTACCTATGCTCTTATAAATGCATTAGCACACTGCAACAAATCTACGCAATCTGCCACCACAGGGATGCAAACAGCTGCTTGCTTTGTCATTGGATCTGTCGGATAACATTGAGTAGAACATCTTCCATTCTCTTCCAATCTGTTATGTCATGCTTGGTGGATAATCTAAAACATAGGTCAGGGACGTTCGTGTTTCGTGGTCACAGGGGAATATTTGAAGACGTCGCAGCACATCATCTTGTCGGTGATGGATGCGGTACCCATACTTGAGCATACAGTATATAGTCGTTGCAGTATAAGCTTGTCGCATTTTAACTTAACCGACCAATGCTCAACAATCAATACACACAATTTCATTGTAATGCCATGCATGTCAGTAATCGAACCATCACTTATTGACAAGTCAAAGGTAATCAATTATATTGGCCACATCGGGGCTGCTGTGCTGCAGCTTTTGTGATTAGAATGTAATATTGTCTGCGCTCATTTCTGTTGTTGTCAAACAAGCCTCAATCGACGAGATGTGTCATTTTGTTCGTTCTTGCACTAACTGTGCAATACGCGAATAAAATATACCGATTGTGTCCTAGAAGAGGACAAACCATAATTGATTGCTGCACATGCTTTAACGTACTTCACTCCCAGTTTTCGAAATTGGATGAAATTTGTGCTTATATATTTTCCAGCAAGAACATGGGATGCTGCAATGTTACTGTTCTCGGAACAATGTCGATTCTACCGTCAACTTTAGAATTCCAGTCCTAGCGCTTGGTGTTTGCCATAACTGAGTGTTCTTAAAGTTTTGCAAAAGAAGGGTGGCCAATATGCGCAATGTTAATACTTGACTGAGCAGTTTATTTAGGCCGCGAAATAATAAGCAAAGTGCCGCTAAGTAACGAACCATTGCGCGGATAAGTAGCTGCCTTAATGCTTCTGCCATACCAATCTTGGTGGATCGGGTAGCAAATATTGTTCATTTGGTTCCGGATTGTTGCACTGCAGTGTTTCACATGGTGGCGATTTTGTGCTTCTCATCTATGACTCGACTTGCATTATATACGGTGAATGGTATAGTCTTAGCCACAACCGTCATCGAGATAGCCCACTCATCAACGTGTATACTTCAGAGAGGCATCGCAAGACCACCGTATCAGTTGGTGGATAAGCGTTCGAATATGGGCTATTTATGACAAGCTACTCACTCAAAAGACCGACGCAACAATTGTGAATGCCATGAAAATAGATAATTCCACGTTAATTATGAATACATGTCTGGTGTTTATGCTTTTTCATATAGAAGCCAAGAGTATAATGGCGATGAGTTGGCACATACATATTGCATTTTATACCGACGAATCTATCGTCTTTTTATTATAGTGCAGACACGGCTCCAAACACGTTTCACAAACACTTGGTACGGGGTGTTTTTGTGGGACCCAACAATTAGAGTAATTACACAAATAACTTCAGCATAACAGTGAACCCGCAGGGGTACAGCAACATTCCGAAATATTGCGAAATCCAGGGAGAGATGGATGAAAAATATATGCATCGCAAACGTACAACCGCAAAACACTATGATTTACCCCTTCAAGGGTTGCGACAATAAGTAATCGGCGTGTATACTGACAGCTTCATAAAACTCTGAAGGCTTTGGACGCTTTATCAGAGGCACAATACGATATGAACCAACGCACTGTACCTTGCGATAAACATGGCATTAATTAATATTATGTATCCCTCAAACATTTCTTTACGGAAGCAGTTATACATTTTGCAACCAGAAACTCCTTTTGAGTTAATCTCAGGCACGGAGATGTAATGTTTAGGGTTATGAAACCACTACTTTAAAGAAATCAAAACTAATAGACTGCCGAAAGATATCAAGAGTAATTAATAAAATAATTTACAATTTCTGAGTCATTTGCACTTACTTAAACCATAGGAATACACAAAATACCTCTATAAGAAGTTTATCAATCTGAGGCTTCATCTAGTAACCTCGTTATTAGCACTGCCGGCACTTTTGTGTTCTTGTCACTAATTGTAAGACTCAGGCGTTATGTACTCGATAAATACAGACAATTTATTCTTGCATCACACATGTGCGCGATGCAAATCACTAGAGCCGTTGCATCCGCTAAAGCATATGGCTAAACGAGCCATTGAACTAAAGTGCTGCTGTATCTCTTAATCGGCCAACGTGATATATAGCCTCAATATTCTAATTATCACATTCTGAGGTGTTGATACATTATCCTTGCTCATTTATGATTTAAACAGTTATAAACGACTGTTTGTATTTTCTTTGAAGAAAATATACTGCCTTATCCATGAATCCATGTTAGCATCCAAATATGAACTATAGTTACACATTATGGTGGTCTCTCAAGATTTACTTATATTTAGCTGACAAGTACTTCGTCATTGCGACCAGTGAGCACTCAATTTCCCTAACGTGAAATCATAAGCATCTTAATCACGTGTATCGCCAACTAAAGACAATACTGTAGAATCGTGTATTTTTCTCCACTGTTACTGGTATTTCAAGCTTTTATATGAAAACCCATTTTATTTCACTCGTGTATATATAGATTGGGAGTCCTGCAATATATTTATCTGTATTGATACATGACCACCTATCAACTTCAAAACCCCAGTTTATTTATTTGAACTCTTGATGTCCCACACCGATTGTGCCCCTGCTAGAAACAGGACAAGTAAAGTCTTGTAGTTCTGCTTAAAAATGTTTATGTTGGAGAGCTTGCCAGGCCATAATTGACAAATGCAGTATACCTGCTCTAGTATATTGTGAATAACTGGAGACACATGATCCAAGTTAAGTATATATCTAGTAAATACATGGGGTGTTATTGTACCCAAAAGCATCGTTTGCCGCACACCAGTCTATAACCACATTGGCCGAGGGGAAGGTGTATTCCGCATATTCTGTGAGACAATAATCTATTGAAGCTTGGGAAAGTAGCATTGAAGGAGATTTGCGTCAGGTAATATGCTGTTATAATGATATTAAACATGATCTAAGGCCCCTCAAGTCTGCTGTCATAGCTTTATTAAGATCAATGCTTCAATCCGCGATAGCTTATTGCCATTTTCGAACATTACTTTAATGAAAGCGGTGGAAAAATGATGTTAATGCATGGCGAAGGGTTCAATACTACGAACTTATCCACTTTAAAATGACCCGATGTTTAGTATTTGTGTTTATTTGTTGGTTTTTGTGGGAGCGTGGAAAACATGGCGCATCGCAGAAATATATGTTCTTTTAATTTGAAGTATACATAAATTTTAAACCAATCGGACCCATGCTTCCTAGGCAATGGCATTATGCCTATTGACGACTATAGTAAATAAAGTACGAGTGACAAGTTTGCAAACCAGACGTGATGGACGACATGATACCAATTAGATATATTATGCAGATCAGTTCACTTGCCCTATTGTATTTCATACCTTGAATTTGTGCAATAGTAGCTGAACTGCTATTTGCTCATTTTCAAAAGTATTACCGATGTTTTAAAATGTGTGAAATTAATGATCCTCTTCTGCAAAACATCGAACTGAACATTAAACTACATTAACCATGTTTTGAAGCCATTCAAATAACAATCACAGCGATGGTAAACGGAACTTGTCGCCTACAAAATAACTTTGGTAAGATAACGTCATCTTGAGGATCACCCGAGATCTTATCATTTCCGTCTACTAACCGTTTAGCCATCTTCTATCACATCCATTCTGCATCGCTTGATACTGCCCTTTTCCTATACGCTTAGCTATCGAAGTCGGATTCCTTGCCACAAACCTGTCAAAACAAGGTGTGCACCATTGACTTGATAATATCGCTTGAATGACATATGTGCCCAAAAGACCACTTATGTCCATTATATTCACTAATTTAGGCTACACAAATATAGCAGCCGATGATATTTGGGGCACTTAACAGCTTCAGCTGGCAAGGGTTGTAGCATTCATGTATATATCTTGGAACATGCACCATGGATTCGTGTATTTCTTGCTTCGTATATATCTTGGAACATGCACCATGGAGTTCGTAAAAGAAAAGTGTGTATTTCTTGCTTCGTGCTTGTAGTGTCTGCGCATGAAATTATTGATCAAACAGATAAAATGTAGCGCAAACTATTTGACTCGCGGAGCAAGCAATGACGATTTCAGTACCTGATGAGAAACATCATTTGTGGTTAGGTTGTTTGCAACAAGATAATGCTGACAAACTCCACACGGGCCTTATAAAACTAATTTGTCAACGTATCATATTCGTAAACCTTCGTACAATGTTATATAAAAAGTAACCACTGATGCTGATTATATAGATTGTATTCGTCCGATGCAATGTAAAGCTGTACAATGTCTGTTAAGGTTGTGGTGGTGTGGTAAAGTTGTCGAAACAAATCGTTGTCAGGCTCTGGATATGCACCCATTGAGGCACCTATTGCCTCTTCTTACCAGTCCAAGCATAGCACATACTCCACGCGTGCACGCTATGAAGTATGTATTGTATGCTGGACACATCGTAAATCGTTTCATACAGTGTGTATTTGGTTTGCTTCGTGCGCTAGTGTCTGCGTCTAGTTAGCTGTAATAAACACCATAGTTCAATGATTCTTGCCAGCGTACTTTACCTTTATTCTGCGTGTGCAAGTTGGTTCACATTAATATACGCTTCGGGATCCTGTAGCAAACTATTTGACACCAAGTTCAATTGCCAGCGTACTAGATGAGATTCTTATCATTTCAGTGGTGAGGTTGCATGCAACAAAATAATGCTGACAAACTCCACACGGGCGAACCTTCAGCTCTGCTAATTGTAGACTATACGTTGCCATATACGTGGCGCATTATTGGACATCTAATGGGTACAATCTCAGCCTTCTATAACAATATTTGGGATAATCAGCATGCTGGGCAACCCATCCCGACCATAATTGTGTCCACTTGGCTTGATTATTTGCATTTGCCATTATTATTATTTTCATGACAATGGTTTCTTTTTTTTGCTCAAAATATGAGCTGCAAACCCCAAAAGATATTCCCGTCCAGCCTTACTACAAAAACAAATCGTTTAAATGATGCTGAAAGTGGTTTTATGACAGTTCACCAATATCCACTCCAGTGCATACGACGAGCCCAATACAATTATAATTGAACTCGGACTTCATCGCGCCTTTAAGAAAATGGGCAATAAAATATCATTAGCATTGGGATATTTAGCGCTTATACCATAGAATAGTGGTCTACATCACAACAGGAAATGTGTGCTGGCCATCTCTCAGCTGGTCTGGTACACAACATACTCCACGCGTGCTGGCCATCTCTCCCGCCAGTTTCTGCTCTATTTTAAACTGTACATAGAATGTTTGAAATGTACATGTAGTGGTTAATGTGCACCTGGAAGCATATTCAACTACAAAAAGCGTTATTATCTACTTGCAAAACAGGCTGGCAGTTTCACTGCTTTCCATCAATAGTATAAAACATAATACTGCACCAGTACGAGCTGTATTCCGTAACAACAAGTAATTCTCTTTGACATATATGATTCTTGCCAGCGTACTTTATATATATACCTTATATATTTATATTTAAAGTGTGGCCATTCAGTTGGTTATACATTAATGTACGCCTCGGGATTGTTGTGCTCTCTATAAATGCCTTTGATCCGTTGCTTTTATTGTAAATAAAATATAAATATATATATATATATATATATATATATATATATATATATATATATATATCCTATATATATATATATATATATATATATATATATATATATATATATATATATATATTGCTATTTCCAAATCAATAAAGTAGCAATATGTTAGAGTCTGCCAGCTTAAAAGTAGGCAAGCAAGGGGAAGGGGGTTACTATACATTTGCGTTCAGGGATTGAATTATGTATGCCCATCAGTTGGCATATATTTACCCCCTAAACAAACATTCAGTGTTTTTATTGCTACGTGTTTGATGCTGGCTGTTGCCTTATGGTCCGGGCGGCTATTGTTGTGCATTTCATGCCGAGATTGGGATGTTATGAATTGTGACTATCGTATAAGTACTGATCAAACCTGATGAGCATTTGATAAGACTGTAACATGTTTCGTGCCGGTCACATATGTTCCAAAATGCTCCTCCAAGGTCAGGAGTCGAGGAGGAGTAGGGTTGCCAAACCGTAAACCTGACGTTTACTGGGATAAACACCTCCGCTGCATTCGTTCAACTCGATTCGGCCTGCAATTGATACCGAAGAAACCACTCACATGAGACCCACATATTTTGCACTAATTTAACCGTTGTTGTTGCCATGAATCTGTATAACCAATTATACATTTGTTTATGTATAACAATGAAATACCTTACACCGACACTTATTATTAAAGATTTTCCTGCAGATATTAGTAATTTCCCATACGATCATGCTCAAGAGCATTTATGCTTGGAATTAACTTTACTATTTTATGTCATTCTTCAATTATGCAAGTTGTGCCATTACTCTTTACCCTAGCTAACTGAAATTATCGGATTGCATCAAAGACGTTTCAGTTACTTGAATAAGCAAACATGATACCGAATTACAAAGTAATTATACCGTTATGTAGTCATTTTAATTAAAATATATGACTTAGTCCACTGGTAGTAACTGCTAAAACCAATTGAGTTTAATACGTCTAATGTATTGGCCATCTGGTCATATCGAAAAGCCGACGCCTAAACCCTTTGGGAATTGAGGTATTGGAAAACAATCCTTGTCTGTTAGAGGGCACGGTTGAACACGGTAAAATTTTTACTGAACGACTGCCTTGTTTAGCGTTAATGGTTACGTGATGGGGCTTTATCACGGTTATTCATATCGCATCATTGACGGGGCGGGTAAAGCAACGGTTATAGGAAGTTACCTTACCGATAGTCGGTATACAGACAATGACAGCGGACAAAACGTATTATTTAGCGCGTCGTGTGCCGTAGGCTACTATTGATTGCAGATGATAGCAAATAAACTTCAAACATGGTGCTGAACTAATCAATCCAGTGCAAAGGAGCGACATAATGCGCTGTATTGTTGATCGCAAACGAAGCCCTTCTTGGCGCAAGTAATATAATTGCCAATATAAACAATGCCATAGAAAAAAGTCTGTTTGGGTTGGAGCCGTACATGCTTATTTGATAGTAAGCCCCTGCGGATTTTAACAAATTACCATCGGCGTATTTGATTGCATTTAATTTGTAGTTAGCGTTTTAACAATGATACCAGCATGATGTTTACACTGAAATGGGTGCATTTGCAAATGCGTTGGACAATACAAAGGCCCGACGTTCTTATGGATGGTAAATAACAAAGGACAATATGATGATTGCACTGCATAATATTGTCAGAGGGTGTTTGGAGACGCCAATTCGCTGGGTGAAGGGTACAGGACGTTGGTGGATCATTGTATTGAATCTAGATCATGCCGTTTTTATTCCAACCCCAACTTGTGACATATTATATGTAGGCAATAATTTCTAGGGTCTATTAAGAATATTTGTTTTCACAAACGTAAAGAGTGACAAGTATTGAACCACTTGGTCAAGTGTGAATAAGATCTCTATCGCTACCCGCAGCATGGTCGGAGTTGACGTCACGCGCGAATTCCGCGAGTTATATGAGATTAAGGTTTTGTTAATCCTGAGTAAGACTCCGCTCACGATGTATTAGTGGCATTCATTCTACTTGACTAGGTAGTAAAAGGGTACAGGTTTGCATGCTACAATAATCTCTCGATCGACTGACAGCATCATAATGCATTTGAACCCAGTAGCATTTTCGCCAGTCGTCGTGTTGGATTACCACACAGAAAGCGTGCAGCGTAAAAGGTCCGTCATGTCATTTTTGCTTACCTAATGCAAATTTACACAAACATGGCGTACGTTTCTCGTCCATAATACGTATAATTGTGCCTTATTTAGGATGTCAATTCTGATTATCATGAGGTCGTCTCTAACTGTGAAAAATAACGGTATTCATTCAAAGCAGAAAAGACAGCCTGGTCGACAAGCTTTGTTTGGCATGCATAATGCATGGTAAATGTCAAAAGAGATTTGTAAATGCGAGTCAGCTCCTGTTGCAGGTGAGTTGATTAGCAACGACTTGGAGTCAGTGACAATCAACGCGGGGATCTGTTGCCATCATACCTAAAATGTTCGACATATGTGAGCTGCAAAATGACTTAATTCCGCTATGACTTATTTGCATCACAATTCAGGACTGGTGTTGATTAGAAATGAAAGGACCGGATAATAGTCTTTTCAATTGGGTTACACAGCCATTTTATCCTTTTCTCTTTGCCTGGAATATATGGACACATACTTCAGAGAGCGACACGAAGTAGAAACCATTGTAACTGTATTATGACTGGATGTAACGCGTTATCATTTAAATGGACTAATAACAAAATGTGTACACAGCTAAAATTAAGTTTATGCAGTTATTTGTACAGAAAGCTCTTTTCTTCTTGTTATTTTCCTTCTTAGTGGGTCAGCATTACTTTTGTTTTGCTTAAAGTACAACCTTATGTTGCGTATATGTCAAATTACAATGGTGATTGGTCGCCCTCACTTGACATCCGCTGCATATCAAATTTGCATGGCATGATATGACGATTGATTTGTATCAACCCAGCCCAGCCCGCTAGCATGCGCTTTAAATACAATTGAACGATAAACAGAAGAAACGACACTGTCCGTTTGATTTTGACTATGTGTACCACTGCAAATAGACATATTTTCAAACGATAAGCATGGCTTTCATGATACTCTCAGACGAATTTGTGTGCTTAGATAGATAGATACAAGCCCAGCCCGCTAGCGTGCTGCATGATATCCAAAACTAGCGGAGCTGCCATGTCCACTGCAGCACATCACACGAATTCGTTCATAGAAGCAGGCGTCTTAGTTATTTGCTTATTATACGCATGTATAGCCTTTAACATGCTTAATTTAACGCGCGACTTGAATGACAGAGTAAGCCTAAGTTAGGGTCAGCATCAGCTGAATTTTCTACTACATCTTACGATGTCACTCTCACTGAGATCACATGTGTAAAAATACTTTTTTTGTAGCTCTTTGCGAGACATCACTTGTTATATACTTACTGATAAGGTGGACACGATGAACGAGCTACAAGTCGGGTCAATTGTAAAGGCTTCAGCCAACCATCTTTTTGAAGGGAGGTTTGCGTAACATAATGACAGCATCCTTCATGTAACCATCTATATTTAGCTCACACTAGGAACACAAGTGCTCTGTACCCGTGCGACATGCATCACTACAGCTATTCGTCTTGCAATTACTCCTGGGTTGTTTTTAGCAAAGCACGACTGGACGTCAAGTACTATAGAAAATAACGGCTCATCTCACTTAATTCAATCAACTGGCACCAGTTCCGCTCATATAGGGTTTTCGAATTTTTTTCTTTGAAATTTTTGTTGTTTTTTAAGATGACCACCAACAGGGCTACGGGTGCTACGAGTCAAACGGGGAGAGTGACACCTTGTTGACACGTAGCTCATATATCTTTTGACCATAACTGCAAAGCATGTTCATCCCATGGCAGAACTGCTTCTATGTGATAAAATACACCAGGGATTGCGCATGGTGTAGGTTCTTCTTCAATGCAACATTCGTCACTCGCTTTGCCTTTTTAATCTTGCCAACGTTAGACATCAGGATCGAGTACGTCACTGGGCACTGACCAATAAATCCTTTGATAGGCACACCAGCGCGCACATTTATCCCAAGACGATATTATTTGAGCTGATGTGGAGTGTGTTATCAATGCGTAGTTGCTGATGTCAAAGTGGGTGAGGTCCGCTTGCATGTCTGCGTACACGTCAGCCGTACGAATCTCAACAATCCGTGTCTATGTATAGCAGGCGCAGGTTGCTACCATATGTGAACTTCATTGTGTTCTAAAAGAAGTCATACATCAGGTGCTGGGAGTGGTCGTGTATGCACGTGACATAGCAGTAGGCGGGTCTTGTGCATATGCAGGGCAGCACGGTCGTCATCAAATACTTTGTGACAATCGTAGTCTGCATATTTTTCTCCTTCTGCTGAGCGCACAAACTTAACATTGACTCGCCTTTGGAGATTATCCATTGTCTAACCGAACACGGAGTTGTTCATCAGCTTGTACAGATCCCTCTCATAGTCCCTGGTGGATCCTTATCATGGTTGATATTCATTCTAATATCGGATTCGACTTATGGGATTTGGTCACATTAGAGCGCATGGTGTAACTTAGTCCGCTTTATTCCTATCGATAGGTAGAGCCTGAGGTTCCTGTATTGGATTCGATACTTCTCTTGGTTGCGTGGGCTGGGTACCAGTTCTCAACTACCGTGGTGCTCCCCAGTGCACCCAAGAAATTCTTCTGGTAGTCTTCTGCCATCCCTCTTACACAGCCATTCGATCTGGTGCTAGTGGATACTCGTTGTGCGCACTGTTGATCGCTACAGAATATTCCATATCTACTTCGAATATATATTCGATTTTGGCATTGTCTTGTATCTATATATCTGCCCGCCTCTCCACCCACTAATTTGTCCCAGTGGGTAGGGGCTGGCGCATAACCCGACCATGCAGATTCTTAGCGTCAATGTACTGGATGGGATGTAGCTCGCTGGATTATCCCTATTAATGCCCTCTATGTATGGGTTATTTGCTTTAGTGCAGCACTGCGAGATAATGCTTGTCCAACCACGCAGACCTTTCTCAATGAATAGGTGCTTGTCATAGTCAGTAAGCAACTCAGGCAAAACAACTTGGCTCTTCAGCAGCACATCCAAGTCTAGGACTTGTATAGTAGCGGGCTGGTTCTACTACACTTTACTGCTTCTGACAGGTGTTGCGGAATATCTCAAACACGTCCGACAGGAGAAGTACGTTGGTGTGTAAGCATAGGTCATGGTTGTTACCTATGCTTGGCCACGCATGTTCCAGACCTTCTGTGTATGTTACCTCAGTGGATATGCCCCTGCTCAGACAAATGCTGTAAAACTCCTGTATAGTAGGTAGTGACATCACATCTTGAGATGAACATGTTATCCACTTTAATTGACTTGCCTCAACCTAGGTCACTTTGCGAGCAGGTAAGTAAGATGATTGTGGGCAATAGACAGTTGTACTGCTAATGATGGAGTACAAAATGATTTTACGTTACACAGTTTGTTATTGAATGTGATTGAGCCACAAAATATACATTACATGGACGGACCGATTTTTTTCCTGGAAGCAAAACAAAACATGCACTTAGTTTGCGACGCAAATATGTGGGAATATTTGGTATTGATAGGAGTCTTATTTTTATTCGAATTAGGTTAACACAGCAGATTGTCATCGTCAGATTAAAGGAAGGAAGCAACGGTTTTTTCCCCATAAAACTGGTAGTGTCATAGACCATTTGCGAGAGGCCATCTCATTTACATCCCATTGTCAGCGGGTACAACTAATTAAATCCGTCAATAGATAATCTTGCTTTTACGCAAATTACATAAATATCACGCCTTATTAGTATGCAGTAGTGGGAACATAATTGACCTAGATGTATATGCAAGAACTCCTACTTAACCAATGTGAACCTTTGCATCGCCGTATCTTGACAATAGCTGTAATGCACGTCTCAAGTTTGTCGAGAAAGTCATGTAGTGCAACGTTTGGAGTTTTTGATTTCACATTAGTTGACATTTTCATCTCATTTCAACCTCCTGAATACTGTTGTTCAATCACGAAGTTTGCTTGTCATTGATATGAACACACCTGTCCAGGTAAAGCCAGATACCAGGGTAAATGCGCACAGCTTAAGAGGCACTGTTAGTTGTTTTAGTAATGCATCTAGACTCCAGCATATAGAAACTTTCAACGCGACATCATCAACTCAATGCAGCAAACACAGACTAATGCTATAGGCTTGTTTCTTCCTACCCTTACTTGTATTAACATGATGGATGAGTAAATGCTAGTTTTGAACCGGATATATTCACCACGTGAAAAAAACAACTGTGCATGGTCACCAATCATGGACAAGATGGAAACTACGAACTGGAAGAATGAAAACTGATTCATTGCAAAAATATATGTTCAGAAAGCCATTCACAGGCAAGCCAGAATAATACCATGCTTAAAATTGCTCTTGCGATTGTATCATTATAGTACCCATAGAGCCCAAATTAGCGTGACTCAGATAAAATACAGAAGCTCGCCCAATATGTATTCATCGACATTAATTGACCAAATTGAAATCACAGGCGACATATTGAATTCACTGGAAGGCTTCAAGTGCTCAGAACATCGCAGGCAAGCATGCCAACAACTATGAATGTATGTATGTATTTGTAACAATAATATAAACGCAGTTTACGCAGACTTTAACGGGAACTGTGATTTAGATCAAAAATTATCAATATGGAATTAGATTCTGTGTATGTTTGTCCTGTCCGCATATCTTGAACGAATCATGGCTTTAATATATTAATAGAACAGAGACCATTTGTTCATTTCATTCATCAACAAGCATCCAATTAGTTGCTGCAAAGCACAATAATCAACACGCAATCTTTAAATAGTAAAGATGGATTAACTTCATAGCGGAGCAGCTGCTCAAAACAGCTAAACTAAACCCATGTTGACTTGGAATGGTAGCTAAATAAACCGATACCCACCAGCAAGGAAGTTGGTGGTTGCCTCTGGCACGGCCAATTTTGCAGATGCTTGTTATTTAGGAAGAACCTTTTTGGAAATTATATTATTATATTAAGTCGTCGTTGCTTTCGGTAACTACCAGTACACAAACTTTACATCTCGCAATCCATCCATTTGCAATGTATGTTATGATAGATCATAAAAATATAAGCAGTTCGCGCATACCACTGGCGAAGGTCATGTGCATGGTATTTGTGAAATCCCAGGTGGGATGTTTCTTCTTGACACGGATAACTGGCAGGGAAAATAGTTGTTGACATGTGTATTGGGAAGATGCTTACGCCAATTAATCAGCTCTGAATATCCGTTGATATCATTCTTCGCAAAATGTTTTACTCACGTCATTAAGAAAAGTTACCTCCTACGTTGATCAATTTTGTGTCGACAAAATATGTAAACAACTTTCCATGACCCGAGTTTGCGCAGCTTTGTATATGGAAATGCTGCATATTATTCTCGCAACCAAAATCTTCATTCTTGACTGATTTTGTTATCTTGATAATGAACTTATGATGTTCATTTCACCATGAGAAGTAGCTTCGTGTATCTACCCGCGACTAGAGCTAGCTTTGTTTGCTAAATATGGCAGTACAGCACATATCTGGGTAGCTGTTGGCAAGTTCTGCACCATGTGATTGTTTGATACATGGTAGCTGTCCCCAATGTACAATAAATGACAACCAAACACGTCTGTATATAATTCAATACTTGTACAGCTGCAAATACAGTGTGTATACTTTCCACCAAATAATTTCTTAGAAAACGAATGTTCACTCTGAGCAGTTTATATTTAACCCAGTTCGTCACTCTAACTAAATATAGGGAGGAAACAAAGAACAGCGAATAACCGCATGGGTAGCGCCGGAAAGAATTGCCTGTTTATTACAGCTATACCAGGCCATCGTCGTGACATTTGATTATGCTAAATGACTTATAAGTGGCTGAAAACATTGTTCATGGTCCTTTTGTCATAATACCACAGGCCAATTGGCTTTATCGTCACCATGGCGACTTACTTTTGACCCTTAAATGAAATGAGAATAGCGATTCAAGGGCTAATGGGCTTATTGTCGTTGGTTGGTCTAATCATCGCAGTTATTACATAACCGAGGCGCATTGATCCAATAATTACGAACGTTAATGTGGTTATACTTTCTGCGAAGTCTCGAAATCACCTGCCACTATAGTCGCTGCAACAGCGACAAGTTGATCATGCTTAAATCCATAACTTATGGATTAGATATGTAACTGCTAATATGACCACAATCTTTCTCATAAAGACAATCTTTTTACCTATGCTCTTATGAATTCATTAACACACTGCAACACATCTACGCAATCTGCCACCAAAGTGATGCAAACAGCTAAGTCACTGGATCTGTTGGATAACGTTGAGTAGAACATCTTCCATTCTCTTCCAGTCTGTTATGTCATGATTGTGGATAATCTAAAACATAGGTCATGGACGTTCGTGTTTCGTGGTCACAGGGGAATATTTGAAGACGTCGCAGCACATCATCTTGTCGGTGATGAATGCGGTACCCATACTAGAGCATACAGTATATAGTCGTCGCATTTTAACCTTTGTTTACAACTCAAGTAACAATGCTCCACAATCAATATACCCAGTGTAATTGTAAAGCCATGTATGTCAGTAACCGAACCATCACTTATTGACAAGTCGAAGGTAATTAAATTATATAGGCCACATGGGGGCTGCGCTGAAGCTTTGGTGATAAGTAAGTAATTTGTCTGTGCTCATTGATGTTGTTGTCATACATGCCTCCATCGTCGAGATGTGTCAGTGATTTCGTTCTTGGACTAAATGTGCAATACGCGAAAAAAACATATACCGATTTGTTCGTAACAGAAGACAAACCATAATTGATTGCTGCACATGCTTTCACGTACTTCACTCCCAGTTTTCTAATTTCGATGAAATTCATGCTTATACATTTTCCAGCAAGAACACGGAATGCTGCAATGTTTCTGACCTCGGAAAAATGTCGATTCTAGAATACCAGTCCTAGCGCTTGGTGTTTGCCATAACTGAGTGTTCTTAAAGTTTTGCAAATGTCTGATGAAAAAAGGGTGGCCAATATGCGCAATGTAAATACTTTGCTGAGTAGTTTATTTAGGCCGAGAAATAATAAGCAATGTACCGCCGAGTAACGAACCGTTGCGCGGATAAGTAGCTGTCTTAATGCTTTTGCCATACCGATCTTGGTGGATCGGGTAGCAGATATTGTTGATTTGGTTCTGGAATGTTGCCCTAGTGCGTTGCACATGGAGGCGATTTTGTGTTTCTCCTCTATGACTCGACTTGCATTATATAAGGTGAATGGTGTAGTCATAGGAACAGCCAACATCGTATCTACTTCAGAAAGGCATCGCAAGACCAATGTATCCAGTGATAGATAAACGTTAGATCTATTTATGGCAAGCTTATCACTTAAAAGACCGACACAACAATTGTGAATGCCATGAAAATAGATAATTCCACGTTAGTTATGAATACATGTCTGGTGTTTATGCTGTGTCAAATAGAAGCCAAGAGTATATTGCGATGAGTTGGTACATACATATTGCATTTATACCGACAAAACTATCGTCTTTTAATCATAGTGCAGACACGGCTACAAACACGTTTCACAAACACTTGGTACGGGGCGTTTTTGTGGGATCCAACAATTAGAGTAATTACACAAATAACATAAGTATTACAGTGTACCCACGAGGGTGCAGCACCATTTCGAAATATTGCGAAATCCAGGGAGAGTTGGATTACAAATATATACACCGCAAACCGTACAACCGCAAAGTACTATGATTTACCCCTCCATGGGTTGCAACATTAAGTAATCGGGATGTATACTGTAAGCTCCATAACACTATGAAGGCCATGGACGCTTTATCGGAGGCACCGCATACGACATGAACCGTATTTAAGCTGGGTTAGTACATAGCTAACCAACACACTGTACCTTGCGATAAACATGGCATTAAATAATATTATGTACCCCCTAAGCATTTCTTCACGGAAGCAGTTGTACACTTTGCAACCAGAAACTTCTTTTGGATTGATCTTAGGTACGGAGGTATAATGCTAAGGGTTTTGGAAAACACTACTTTAAAGCAATCAAAACCAACAGACTGCCGAAAGATACCGAGAGTAATTAATAATATAATTTAAATCGTTTGCACTTTCTTAAACCATTAGTTTAAACAAAATACCTTCAACTAGAAGCTTATCAAACAGAGACTTTTGTGTTCCTGTCGCAAGGACTTGGGTGTTATGCACTCGATGAATACAGATAAATATGGTTTATTCTTGCATCACCCCTGTGCACGATGCAAATCACTAGAGCCGTTGCATCTGGTAAAGCATATGGCTAAACGAGCCATTGAACTAAAGTGCTGCTGTATCTATTAATCAGCAAACGTGATATATAGCCTCAATATTCTAATTATAACACTCTGAGGTGCTGATGCATTATCCTGGCTCTTTCACGATTTAAACAGTTATGAATGATGGTGTGTTATTTCTTTGAAGAAAATATACTTCCTTATCCATTAAATTTGCATGAATCCATGTTAGCATCCAAATGTGGAATATAGCTACACATTGTGATGGTCTCTCAAGATTGTGATTCACTTATATTTAGCCGACAAGTACTTCGACCAGTGAGCACTCAATTACCCTAACGTGAAATCATAAGCATCTTAACCCTATGTACCGCCAACTAAAGTCATTACTGTACAATCGTGTATTTTACTCCACTGAAAATGTCGTCTATTACTGGTATTTCAAGTTTTTATATGATAACCCATTTAATGTTACCCGTGTATATATAGATTGGGAGTCATACAATATGTTTATCTGTATTGATACATGACCACCTATCAACTATAAAAACCCCAATTTATTTATTTGAACTCTTGATGCCCCACACCGATTGTGCCCCTTCAAGAAACAGGACAAGTAAAGTCTCGTAGTTCTGCTTAAAAATGTTTATATTGAAGAGCTTGTCAGGCCATAATTGACAAATGCAGAAGTCACGGTCTAGTATATTGTGAATAACTGGAGTAAAATAATCCAAATTAAGTTTATATCTTGTAAATACATGAGATGTTATTGCACCCAAAAGCATCGTTTGCCGTTCACCAGTCTATAACCACATCGGCCCAAGGGCAGGTGCATTCCGCATATTCTGTGAGACAATACACTATTGAAGCGTGGGAAAGTAGCATTGACGGAGATTTGCTTCAGGTAATATCCTGTCATAACGATAATAATCATGATCTATGCCCCCCCCCCCCATGTCTTCTACATAACTTTATTAAGATCAATGCTTTAATCCGCGATAGCCTATTGCCATTTTCGAACTTAACTTCGATGAAAGTGGTGGAAAAAAGAAATTAATGCATGTTGAAGGGTTCAATACTACGACCACGTCAGAGAACTTAACCACCTTAAAATGACCCGATGTTGAGTATGTGTGGTTTGTTTTTTTTTTGTTTTTTTGGAAGCCCGAAAAACATGGCGCAACGCAGCACAATATATTTTTTTTAATTTGAAGAACACAACCATTTTAAACCAATCGGACCCATGCTTCCTAGGCAATGTCGTACTAAGTTATATAAAAAGTAACCTCTGCTAATTCAATTGATAGTATGCGTCCGATACAGCGTCAAGTGGTACAATGTCCGTTGAGGGTGTGGTGGTGTCGTAAAGTTGTCGAAACAAATCGTTGTCAGGCTCTGGACATGCAACAATTGAGGAGCCTATTGCAGCTGCTTACCCGTCCAATTCCTGCAAAGCACATGCTATTTTTACTCGGCACATGCGCGCTATGTAGTATGTATTGCATGCGGAACACGTAGCAATGACTATCGGTTCATATCGCCATTGTACGACGGCAATAGTTATCATTTAACTCGCACTGCTACGCAATATAGTCCAGTTAGCTGTAATCAACACCATAGTTCATCCTGATTCTTGCCGCCAGCTTACTTACCCTCATTCGTAACACGTGTGGCCATTCAGTTGGTTTACATTAATGTACGCAGCGGTATTTTTGAGCTTTCGAGATGATTTAGATCCGCTGCCTTTATTGGCTAAGATGCCTTATATTATTTTCCTATTGTTAAACGAACCTTCAGCTATGCCCATCGTTCACTACAATTTAAATTGCCATACGTGGCGCAGTATTGGACTACTTATGGGTTGTGACGCTACTCATGCCTTCTGGCAGCGAGATTTGGGATCATCAGCATGCTACTCCACCCATCACGGCCATAATTTGTCGTCTACTTTGCTTGATTATTTAATAGCACATGTCATTATTAGTTATTTCCATGACAATGGTTTCCTTATTTTTGCTAAACATATGAGCTGCAAACCCAAGAGATATTCCTGTCCTGCCTTAATACAAATGCGCTATTAAAACAGGAGCAATTAATGTTGAAAGCTGTGAGTATTGATTTATGACGATATGACAGGTTCATTGCGATATCCAAGCCAGTGCGTACGACTGGCACAATACAATTACATTACAACTCGGACTTTATGGCACCTGCAAGAAAATGGGCAATAAAATATCACTGGCATGGGGGTATTTGGCGATATCCCGCCAGTTTCAGCTCTAATTAAAACTGTTGGCAGAATGTTTGAAATGTATATGCAGATGTAAAGGTGTGAAAACTTCAAGCAGAGTATATCTCTTACGAATAAGCAACAGTACATCTACACATAGGATGTATCTGAAAGCACATTCAGCTTCAAAAAGCGTTATAATTTACTTGCAAAGACATTGGCAGGCAGCTTGAGTATTTGTTTCAATGGCTGCAAACATAACACTGCAACATTACGATCAGTATTCTGTAACAACAGATAATGCTCTTTGAAATTTGTCTCTCAGCTTTATACCGATCAATAGAGTGATCCAAGTCAACCAATAACCAGACGTGATGAGTACAACCATATGCGCAAAGTAAATACAAAAGAAGCAGCATCGTATATTTGAGCAAGCAGTGTCATATATGGCGATGCATAACCACTGTATATCGCTGGATTATTTATTTTCCTATGATCATGTCGCCGTTAAAACGGTAGTTGGACCTAATATGAAGCAGACTCAACTGTGCTCCGGGCACTTGGAAGATTGCTTATTTACCTGGCATCCATACATGGAAAATCATAGATAGCATTGTATCCTAGAAAAACGAATCAATAATTCTTAACAAGGGAAGTGACACTATTAAAAAGTGATTGCACTATCATCTGCATATTAGCGAGATGGCTCAGGGCCATGGCATACATGTAATTTAGATTCATCAAGCACATTTCCATTACGTTAGCAATACGATAACCTGTATGTTTTGTTGTCATCGTACTCGGAATAATCCAATGTTGTTTTATGCGTATGAATCGAAAAACACGCATCAATTACGATCCAAGCCATTTCCTCAGTATCAATGACCTTACAAAACTGCTAACTCCAAGAATGAAATCGTTGCTGAATATCAACCCATAGGTGCACGTTGATTCAAAAGCACACCAATCGGAGTAGAAATAATCCACAATACAGCAATACTCACAGGGCTAGGTAATTCTCATATTCTTTGCTGAAAGATTATCTGGACCCACAAATGAGTATGGTATCAGCATCCATTGCTCACTGATATTTTCAAGGTAATATATAAAGGTAATGCGGCGATCACCACGGCATGTTTATAATGATACATGTGACATTCAGGAATGTAACATATATTAGAGCGGTAAGCAGTTCCAGCAGAGCGAAGTGAGAGTGATGTCCGATACCTATAGATGCGATGGAAACACATTGTTTATTATGGCATGTACCTTGCATGTACAAAAAAATGCATCATATTTGGGAACGTGAGTTATGGCTTTTCGGTGATCTCCCGTTTTGTGAAGTTTGTTTTTTCTTGTCTTGAATACTTGAAGGAGTGTATGAACGCTGTTATCTCCTTATTGTCTTCTTTCTAATATGCAGAGAATGTAATTTCGAAAATCACATATTATCTGCTAGAACATCAGACAAGTACGTGAGGAGCAAATAAAGAACAACGCTCAATATGTCGATAATTTGTAGACAATCCCCTGATGCATTTTGGGCAGAGGTAAAATACAAATTTGCTTGGTAGTAGTATGACAATAATGCGTGAAGCAATATCCAACCTCATATTGTGAACCAAGTATATTACCATCAACAACAGGATTAGGGCAACATATTGTTTCGATCTCCAACAAAATGGTGCACCGATTGCAGGCAGACGCGAGGATAACAGAAGGTATTAGCGCAATTTTATATTACCCGTGTATAACTTTCCTCGATTAATCAGCGTAGGTGCCAGTGTAATTGAAGGAGATCAATGTTACTTCGCGCTAAGGGACATAACAGCAGAAGTTTTGTTCGCCGCAAAAGTGTCAGCCCTAATACGTTTGTTGGGCCACGTTCCCTATCCAGTACTCCAACATCTGCGTGAAAATGTACTTTAGAGCATCAACAGCCAAGTCATGTTATCCATATAATAAAATGAGGCGAAGGGATGATGGCGAATCTCTTTTGTTGCTATTTCCAGGAGAAGCAGGCAATAATTTTCGTCCTCGCGTTGATCATATGAATATCCCTCAGAATGAATGCATTATTGTTTATGGCAATATAACTAGTTCGGGCTTATTGCTGTTGATGGCATTAACGAAATTAATGATGAGTGAGCCGTCTCTCAGTAATGTGGTGATAACAATAGTTATGATATAAGAGCATAATACATCACCATCTAGCCATTGGAAGTGTACTCCGTACATTTCATGCGCATGAGTAATCAATTAAATTATCACTTTACTCAAATGAAGATCAGGTTACTTGATTGAGTTGATACTCAGCAATCGCAATATTTTACATTTGCTTAACGGCATCAGACGGTGCATGCCACGGTTAATTGCAATGGCGGTATCTTATGGCGACGTAAGTAGCGGCAATATTCTGACAACTAGTTTCGACAATCAAATCCTCGGTTCCCTGACATGGGATGTGATCACAATGAAACATATATGCTTTGGTCTGATATTAATCAGATAGGTAATTACCCATGTCGTTATTAACAGTATCTAACGTTGACTACACGGCATATAACAATTCGATGAAGCTAGCATGTTAATCAAACAAAGCTTTTGATCCGAAACAATTGTCGGCTGCCATTTTCTCTTTTTCAGTATGCCAGCCTATTATTCGTCAAATATAATCTTGCAAGCTTAAATGTTTAGCACGTCTTTTTTTATTGTTATAAATAGCAAACTAGCCCTGGGATTCAATTACCAATACAGGCAATGTGGCACAATGTCTTGAATCGGTTTGCAGTTTGTTGTTGCTTTCTATGGCTTCGTTTCATCTCATAACAGCAACAAGGTGATCATTGTGTTGCTAATGATCAGACCCCACAGACCTACATAGCCGGGTTTTATTAAGTGCATGCGTCTGCAAGAAAATATATCTTACCTTCTACCTGCATTGTTTGGCCGCGGCTTGCTCTTAAAGCGGATGAATATGAGATCATCAAGAATCACAAGGGTTGAATTTCATTTTGTTCCACCTTTCAACTTATCACATCAGGTAGTTGCAGTCAACGACCAGGTGATAAGCTATCCGCAGTTGGGTTATTAAGCTTTACATTGACAGAGAATTCAGTTAATGTAACAGCTAGCAATTATTCAGCACTATGTTCATTGCGCAATCAACATTGCCCTACATATCGGGAGTTCAATGAGGACACGTTGAACCAGCTTGTGTCTGCAACGAACGGCAACTTTTGCACACATTTACCCCAAGGTGCTATCACATCAAACAGGAATGACAATCTGAGCATTCAAATACAATACCTGCTCGTAATAAATTTATGATTAGTGGGAATGCGAACCCTAGAAAACGAAATAAATTGATAATAAATGATTACAGAAGCTGGAATCTATTGGATCTTTACATATCCCACTAATATATAGCAGGGATCACAGAAACCCAAGCTCCAGGGTCAGAGCCCCGCAAAATTGACAGCGGACTCACAGTTGAATCACTCGTGGGCCTCGTGGTCCCGCGGACGATCATGGGCCTCCTGACCCACTTTAGAGGGAAGAGCGTTCACGCGATGTGAAAGAAGATTATTTCTTATCGTAACGGAGGTTCATCAATTTATGTTGACATATCTGACCATGTTATGAGCAAATCAATTTCAACAAACAACTACGGACGCTTGAAAACAAAGCGACTTAGTTAGGGATACTTTTTGATGGATCGATCGGGACTCGCTTACTGTGGTTTGGGTAATATTTGTGGTGATGGCCTGTGGACGACCCGCTGGCTGTGGTGCAGGTTGGTGGCATGGGGAGTTGTGTAGGTGTTGAATGATTTGTGAAAGATGGGTAAGGAAAATATGGCGAGGGACATCATGTGTTAAAATTGCGTGTGTGAATTGCATTCACTAACAATCAATGATATTTAAATGTTGGTCGGATGAGCGGGGAGATGGGTTTTGGGTCTGGTTTGGAAAATGATGAATCGCTGGTGATGAACTAAATATGCTAGATTTTTATTGTGCCGCTTAGTAAATTCGAGGCTCTGTTAAACACGTTTCGTCCAGTTAAATAATTTCCTTCATGGGTAATTTATTGCAACATTTGCTGTGGTATTTGCCAAATTTGGAAAGAGTTTTAATTACTTTAAGGTATTGTAACCAGGAATAAGAAAAATGTAGCAAACCAAACGACCCAATGACCCTTGTGGTAAAGGCGATGTACCGTAATCCAATACTAAATGGGATTTCAAACCAGCAAACCATCAAATGCGATGCTGCAACACTTCATCTACGAGCAACCATATCCATACATTTGTTGGTTATAAAACTATCTCTCAACCATAATTCAAGTGTAGCATCAAAGCAAAGAATTTTTTACGTTTTAAAAGTTCAAACCAAGCTTCCCACGATTGTTTCGTACATTGTGCTCAGATGCTTCTAGCTGTATGATATCTTTTTCTACGGCATAAAACGCGCACAATCAATACACATCAACACAGCTTTGCATACACTGACATGCCCGCTGCGACGTAGGAGCTATTCTTCTCTTTCTTTACATTATAATGAAATAATTAACAATTCGCAGATTGATATAAATGAGGTGGTCTTCCATTGTTTCTGTTTGAGGACACGTTATCATAACAAAACCAGAGGCTGCCCATATGGATGTTGACTAGACCAAAAGTGGCAAATGGTACTGATTTATTCTGCAAAGTACCATTTAGTTAATTTACAAACATATAAGCAATCATTGAGTATCACCAGTCATTGATACTTGTGATATATTATAAAACTATCGAAGATCAGTCGGTTTGGGTGAAATGAGCGCCATTTATGGAAATAATAACAATAATTACTTAATAAACTTTGGAAAAAGCGTGCATTCTCCTCATCGGAAGCGGTCATGTTGGTGCGCACATTTTGGTGACCTCACAGGCTCAAGCCCTTCTCCAGATCGACTGCTGCTTACATCGCACTTGATGCTAACGTCAATGTTTCTCGTCAACGTTTCACTGATTGGTGCTTAGGATTACCGTTTTCCAGTAAACAATTGCTTCAACAAATTCATCGACCAACGCTGATGTGTCCGTATGAAAGCGGTATGTTTCCAAACCACAGGATTACAAACTGAACTGATGAAGGATCTTGTTCCTTAAAGCCTGATCTGTCAGTGGTGATGGGCCAGTCTTACTTGGAGTTACTTTAAAAATAAATCGTCTTTCCGAATAAAATGTCATCACTTGAACACCGCAACATAATGCATACAAGTAGTAGCTACCAGAGTTACTGAATGACAGCGCACTGCCAGTAAATAACGCGACCGCTTGCTAGTGTTGTGTACGCCAGTATTCAAATCGACGGCGTAAATGTCTTTTTTTCATCAGAGTAATTACCTGGTGGCCAGTCACAGTTGATTTACAGTCACATTCGGCTCAATGATATAAAACAACTTCGATACTTGGTCAATAGATAGACGTTAGTTTGACGCACAAACGATCTCTGTAGCTATGAAAAACCAGTTCTTGAACACGGAGCGTCTCAACGCGGAAGTCAGTCTCGTGACCAATCTAATCAGTAAAAATACAAGCACATTAGAGGTAGTCAGATGTATGGGAAGGGATGGGAACAGATGTCCTTTTTTTATACGCGACGTCGAAAACAAGTGCACAGTTTTCCGATATACTCAAAGCGTTCGATCTACATAGAGCGATTACCGTCCGAGAAGCTTGTTCCCGGTCGGGAGTGTTCCGAACATACGTGTTCCACTTACTAAGCTTATCTCCATAAACCTTTGAGGGGCAGTTTCAACCCTGTGACTGCAAATGGCAAGGATACATTAGTTATATGGCCAATGGCCAAGGTACGTGATTTTGGAACGAATATCCAAACGCAGCACACGCTTTCACGCCATTTTATCTACGCATATACACACTCACACTTACACACATACACACCAATGTACAAATATATATATATATATATATATATATAGAGATATATATATATATATATATATATATATATATATAGATATATATATATATAGATATAGATATATATATATATATATCTATATATATAGAGAATATATAGATTTATATATATAGAGATATATATATATATATATATATATATATATATATATATATATATATATATATATATATATATATATATATATATATCTATTTATATATATAGTATAGATATATATATATATATATCTCTCTCTATCTCTATATATATATATATATATATATGTATATATATCTATATATATATATATATATATATATATATATATATATATATATATATATATATATGATACGTAAATATACATATAAATATATGTACATATATTGCTATTTCAAAAACCAAACCCGAATATGGTTTTCAATATAGTAGCAATATGTTAGAGTCTGCCGGCTAAAAATAAGGCAAGCAAGGGTAAGGGGGTTACTATGCATTTGCGTTCAGGGTTTGAATTATGTATGCCCATCAGATGGCATATATTTCCCCCTAAACAAGCATTCAGCATTTTTATTGCTACGTGTTTGATGCTGGCCGCTGTCTTATGGTCGGGGCGGTTATTGGTTTGCATTTCATGCCGAGATTGGGATGTTATGAATTGTGACAGTCGTATAAGTACTGATCAAGCCTGATGAGCATTTGATAAGACCGTAACAGGTTTCGTGCCGGGCACATATGTACCAAAATACTCCCCCAGGGGTCAGGAGTCGAGGGGGAGATGGGTTGCCAAACCGTAAACCTGACGTTTACTGAGATTAACACCTCCGCTGCAATCGATCAACTGAATTTGACCTGCAATTAATACCGAAGAAACCAAACACATGAACCCACATATTTTGCACTAATTTAACCGTTGTTGTTTCCATGAATCTGTATAACCAATTATACATTTGTTTATGTATAACAATGAAATACCTTACACCGACACTTATTATTAAAAATTTTCCTGCAGATATTAGTAATTTCCCATACGATCATGCTCAAGAGCATTTATGCTTGGAATTAACTTTACTATATTATGTCATTCTTCAATTATGCAGGTTGTGCCATTACTCTTTAATCTAGCATACTGAAATTATCGGATTGCATCAAAGACGTTTCAGTTACTTGAATAAGCAAACATGATACCGTATTACAAGGTAATTATACCGTTATGTAGTCATTTTAATTAAAATATATGACTTAGTCCACTGGTAGTAGCTGCTAAAACCAATTGAGTTTAATACGTCTAATGTATTGGCCATCAGGCCATATGGAAAAGCCGACGCCTAAACCCTTTGGGAATTGAGGTATTGGAAAACAATCCTTGTCTGATAGAGGGCACGGTTGAACATGGTAAAATTTTTACTGAACGACTGCCTTGTTTAGCGTTAATGGTTACATGATGGGGTTTTTTATCACGGTTATTCATATCGCATCAATGACGGGGCGGGTAAAGCAACGGTTATAAGAAGTTACAATATTGCAATGGCTTTCATTAAGGTTATCCTTACCGATAGGCGGTATACAGACAAAACGTATTATTTAGCGCGTCGTGTGCCATAGGCTACTATTGATTGCAGGTAATAGCAAATAAACTTCAAACATGGTGCTGAACTAATCAATCCAGTGCAAAGGAGCGACATAATGCGCTGTATTGTTGATCGCAAACGAAGCCCTTCTTGGCGCAAGTAATATAATTGCCAATATAAACAATGCCATAGAAAAAAAGTCTTTTGGGCTGGAGCCGTACATGCTTATTTGATAGTAAGCCCCTGCGGATTTTAACAAATTACCATCGGCGTATTTGATCGCATTTAATTTGAAGTTAGCGTTTTAACAATGATACCAGCATGATGTTTACACTGGGTGCATTTGCAAATCCGTTGGACAATACAAAGGCCCGACGTTCTTATGGATGGTAAATAACAAAGGACAATATGATGATTGCACTGCATAATATTGTCAGAGGGTGTTTGGAGACGCCAATTCGCTGGGTGAAGTGTACAGGACGTTTGTGGATCATTGTATTGAATCTAGATCATGCCGTTTTTATTCCAACCCCAACTTGTAACATATTATATGTAGTCAATAATTTCTAGGGTCTATTAAGAATATTTGTTTTCACAAACGTCAAGAGTGACAAGTATTGAACCACTTGGTCAAGTGTGAATAAGAGCTCTATCGCTACCCGCAGCATGGTCGGAGTTGACGTCACGCGCGAATTCCTCGAGTTATATGAGGTTAAGGTTTTGTTAATCCTGAGTAAGACTCACGATGTATTACTGGCATTCATTCTACTTGACTAGGTAGTAAAAGGGTACAGGTTTGCATGCTACAATAATCTCTCGATCGACTGACAGCATCATAATGCATTTGAACCCAGTAGCATTTTCGCCAGTCGTTTCGTGTTGGATTACCACACAGAAAGCGTGCAGCGTAAAAGGTCCGTCATGTCATTTTTGCTTACCTAATGCAAATTTACACAAACATGGCGTACGTTTCTCGTCCATAATACGTATAACTGTGCCTTATTTAGCATGTCAATTCTGATTATCATGAGGTCGTCTCTAACTGTGAAAAATAACGGTATTCATTCAAAAGCAGAAAAGACAGCCTGGTCGACAAGCTTTGTTTGGCATGCATAATGCATGGTAAATGTCAAAAGAGATTTGTAAATGCTGCTAAGTTATGCAAGTCAGCTCCTGTTGCAGGTGAGTTGATTAGCAACGACTTGGAGTCAGTGACAATCAATGCGGGGATCTGTTGCCATCATACCTAAAATGTTCGACATATGTGAGCTGCAAAATGACTTAATTCCGCTATGACTTATTTGCATCACAATTCAGGGCCGGTGTTGATTAGAAATGAAAGGACCGGATAATAGTCTTTTCAATTGGGTTACACAGCCATTTGATCCTTTTCTCTTTGCCTGGAATATATGGACACATACTTCAGAGAGCGACACGAAGTAGAAACCATTGTAACTGTATTATGACTGGATGTAACGCGTTATCATTTAAATGTACTAATAACAAAATGTGTACACAGTTTATGCAGGTATTTGTACAGAAAGCTCTTTTCTTCTTGTTATTTTCCTTCTTAGCGGGTCAGCATTACTTTTGTTTTGCTTAAAGTACAACCTTATGTTGCGTATATGTCAAATTACAATGGTGATTGGTCGCCTTCAATTGACTTCCGCTGCATATCAAATTTGCATGGCATGATATGACGATTGATTTGTATCAACCCAGCCCAGCCCGCTAGCATGCGCTTGAAGTACAATTGAACGATAAACGGAAGAAACGACACTGTCCGTTTGACTTTTGACTATGTGTACCACTGCAAATAGACATATTTTCAACGATAAGCATGGCAGATACTCTAGAAAATTGTGCTTAGATAGATAGATACAAGCTGCAATGATATCCAAACTAGCGGAGCTGCCATGTCCACTGCAGCACATCACACGAATTCGTCCATAGAAGCAGGCGTCTTAATTATACGCGGAGTTATTTGCTTATTATACGCATGTATAGCCTTTAACATGCTTAATTTAACGCGCGACTTGAATGACAGAGTAAGCCTGAGTTAGCATCAGCATCAGCTGAATTTTCTACTACATCTTACGATGTCATTCTCACTGGGATCACATGTGTAAATATACTTTTTTTGTAGCTCTTTGTGAGTCATCACTTGTTATATACGTACTGATAAGGTGGACACGATGAACGAGCTACAAGTCGGGTCAATTGTAAAGGCTTCAGCCAACCATCTATTTGAAGGGAGGTTTGCGTAACATAATGACAGCATCCTTCATGTAACCATCTATATTTAGCTCAAACTAGGAACACAAGTGCTCTGTACCCGTGAGACATGCATCACTACAGCTATTCGTCTTGCAATTACTCCTGGGTTGTTTTTAGCAAAGCACGACTGGACGTCAAGTACTATAGAAAATAACGGCTCATCTCACTTAATTCAATCATCTTGCACCAGTTCCGCTTATATAGGGTTTTCGATTTTTTTTCTATGTAATTTTTATTGTTTTCTAAGATGACCACCAACAGGGCTACGGGTGCTACGAGTCAAACGGGGAGAGTGACACCTTGTTGATATGTAGCTCATATATCTTTTGAACATAACTGCAAAGCATGTTCATCCCATGGCAGAACTGCTTCTATGTGATAAAATACGCCAGGGATTACGCATGGTGTAGGTTCTTCTTCAATGCAACATTCGTCACTCGCTTTGCCTTTTTAATCTTGCCAACGTTAGACATCAGGATCGAGTACGTCACTGGGCACTGACCAATAAACCCTTTGATAGGCACACCAGCGCGCACATTTATCCCAAGACGATATTATTGGAGCTGATGTGGAGTGTGTTATTAATGCGTAGTTGCTGATGTCAAAGTGGGTGATGTCCGCTTGCATGTCTGCGTACACGTCAGCCGTACGAATCTCAACAATCCGTGTCTATGTATAGCAGGCGCAGGTTGCTACCATATGTGAACTTCATTGTGTTCTAAAAGAAGTCATACATCAGGTGCTGGGAGTGGTCGTGTATGCACGTGACATAGCAGTAGGCTGGTCTTGTGCATATGCAGGGATGCACGGTCGTCATCAAATACTTTGTGACAATCGTTGTCTGCATATTTTTCTCCTTCTGCTGAGCGCACAAACCTAACATTGACTCGCTTTTGGAGATTATCCATTGTCTAACCGAACACGGAGTTGTTCATCAGCTTGTACAGATCCCTCTCATAGTCCCTGGTGGATCCTTATCATGGTTGATATACATTCTATTGTCGGATTCGATTTATGGGATTTGGTCACATTAGAGCGCATGGTGTTACTTAGTCCGCTTTATTCCTAGCGATAGGTAGAGCCTGAGGTTCCTGTATTGGATTCGATACTTCTCTTGGTTGCGTGGGCTGGGTACCAGTTCTCAATTACCTTGGTGCTCCCCAGTGCACCCAAGAAATTCTTCTGGTAGTCTTCTGCCATCCCTCTTACACAGCCATTCGATCTGGTGCTAGTGGATACTCGTTGTGCGCACTGTTGATCGCTACAGAATATTCCAGATCTACTTCGAATATATATTCGATTTTGGAATTGACTTCTATCCATATATCTGCCCGCCTCTCCACCCACTAATTTGTCCCAGTGGTTAGGGGCTGGCGCATCACCCGACCATGCAGATTCTTAGCGTCAATGTACTGGATGGGATGTAGCTCGCTGGATTATCCCTATTAATGCCCTCTATGTATGGGTTATTTGCTTTAGTGCAGCACTGCGAGATAATGCTTGTCCAACCACGCAGACCTTTCTCAATGAATAGGTGCTTGTCATAGACAGTAAGCAACTCAGGCAAAACACCTTGGCTCTTCAGCAGCACATCCAAGTCTAGGACTTGTATAGTAGCGGGCTGGTTCTACACTTTACTGCTTCTGACAGGTGTTGCGGAATATCTCAAACACGTCCGACAGGAGAAGCATGTTTGTGTGTAAGCATAGGTCATGGTAGTTACCTATGCTTGGCCACGCATGTTCCAGACCTTCTGTGTATGTTATAGTCGTCAGTGGATATGCCCTGCTCAGACAAATTGCTGTAAAACTCCTGTATAGTAGGTAGTGACATATCACATCTTGAGATGAACATGTTATCCACTTTAATTGACTTGCCTCAACCTAGGTCACTTTGCGAGCAGGTAAGTAAGATGATTGTGGGCAATAGACAGTTGTACTGCTAATGATGGAGTGCAAAATGATTTTACGTTACACAGTTTGTTATTGAATGTGATTGAGCCACAAAATATACATTACATGGACGGACCGATTTTTTTCCTGGAAGCAAAACAAAACATGCACTTAGTTTGCGACGCAAATATGTGGGAATATTTGGTATTGATAGGAGTCTTATTTTTATTCGAATTAGGTTAACACAGCAGATTGTCATCGTCAGATTAAAGGAAGGAAGCAACGGTTTTTTTCCCATAAAAACTGGTAGTGTCATAGACCATTTGCGAGAGGCCATCTCATTTACATCCCATTGTCAGCGGGTACAACTAATTAAATCCGTCAATAGATAATCTTGCTTTTACGCAAATTACATAAATATCACGCCTTATTAGTATGCAGTAGTGGGAACATAATTGACCTAGATGTATATACAAGAACTTCTACTTAACCAATGTGAACCTTTGCATCGCCGTATCTTGACAATAACTGTAATGCACGTCTCAAGTTTGTCGAGAAAGTCATGTCGTGCAACTTTTGGAGTTTTCGATTTCACATTAGTTGACATTTTCATCTCATTACAACCTCCTGAATACTGTTGTTCAATCACGAAGTTTGCTTGTCATTGATATGAACACACCTGTCCAGGTAAAGCCAGATACCAGGGTAAATGCGCACAGCTTAAGAGGCACTGTTTGTTGTTTTAGTAATGCATCTAGACTCCAGCATATATAAACTTTCAACGCGACATCATCAACTCAATGCAGCAAAC
Organism: Urechis unicinctus; assembly: GCA_034190875.2. Taxonomy (NCBI): domain Eukaryota; kingdom Metazoa; phylum Annelida; class Polychaeta; order Xenopneusta; family Urechidae; genus Urechis; species Urechis unicinctus. Next base: position 35,961,426 of record CM067343.1, read on the forward strand.
GCAGACTAATGCTATAGGCTTGTTTCTTCCTACCCTTACTTGTATTAACATGATGGATGAGTAAATGCTAGTTTTGAACCGGATATATTCACCACGTGAAAAAAACAACTGTGCATGGTGACCAATCATGGACAAGATGGAAACTACGAACTGGACAAATGAAAACTGATTCATTGCAAATTATATGTTCAGAAAGCCATTCACAGGCAAGCCAGAATAATACCATGCTTAAAATTGCTCTTTCGATTGTATCATTATAGTACCCATAGAGCCCAAATTAGCGTGACTCAGATAAATACAGAAGCTCGCCCAATATGTATTCATCGACATTAATTAACCACATTGAAATCACAGGCAAAATATTACATTCACTGGAAGGCTTCAAGTGCTCAGAATATGCCAGGCAAGCATGCCAACAACTATGAATGTATGTATGTATTTGTAACAATAATATAAACGCAGTTTACGCAGACTTTAACGGGAACTGTGATTTAGATCAAACATTATCAATATGGAATTAGATTCTGTGTATTTTTGTCTTGTCCGCATATCTTGAAAGAATCATGGCTTTAATATATTAATAGAACAGAGACCATTTGTTCATTTCATTCATCAACAAACATCCAATTAGTTGCTGCAAAGCACAATAATCAACACGAAAGCTTTAAATAGTAAAGTTGGATTAACTTCATAGCGGAGCAGCTGCTAGAAACAGCAAAACTAAGCCCATGTTGACTTTGATTGATAGCTAAATAAACCGATACCCACTAGTAAGGAAGTTGCTGGTTGCCTCTGGCACGGCCAATTTTGCAGATGCTTGTTATTTTGGAAGAACCTTTTTGGAAATTATATTATTATTATTATTATTATTATTATTATTAAGTCATCGGCGTGCTTTCGGTAAATACCAGTACACAAACTTTACATCTCGCAATCCATCCATTTGCAATGTATGTTATGATAGATCATAAAAATATAAGCAGTTCGCCCATACCACTGGCGAAGGTCATGTGCATGGTATTTGTAAAATCCCAGGTGGGATGTTTCTTCTTGACACGGATAACTGGCAGGGAAAATAGTTGTTGACATGTGTATTGGGAAGATGCTTACGCCAATTAGCCAGCTCTGAATATCCGTTGATATCATTCTTCGCAAAATGTTTTACTCACGTCATTAAGAAAAGTTACCTCCTACGTTGATCAATTTTGTGTCGACAAAATATGTAAACAACTTTCCATGACCCGAGTTTGCGGAGCTTTGTATATGGAAATGCTGCATATTACTCTCACAACCAAAATCTTCATTCTTGACTGATTTTGTTATCTTGATAATGAGCTTATGATGGTCATTTCACCGTGAGAAGTAGCTTCGTTTATCTACCCGCGACTAGAGCTAGCTTTGTTTGCTAAATATGGCAGTACAGCAATATCTGAGTAGCTGTTGGCAAGTTCTGCACCACGTGATTGTTTGATACATGTTAGCTGTCCCCAATGTACAATAAATGACAACCAAACACGTCTGTATATAATTCAATACTTGTACAGCTGCAAATACAGTGTGTATACTTTCCCTCAAATAATTTCTTAGAAAACGAATATTCACTCTGAGCAGTTTATATTTAACCCAGTTCGTCACTCTAACTAAATATAGGGAGGAAACAAAGAACAGCGAATAACCGCATGGATAGCGCCGGAAAGAATTGCCTGTTTATTAACTTATCAAGCTATACCAGGCAGGCCATCGTGAGATTTGATTATGAGAAATGACGTATAAGTGGGCTGAAAACACATTATTCATGGTCCTTTTGTCATAATACCACAGGCCAATTGGCTTTATCGTCACCATGGCGACTTACTTTTACCCTTAAATGAAATGGGATATAGCGATTCAAGGGCTAATGTGGTTGTGCTTATTGTCGTTGGTTGGTCTAATCATCGCAGTTATTACATAACCGAGGCGCATTGATCCAATAATTACGAACGTTAATGTGGTTATACTTTCTGCGAAGTCTCGAAATCACCTGCCACTATAGTCGCTGCAACAGCGACAAGTTGATCATGCTTAAATCCATAACTTATGGATTAGATATGTAACTGCTAATATGACCACAATCTTTCTCATAAAGACGATCTTTTTATCTATGCTCTTATGAATTCATTAACACACTGCAACACATCTACGCAATCTGCCACCACAGGGATGCAAACAACATAGGTCATGGACGTTCGTGTTTCGTGGTCACAGGGGAATATTTAAAGACGTCGCAGCACATCATCTTGTCTGTGATGAATGCGGTACCCATACTTGAGCATACAGTATATAGTCGTCGCATTTTAACCTTTGTTTACAACTCAAGTTTATCAATGCTCCACAATCAATATACCCACTGTAATTGTAAAGCCATGTATGTCAGTAACCGAACCATCACTTATTGACAAGTCGAAGGTAATTAAATTATATAGGCCACATGCGCTGCAGCTTTGGTGATAAGTAAGTAATTTTGTCTGTGCTCATTGATGTTGTTGTCATACATGCCTCCATCGTCGAGATGTGTCAGTGATTTCGTTCTTGGACTAAATGTGCAATACGCGAAAAAAATATACCGATTTGTTCATAACAGAAGACAAACCATAATTGATTGCTGCACATGCTTTCACGTACTTCACTCTAATTTCGATGAAATACATGCTTATACATTTTCCAGCAAGAACACGGAATGCTGCAATGTTTCTGACCTCGGAAAAATGTCGATTCTAGAATACTAGCGATAGAGTCCTAGCGCTTGGTGTTTGCCATAACTGAGTGTTCTTAAAGTTTTGCAAATGTCTGATGAAAAAAGGGTGGCCAATATGCGCAATGTAAATACCTTTGAAATGCTTTGCTGAGTAGTTTATTTAGGCCGAGAAATAATAAGCAATGTACCGCCGAGTAACAAACCGTTGCGCGGATAAGTAGCTGTCTTAATGCTTTTGCCATACCGATCTTGGTGGATCGGGTAGCAAATATTGTTGATTTGGTTCTGGAATGTTGCCCCTAGTGCGTTGCACATGGAGGCGATTTTGTTTCTCCTCTATGACTCGACTTGCATTATATAAGGTGAATGGTGTAGTCATAGGAACAGCCAACATCGTATCTACTTCAGAAAGGCATCGCAAGACCAATGTATCCAGTGATGGATAATCGTTAGATCTATTTATGGCAAGCTTATCACTTAAAAGACCGACATAACAATTGTAAATGCTATGAAAATAGATAATTCCACGTTAGTTATGAATACATGTCAAGAGTATATTGCGATGAGTTGGTACATACATATTGCATTTATACAGACAAAACTATCGTCATTTAATTATAGTGCAGACACGGCTACATGCACGTTTCACAAACACTTGGTACGGGGCGTTTTTGTGGGATCCAACAATTAGAGTAATTACACAAATAAAAATGTTTATATTGAAGAGCTTGTCAGGCCATAATTGACAAATGCAGAAGTCACGGTCTAGTATATTGTGAATAACTGGAGTAAAATAATCCAAATTAAGTTTATATCTTGTAAATACATGAGATGTTATTGCACCCAAAAGCATCGTTTGCCGTTCACCAGTCTATAACCACATCGGCCCAAGGGCAGGTGCATTCCGCATATTCTGTGAGACAATACACTATTGAAGCGTGGGAAAGTAGCATTGACGGAGATTTGCTTCAGGTAATATCCTGTCATAACGATAATAATCATGATCTATGCCTCCCCCCCCCCCATGTCTTCTACATAACTTTATTAAGATCAATGCTTTAATCCGCGATAGCCTATTGCCATTTTCGAACTTAACTTCGATGAAAGTGGTGGAAAAATTAAATTAATGCATGTTGAAGGGTTCAATACTACGACCACGTCAGAGAACTTAACCACCTTAAAATGACCCGATGTTGAGTATGTATGGTTTGTTTTTTATGTTTTGTTGGAAGCCCGAAAAACATGGCGCAACGCAGCACAATATATTTTTTTTAATTTGAAGAACACAACCATTTTAAACCAATCGGACCCGTGCTTCCTAGGCAATGTCGTACTAAGTTATATAAAAAGTAACCTCTGCTAATTCAATTGATAGTATGCGTCCGATACAGCGTCAAGTGGTGCAATGTCCGTTGAGGGTGTGGTGGTGTCGTAAAGTTGTCGAAACAAATCGTTGTCAGGCTCTGGACATGCAACAATTGAGGAGCCTATTGCAGCTGCTTACCCGTCCAATTCCTGCAAAGCACATGCTATTTTTACTCGGCACATGCGCGCTATGTAGTATGTATTGCATGCGGAACACGTAGCAATGACTATCGGTTCATATCGCCATTGTACGACGGCAATAGTTATCATTTAACTCGCACTGCTACGCAATATAGTCCATCCTGATTCTTGCCGCCAGCTTACTTTACCTTCATTCTTAACACGTGTGGCCATTCAGATGTTTTACATTAATGTACGCAGCGGTATTTTTGAGCTTTCGAGATGATTTAGATCCACTGCCTTTATTGGCTAAGATGCCTTATATTATTTTCCTATTGTTAAACGAACCTTCAGGTATGCCAATCGTTCACTACAGTTTAAATTGCCATACGTGGCGCAGTATTGGACTACTTATGGGTTGTGACGCTACTCATGCCTTCTGGCAGCGAGATTTGGGATCATCAGCATGCTACTCCACCCATCACGGCCATAATTTGTCGTCCACTTTGCTTGATTATTTTATAGCACATGTCATTATTAGTTATTTCCACGACAATGGTTTCTTATGTTTTGCTAAACATATGAGCTGCAAACCCAGAAGATATTCCCGTCCTGCCTTAATACAAATGCGCTATTAAAACAGGAGCAATTAATGTTGAAAGCTGTGAGTATTGATTTATGACGATATGACAGGTTCATTGCGGTATCCAAGCCAGTGCGTACGACTGGCACAATACAATTACATTACAACTCGGACTTCATGGCACCTGCAAGAAAATGGGCAATAACATATCATTGGCATGGGGGTATATGGCACACATCCCGCCAGTTTCAGCTCTAATTAAAACTGTTGGCAGAATGTTTGAAATGTATATGCAGAGGTAAAGGTGTGAAAACTTCAAGCAGAGTATATCTCGTACGAATGAGCAACAGTACATCTACACATAGGATGTATCTGAAAGCACATTCAGCTTGCAAAGACATGGGCTGGCAGCTTGAGTATTTGTTTCAATGGCTGCAAACATAACACTGCAACATTACGATCAGTATTCTGTAACAACAGATAATGCTCTTTGAAATTTGTCTCTCAGTTTTATATCGATCAATAGAGTGATCCAAGTCAACCAATAAGCAGACGTGATGAGTACAACCATATGCGCAAAGTTAATACAAAAGAAGCAGCATCGTATATTTGAGCAAGCAGTGTCATATATGGCGATGCATAACCACTGTATATCGCTGGGTTATTTATTTTCCTATGATCATGTCGCCGTTAAAACGGTAGTTGGACCTAATATGAAGCAGACTCAACTGTGCTCTGGGCACTTGGAAGATTGCTTATTTACCTGGCATCCATACATGGAAAATCATAGATAGCATTGTATCCTAGAAAAACGAATCAATAATTCTTAACAAGGGAAGTGACTGCACTACCATCTGCATATTAGCGAGATGGCTCAGGGCCACGGCATACATGTAATTTAGATTCATCAAGCCCATTTCTATTACGTTAGCTATACGATAACCTGTATGTTTTGTTGGCATCGTACTCGGAATAATCCAATGTTGTTTTATGCGTATGAATCGAAAAACACGCATCAATTACGATCCAAGCCATTTCCTCAGTATCCATGACCTTACAAAACTGCTAACTCCAAGAATGAAATCGTTGCTGAATATCAACCCATAGGTGCACGTTGATTCAAAAGCACACCAATCGGAGTAGAAATAATCCACAATACAGCAATAATCACAGGGCTAGGTAATTCTCATATTCTTTGCTGAACGATTATCTGGACCCACAAATGAATATGATGTCAGCATCCATTGCTCACTGATATTTTCAAGGTAATATATAAAGGTAATGCGGCGATCACCACGGCATGTGTATAATGATACATATGAGATTCAGGAATGTAACATATATTAGAGCGGTAAGCAGTTCCAGCAGAGCGAAGTGAGAGTGATGTCCGATACCTATAGATGCGATGGAAACACACTGTTTATTATGGCATGTACCTTGCATGTACAAAAAATGCATCATATTTGGGAACGAGTTATGGCTTTTCGGTGATCTCCCGTTTTGTGAAGTTTGTTTTTCTTGTCTTGAATACTTGAAGGAGTGTATGAACGCTGTTATCTCCTTATTGTCTTCTTTCTAATATGCAGAGAATGTAATTTCGAAAATCACATATTATCTGCTAGAACATCAGACAAGTAAGTGAGGAGCAAATAAAGAACAACGCTCAATATGTCGATAATTTGTAGACAATCCACTGATGCATTTTGGGCAGAGGTAAAATACAAATTTGCATGGTAGTAGTATGACAATAATGCGTGAAACAATATCCAACCTCATATTGTGAACCAAGTATGTTACCATCAACAACAGGATTAGGGCAACATATTGTTTCGATCTCCAACAAAATGGTGTACCGATTGCAGGCAGACGCGAGGATAACAGAAGGTATTAGCGCAATTTTATATTACCCGTGTATAACTTTCCTGGATTAATCAGCGTAGGTGCCAGTGTAATTGAAGGAGATCAATGTTACTTCGAACGCTAAGGGACATAACAGCAGAAGTTTTGTTCGCCGCAAAAGTGTCAGCCCTAATATATTTGTTGGGCCACGTTCCCTATCCAGTACTCCAACATCTGCGTGAAAATGAACTTTAGAGCATCAACAGCCAAGTCATGTTATCCATATAATAAAATGAGGCGAAGGGATGATGGCGAATCTCTTTTGTTGCTATTTCCAGGAGGAGCAGGCAATAATTTTCGTCCTCGCGTTGATCATATGAATATCCCTCAGAATGAATGCATTATTGCTTATGGCAATATAACTAGCTCGGGCTTATTGCTGTTGATGGCATTAACGAAATTAATGATGAGTGAGCCGTCTCTCAGTGGTGATAACAATAGTTATGATATAAGAGCATAATACATCACCATCTAGCCATTAGAAGTGTACTCCGTACATTTCATGCGCATGAGTAATCAATTAAATTATCACTTTACTCAAATAAAGATCAGGTTACTTGATTGAGTTGATACTCAGCAATCGCAATATTTTACATTTGCTTAACGGCATCAGACGGTGCATGGCACGGTTAATTGCAAAGGCGGTATCTTATGGCGACGTAAGTAGAGGCAATATTCTGACAACTAGTTTTGGCAGTCAAATCCTCGGTTCCCTGACATTGGATGTGATCACAATGAAACATATATGCTTTGGTCTGATATTAATCAGATAGGCAATTACCCGTGTCGTTATTAACAGTATCTAACGTTGACTACACGGCATATAACAATTTGACGAAGCTAGCATGTTAATCAAACAAAGCTTTTGATCCGAAACAATTGTCGGCTGCCATTTTCTCTTTTTCAGTATGCCAGCTTATTATTCGTCAAATATAATCTTGCAAGATTAAATGTTTAGCACGTCTTTTTTTATTGTTATAAATAGCAAAACTAGCCCTGGGATTCAATTACCAATACAGGCAATGTGGCACAATGTCTTGAATCGGTTTGCAGTTTGCTGTTGCTTTCTATGGCTTCGTTTCATCTTATAACAGCAATATGGTGATCATTGTGTTGCTAATGATCAGACCCCACAGACCTACAGAGCCGGGTTTTATTTAGTGCATGCGTCTGCAAGAAAATATATCTTACCTTCTACCTGCATTGTTTGGCCGCTGCTTGCTCTTAAAGCGGATGAATATGAGATCATCAAGAATCACAAGGGTTGAATTTCATTTTGTTCCACCTTTCAGCTTATCACATCAGGTAGTTGCAGTCAACGACCAGGTGATAAGCTATCCGTAGTTGGGTTATTAAGCTTTACATTGACAGAGAATTCAGTTAATGTAACAGCTAGCAATTATTCAGCTCTAACTATGTTCATTGCGCAATCAACATTGTCCTACATATCGGGAGTTCAATGAGGACACGTTGAACCAGCTTGTGTCTGCAACGAACGGCAATTTTTCCACACATTTACCCCAAGGTGCTATCACATCAAACAGGAATGACAATCTGAGCATTCAAATACAATACCTGCTCGTAATAAATTTATGATTAGTGGGAATGCGAACCCTAGAAAACGAAATAAATTGATAATAAATGATTACAGAAGCTGGAATCTATTGGATCTTTACATATCCCACTAATATATAGCAGGGATCACAGAAACCCAAGCACCAGGGTCAGAGCCCCGCAAAATTGACAGCGGACTCACAGTTGAATCACTCGTAAGCCTCGCGGTCCCGCGGGCGATCATGGGGCTCCTGTCCCACTTTAGAGGGAAGAGCGTTCACGCGAAGTGAAAGAAGATCGTAACGGAGGTTCATCAATTTATGTTGACATATCTGAACATGTTAGGAACAAATCATTTTCAACAAACAACTACGGACTCTTGAAAACAAAGTGACTGAGTTAGGTATACTTTTTGATGGATCGATCGGAACTCCCTAACTGCGGTTTGGGAAATATTTGTGGTGATAGCCTGTGGGAGACCCGCTGGCTGTGGTGCAGGTTAGTAGCATCGGGAGTTGTGTATGAATGATTTGTGAAAGATGGGTAAGGAAAATATGGCGAGGGACATCCGGTGTTAAAATTGCATGTGTGTTTTGCATTCACTAACAATCAATGATATTTAAATGTTGGTGAGATGAGCGGGGACTGGTTTGGAAAATGATGAATCGCTAGTGATGAACTAAATATGCTAGATTTTTATTGTACCGCTTAGTAAATTCGAGGCTCTGTTAAAAGTTTCGTCTAGTTAAATAATTTCCTACATGGGTAATTTATGGCAACATTTGCTGTGGTATTTGCCAAATTTGGAAAGAGTTTTAATTACTTTAAGGTATCATAACCAGGAATAAGAAAAATGTAGCAAACCAAGCGACCCAATGACCCCTGTGGTAAATGTGATGTACCCTAATCCAATCCTGAATGGGATTTCAGACCAGCAAACCATCGAATGCAGTGTTGCAACACTTCATCTACGAGCAACCATATCCATACATTTGTTGGTTATAAGACTATATCTCAACCATAATTTAAGAGTAGCATAAAAGCAAAGAAATCTTGACGTTTTAAAAGTTCAAGCAAAGCTCCCCACGATTGTTTCGTACATTGCGTTCAGATGCTTCTAGCTGTATGATATCTTCTTCTACGGCTTAAAATGCGCCCAATCAATACTCATCAACCACAGCTTTGCATACACTGACATGCCCGCTGCGACGTAGGAGCTATTCTTCTCTTTCTTTACATTATTATGAAATGATTAACCATTCGCAGATTGATATAAATGAGGTGGTCTTCCATTGTTTCTGTTTGAAGACACGTTATCATAACGAAACCAGAGGCTGCCAATATGGATGTGGACCAGACCAAAAGTGGCAAATGGCACTGATTTATTCTACAATGTACTATCAACTACAAGTAAAATTAAGTTAATTTACAAACCTATAAGCAATCATTGAGTATCACCAGTCATTGATACTTGTGATATTTTATAAAACTATTGAAGATCAGTCGGTTTGGGTGAAATGAGCGCCATTTATGGAAATAATAACAATAATTACTTAATACACTTTGGAAAAAGCGAGCATTCTCCTCATCGGAAGCGGTCATGTTGGTGCGCACATTTTGGTGACCTCACAGGCTCAAGCCTTACTCCAGATTGATTGTTGCTTACATCGCACTTGATGCTAACGTCTATGTTTCTCGTCAACGATTCACTGATTGGTGCTTAGGATTACCGTTTTCCAGTAAACAATTGCTTCAACAAATTCATAGACCAACGCTGATGTGTCCTGGTAGTATGAAAGCGGTATGTTTCCAAACCACAGGATTACAAACTGAACTGATGAAGGATCTTGTTCGTTAAAGCCTGATCGGTCAGTGGTGATGGGCCAGTCTTATATATTAAAAATATATTGTCTTTCCGAATAAAATGTCATCACTTGAACACTGCAACATAATGCATACAAGTAGTATGTACCGAGCTACCAGAGTTACTGAATGACAGCGCATTGCCAGTAAATAACGCGACCGCTTGCTAGTGTTGTGTACGCCAGTGAAGTCACACCACATTAATGGCGGCGACTATGAAATCAGCTCTAGACCAAATGTTTGTTAAAACAAAGAACACAAAATACCAACTATCGGCCCCAGATCGAGAGCCGTCCATGCTTGAGACCAGCTCTAACCAGAGTAAAAGGCTGAGCAAGGCAAGCATTGCATTTTCATTTACTAAAGATTGGGAGCAGGCTGAATTCTAATGATGCAACTTATAAAACGGTCCTAGTCTTTACATTGACTTCAATATGGTCGCTTCCATTTTTTTCCTTCAAAAACATTTGACCAAAATTAACCAAGTAACGCAAGGCGCAGCGAACTGTTAATGCTGCCAAGCTGGTATTCAAATCGACTGCGTAAATGTCTTTTTTTCATCAGAGTAATTTCCTGGTGGCCAGTCGCAGTTGATTTACAGTCACATTCGGCTCAATGATATAAAACAACTTCGATACTTGGTCAATAGATAGACGTTAGTTTGACACACAAGCGATCTCTGTAGCTATGCAAAACCAGTTCTTGAACACGGAGCGTCCCAACTCGTGACCAATCTAATCAGTAAAAATACAAGCACATAAGAGGTAGTCAGATGTATGGGAAGGGATGGGAACAGATGTACATTCTTTTACGCGACGTGCACAGTTCCCGATATACTCAAAGCGTTCGATCTACATAGAGCGATTACCGTCCGAGAAGCTTGTTCCCGGCCGGGAGAGTTCCGAACATACGTGTTCCACTTACTAAGCTTATCTCCGTAAACCTTTGAGGGGCAGCTTTCACCCTGTGACTGCAAATGGCAAGTTATATGGCCAATGGCCAAGGTACGTGATTTTGGAACGAATATCCAAACGCAACACACGCTTTCACGCCATTTTATCTACGCATATACACACAAAACACACTCACACACATACACACAAATGTACAAATATATATATAGATATATTTATATATATATATATATATATATATATATATATATATATATATATATATTTATATATAAATACATATTTATATTTACATGTATATATATAAACATAAATGTTTATGTATATATATATATATTTTTATATATGTATATATATATTTATATATATATATATATATATATATATACGTAAATATAAATATAAATATATATACATATATTGCTATTTCCAAGACCAAACCCGAATATGGCTTTCAATATAGCAGCATTATGTTAGAGTCTGCCGGCTAAAAATAAGGCAAGCAAGGGTAAGGGGGTTACTATGCATTTGCGTTCAGGGACTGAATTATGTATGCTCATCAGTTGGCATATATTTCCCCCTAAACAAGCATTGAGCATTTTTATTGCTACTTGTTTGATGCTGGCTGCTGCCTTATGGTCGGGGCAGCTATTGGTGTGCATTTCACGCCGAGATTGAGATGTTATGAATTGTGACTGTCGTATAAGTGCTGATCAAGCTGATGAGCATTTGATAAGACCGTATCAAGTTTCGTGCCGGGCACATATGTACCAAAATACTCCTCCAGGGGTCAGGAGTCGAGGGGGAGATGGGTTGCCAAACCGTAAACCTGACGTTTACTGAGATTAACACCTCCGCTGCATTCGTTCAACTCAATTCGACCTGCAATTAATACCGAAGAAACCACACACATGAACCCACATATTTTGCACTAATTTAACCGTTGTTGTTGCCATGAATCTGTATAACCAATTACACCTTTGTTTATGTATAACAATGAAATACCTTACACCGACACTTATTATAACAAAATTTCCTGCAGATATTAGTAATTTCCCATACGATCATGCTCAAGGGCATCTATGCTAGGAATTTACTTTACTATATTATGTCACTCTTCAGTTATACATTATGCTTTACCCTAGCTAACTGAAATTATCGGATTGCAGTCACTAGTATTGGCCATCTGGATATATCGAAATGCCGACGCCTAAACCCTTTGAAAATTGAGTAATTAGAAAACAAAGCTCGTCTGTTAGAGGGCACTGTTTATCATTGGCGAGTTGTACACGGTGAAATTTTTACAGAACGAGCGCCTTGTTTAGCGTTAATGGTTACATGATGGGGCTTTATTACGGTTATTCTATCGCATCAGTGACGGGGCGGGTATAGGAACGGTTATAGGAAGCTACAATATTGCATCTGCTTTCATTGAGGTTATCCTAACTGATAGGCGGTATACAGACAATGACAGTGGACGAGACGTATTATTCAGCGCTTTGTGTGCCGTAGGGTACTATTGATTGCAGATGATAGCAAATAAACTTCAAACATAGCGCTGAACTAATCAATCCAGTGCAAAGGAGCGACATAATGCGCTGTATGCGTTGATCGCAAACGAAGGCCTTCTTGGCGCAAGTAATATAATTGCCTATAATGACATTGCCAAAGAAAAAAATGCTTTTGATTTGGAGCCGTACAAGCTTATAAGATAGTAAGCCCCTGCGGATTTTACCAAATATGCATCAGCGTATTTGGTTGCATTTATATCGCAGTTTGCGTTTTAACAATGATACCAGCTTGATGTTTACATTAAAATGGGAGCAATAGCATATGCGTTAACAAATACAAAGGCCCAACGTTCTTATGTATGGCAAATAAAGAGCGAAAATAAGTGTATTCAAGTAGAGTGTACATATCGACTAGTTCAACCGTATATCTGCCTCATATATAACTTACAGCTTCATTGGTAACATGCATTACCGTCGAACGAACCATTATGGTCGTTTTATGCAGGTCTCATCCATTGTGTATAACACAGCGTTGGACGCAAGAGATTTACCAAGTATTAAAGGGCCGCTAAAACGATTTTTTTTATTCCATATAACGAAAGATTCGTGCATGAGAAATGGGGAAGGTTTGAGGTGTGTAGTCGGACAAATAACGAAGTTATTAGAGTTTAAAGTTGCACTTGTCGCGCCGTGCAAGGCAAACTTGCGGGGTCAAGGTCGCGCGAGTGTGACATCACAAAAGGAGTTGACCGAGTTCACAGCGACAATGGCGTCCGCAGAGGAGTGTTTGAGCGATACGGATAGTTTTAACGACGATTTCGATGAATTTGCGGTTTACCTCGAGGATGAAATTAACTGCAATGCTCCGTCAGAGTCAACAGATCAAATTGATAAAGAACCTGAGATTAAAACGTATCAGTTTGAACCGGAGCACGCAGAGTATCCCGGCGCATTGATGTGGGCGGAGCCGTCAGAGGAAGACCCACAAGAAGAAAATCGACTGCAGCTGTCCATCGATTCCTGGTAAATAAACAATTTTGATCCGATCACTCGATTATCACACATTGTAATTTGATTAAACCTGATTGAGGTCATTAAGTGCCCGTCTCTAACCTTGACTACATACTATCGCCGTATCGGTTAGCATCATATTCAAAGACGACATGGATAGACGTTATAGTCTATTGATATTTATAGCTCTACTGGGCTCTTTCCCTTCAGCTACCGAGCATTTTGTTTAGATAATCATTCACGTTTCGGTGTTTACCGTTTAGATAGGGGTTACGCGTTGCTATAAGTAAAATGCTGAAAGGTTATTTTATTAAAGTATGTACAAATATCCATAGCTTAGACCATTTGACATGTTGAGTACATTTTCCACAATTAAATTCCATCAATGACAAAGATGCTATATCAGAACACTTTGAAAAATCTTAAAATATTTGAAAAAGTACTGTTGAAACATAATAATGTGACATATGCTGTTGTATTCTTTCAGGCGTACTTGCTCTCACTGCACGCAAATGCTAACCGTCACAGAATGTGTGTGCTGTCAGGAAATCCATCAGGTAAAAACAGTGATGGCTGACTTGAATGAATCAAATGAACTGCATGAAGCTCCTGTCACATGCATCATACATCACTCCGGATTTGATGGGGTGTGTTTCAATACTTGGGCACTCAGAGTTGCATATCAGGCGTATATACAAAGGTACAGTGATGGTGGTGAACAAGCTATGCACGAATGAGTGGATTATTGATCCTTTATCAAATTTAAAGTTGTTTATACTAAGCTTGGTTTATTGAACATATGTTCCAATAATTTCCAAATGTATGATTCCAGGCGGTACAGGTATACAGCTTACAAACAACTGGTGAAATGGTGTTGGGGATATCTCGGGAAGCACATCAGAATTCCACTACCAGCGTGTGCTGTGGCACAGATCAGGAAGGGATTTCCCAGCGAAGTGGCACAATATAAAGGATTTAAACCTCCTGATCTATCGTGAACACCGTGAATTCCTCATTTAAATCTTGAACTATGTAGGAGTACAGCTGTGGCTTTGTCAGGTCTGACATATGACAAGCACATTGGTGGAAGAACATCAAACTCATCAAGCAGATGTGCAAACTTCTCTGGGTTGACAGCAACTTCATTGAACAAGAAATTGTTCAAGATGTTCACATAGTCTGAAAATAATATAATACAGTTTTATATTATTATATGCTTACTCATCACATATTTCATTATTAGTGTCTCTGATCTTTTTTTGGCCTTGACAATGTAGTCTTTCTTGTACTTGGGATACTTGATGGGATAAATTGGCTCCCCTTTCTTGTTAACTGCCTGTGTTCGACAACTGTTCTCATTGAAATGCATCCCAGCCAAATAGAGTCTACAAACATCGAAACGAAACATAATCCATTACATCCACTTGAATTGGTACTGGCTTCATATTGAAAATATGTTATTATTATGGCTTTACCTGGTAAGCATACCCATGTAAGGATATACAGTCATTTTAGGGGAGAAGTGGAGGATGGTTGAATGAAATGCTTCAACTGATGATGTTTGATATAGGGGGCTAAGTTTTCTGATGTCACGGCACAGTAGTTTGTTGGTGATGATATCCTCCGATTTCTCAGCTGCCTTGGTGTCTGGTCACACACAGCCAGCAGTAAGTGTTAGTATGGTTCATTGAGTTTGTACTACCTTCAATGTTTAACTTTCATTGACATGACATTAACTTACTGGGCTTAATCCATTGTTTCTTCCTGCTGGTCTCTTGATCAAGTGTGTCATTCTCACATCCAGTGTATAAATCGCTGAGACCAGTGTGCTTATCCTGTATATGGTAGGCAACAGATTGCCATTTGGCTACTGTTAGCTCCTTACTAGCATGACCCAGTGAGGACCTAGCACACCAGTACAGGTGGTTGGAAATAGATTTTATCCATGGCTGGAGTTCCCTGCACTCTTCGAGTCTTGATGCAGCTTCCAGTGAAGTGCTCAGAGCATAAGAAAGGCTTTCGCATATCTTTTAATGTGTGGTTCCATTTTCGCTTGATACAAACGAACTGCTTCCACTGACTGTGGGTTGCTTCAGGGAACACGAACACTGACACACCCCTACTGGCTGTGTTACAGCACCATTTGGCAACACATTTCTCTGGCATGATGACAGGTGACAGTTGAACTTCATACAGTGATATTCTCAAGTATCTCACAACAGTAGATCTATCGTTGCAGGTAAAAAGTTTGAAAGTTCCACAAAACCAACGCTCGAGTGAAAAAAGCAACAAGATGCTGAAATGAACGCAAAATGATAGCGGAGTTGTCTGACAAGGGTGGGGGGGGGGTGTTCTAACAGCGAACGCGCATCGGAGCGATCTGATGATGTGTAGAATGCGCGACGAAGGTGCGCTGCGAAGCAAAAATAATAGCTGCCGATTAAAGTGCCACCACCCTCGCACAGCATAACTTCACACGGGTCTCGGTCGCCAGCCTCTCCAGACGCAGCAGCCCTCGCTGGCTTCCCGAGCGGTTCCTTTTGTGAGTCATAGGGTAATGGCGCGCTGGAGATCGTTTACTCGAGATTATCCGATTTAGACGGCGAATTTCATCACTTTAGAGTTCAAAGTTTTGAAAACGGATTGCACAGAAGGTTTTAGATTGATGCATATTTGCTACTGTGGAAATCTTAAAGAAAGTGAAATTTTCATTTTAGTGGCCCTTTAAACCACTTGGTCAGGTGTGAATAAGAGTAATTTTATATTGATTCTGTTGGCGTCCTGAGATCCGAAATTGCACAATGATTTTGAGTGAACCTTATGCGCACCGCACGACATTCATGATGTTCTGCCGCAACCCGCAGCGTAGCCGGAGGTGACGTTATGCGCGCAGAGTTATGTAAGAATGAGGCTTTGTTAATCCTGGGTAAGACTCCGCGCACGATGTCTTACCGGCATTCATTCTATTTGACTAGGCAGTAACGGGGTACAGATTAGCATGCTACAATAATCTCCCCATCGACTGACAGCATCGTGATGCCTTTGACCCCAGTAACATTTTTGCCAGGTCGTTTCGTGTTGGATGACCACACAGAGAGCGTGTAGCGTGAAAGGGCCGTCATTACATTTTCGTATTTTGTCTGTCTGTTATAAAGTGAATGTATCTATGCTGTTCCCACCGATCACTTGTTTGAGACTTGCTGCAAATATGCTGTCTGAAGACATTTGTTATTCATTTGTGAGTATAGAATTATCATTATATTGATCTATAGTCAATATATCCATCCACATCTAATCGCGATTATTTGGGAGCTTTTCGTCTGAACTATTTACCACTTCAACTCTAAGTCAGCCGCCATTTGCCAATGTATGTTTGCTAAGTGGTGTGTGGTGTGATCAGACACATGCTTCCGAGCAAGCAAGTAGCATGTGATAGCCCAACCTGACTGTTCACGATAGCACACGTATTGCGTTGCCAATGCTATAATGCATTCAAATAGCACGTATTCGCAGAGTACTATGTCCCGCAGTTTGTGAATTTCAATCGAATATATTAAAAACCGCTGACCGTTGATGGTGTATGAGGTCCGCTTACACTTGCCCAAATCAATTCCTAAAAACATTCCAATTTTGGCATCCAAAAGTATTGTATGCGGAGTATGAAATGACAAAATCATTTGTGATTCTTATGCTGCTGTTCGCAAACAGCTTTAACTGTTATATATTGGCTAACAATATACCCCTCAGGAAATATTCAGTAAATTAATGATACCAATGTTGCACAGCTAGGGCATTGCAATTTGAAGAATGACCAGCAGTGAGTTATGACTAACAAACCAGGTAATAATTGGCTGGCGCATCGCCGTATTGCCGCTTTCTCTGAACCAGAATGCTAATATAAGCCAGCATGTTGGACGCCATAAGAAAATACATTAGATGTTTCTCAAAATAAGCGTTACATGGCGAGAATTTACAATCAGAATAGACTAACGAAAGACAATTGATACAGCACTGCAGCTAAAAATACAATAAGGGAAATTTTAGCCAGAATCCTGTCCCTCGGATATCATTCCGGAAACTCGACCTTTAGTCCAACGAAATTCCCCGTTCTCAAGTGTTTAGTGTGAGACTAGTGTCATCTTGTGGTCACCAAATGCTTCCAAAGAAACACATATTTGCGAAACTACGACATCTGATCAAAGGTCGTCTCTTAAGTTCACGGTGGTGTAGTCCCTTAAAGCCATGTTAAATCAAGACCTCAACAATCTTGCAATGGCGTATGTGTTTCTTCATTACGTTTATATCTGTGCCTCAGTTGTGATGCCATGCTGAAAATGCAGTCCAACTGAAGAAACCACGATATTTATTTCTAGGCAGAGAAGACATGCCAGTCGACAGGTTTCGTTTTGCATGCAAAATACGGTGCATCTGTCACAGGATATTTGTAAATGTAATGCAAATCAGCTCGTGTTGCAAGCGAGGTGATTAGTAATGGCGTTAACACAGGGTCAATCAACGGCGAAAACTTTCGACATCATACAGTTGTAATTTTCAACTGCAAAAAGACTAGATCATAGAATGACTGATTGTTATGACATAAATAAGAGGTAGTATTGATTAGAAAAAAATACGACAGAATAGAAATCATTACAATTGGATCACACAGCCGTTTGATCCTGTTCTCTAATTATGGTATACGTTATCATATAACTCGCGGAGCGACATGAAGAAGAAAGCATTTCAATTTAGTCAGGATAAACCAGATTAGCCTTTAGATGGATATATAGGCTTTAATATTACACAATATCATTCAATAATTATCAACTGCAAAATGACTGCATTATTAAATGACTGATTGTTATAACATAAATCAGAGGTAGTACTGATTGGAAAAAATACTACCGAATAGTAGTTATTCAAACTGGATAACACAGCCGTTTGTTCTTTTTCTCTAAATATGGTATACGTTATCACATAATTTGTTGAGCGACAAAAGTAGAAAGCTTTTCAACTGTATTTAGTTTGGATAAACCAGATAAGCCTTTAAATGGATAAGTAGGTTTTAATTTATACAATATCATTTTCAGTTAAACAGGTAATAAAATTAGGCATTCGGTTCATCAGCTTTACTAATTTCAATTGTTGTGTATGCTATTTATATTCTACTTCACGGATTAGTTGCATGATGCATGGAATCAATAAGAAACTAATATACACGATGGCTTGTATCGACCTAGCAAGTAAGCCCTATGTGCAAGAAATACATATGATCTTTTAAAAGATGAGACGTCAATGTGAACCACTGCAAAAAACAATGTCAATTATAAGCGTGGTAGATACTCTACGAAAGGTGCTCCAAGAGATATTAGTTGCGATAAAATAACTTTACAAGCTGCCATATTTGCTGAAGCACATCACTGGAATTTGTCCCTAGAAACAGCCGTCTTAATTGTTTCTTGTACAAATCGAAATAAATACACCGAGAAGGATACGCCAAATATATCGCAGCTTGAAAAGCCATGCTTATTCAATATTGCCGGGTAATTCAGTTAATGTAAAACTGGCGTGACAACCGGTGAATGACTCTTTATTAACCAACCATCTGCAGGGAATTTCTGAAATCTCAATTCATGGCGTAGACAACAGAGATAAGGAAACAGAAAGTGAACAGCATACTAAGTATTTTCCAATTTTGATTTTACTCTGAAAGATGCTTTGATTCTATATTGCATCTTCCTTTTCGTACTAGGTTTTTCATGCTTATATACAGGTACTCAGGTGTGCTCATTATCAACATTGATTGAATTGTCTGCTTTCTTGTGCTCTGACTTTCGTGTTGCCATATATGTAATAATCATAAATCCGCGATTTTGTGTTACATATCAGTATAAGGGTAGCCAACGAACATAGGCCCAGTTAACTCACATAAGTTATCGTGAGAATGAATATGGATCATCGTCCAAGTACCACGGTGTAATTTCTGTTGAGATGTGCAACAGGCGCCTGACACAACAGGCGTCGAGAAGGCTAGCATATTCTCTTCTAATGCATAATAGACGGACAGGAAAAGCCACATTGTTGTTTCTTCGATTTCATGCATTCGATTTGCGCCTCAGAGAAACTGAGATGATGAGAAAATATGCCACAATTTCTTTGCTGCAACATTGGCATTTGCAACAGTGTAATGGATGCCGGGTATGTTAACAGGCGTAGTAGCCTCCGTATACTAATATCAGTGTCCTAGCAGTCATATCATATTTTCCATTTAACTAGACTTAACATGCATCCTGTCCTGCCATTAACGCATTCTCGATTGACGATGAATTTTATTTCCGTCAATATTTAATCGCTGTATGTACACATGGTATTAAGTTTTACCAGCACACTGAACAGTATTGTCTTTTATTATCTAACTGAGCATGATGTGGTTTAATTACCCTAGATAGTATTAAAGTAACCTAAAGATAATTGCAAGCGCACGTTTGCCCTCTAACCACGATAGCTATTAAACTTCGCGCGCTGCAATGGCACAAAACTACTCTTTCATCAAAATATCTTAAAGATGAGATATAAACCAGTTTATTTCTATCTTTACAGTAGAGGCAAATACACGTGATTTATACCCAACCGATAGTTTATTTGACTTTCCAAAGAATAATAAGTTAATACCTTTTGCACTGATACAGACAGTTAGTCGAGATCGTCCATGAATTTCTAATCGGCTGTCCCTTCTAGCGAACATCAAAAGATATGAAAAGGAATTCTAACCAAATCTGTCGCGTTCCAAAGGCTAATTGGGATTATGGCTCTTTTAATAACACTGTCCATGGAGGAAATTAATTTGCTACCCACATTTCTGATATAGATTTGAATTGTGTTGGAAAAGCGATTTTTTTTCCTTCTACCCTAAGGCCGATTTGTTAAAGTTAATTAGTAAATTAATGTGTATTTTTATATTTAATTGCCTTAGACTCCGTCAACAAATAAAGGATTGTGCATTTACGCCAATTATCTAAACAGAATGATAAAATAGGTACCTTTAAGCTCTAAAGTAGTCAGCTTAGCTACACATACAGGCAAGCACTTTGTCACAAATTTATCCCAACACTGTATCACCGTCCCATGACGATTGTTGGAATTCAAGGCACAAGCACACCGTGAAGCGTGCAAAAACCCAATTTCATTCACTACGCGGAAATTTTGCCCGTCGGTTATTAAGCGTGATTATTGGTGCTGAACCCAGCTGTTACTTGTTACAGACTAACTATGAAAATTGATATAGCTTCATAAGCATGATTGGTTGCTTGATATATGCTAGAATTATAAGCGTACATTATCTCACTGGGATCATATGTGTAAATATCATCTTATTCGTAGCACTTTGCGAGACACGACTTGGTATATAATAGCCTTTACTTACTGGTAAGGTGGATACGAGGAACTAGCTAGCTGCAAGTCGGGTTAGTTAAAAAGGTTTCCGCCAACCATTTATATGATGGGAACGTGATGCTGATCTTTGTATTTCTTTGACGTTAGTTTCATTGTGATAAGCAACGATGACATCACTTAGGGGTAACCTGTTTGCGTAACACTGATTGAACAAAGGGACAGCATTCCAGATATTAACATATATATTTAGCTCGCAGTAAGACCACACGTGTTCTGTACCCTTGGGACATGCATCGCTACAGCTATTCGTCTTGCTATTTCGGAGTCAAGGAGTGAATTTAAACGAAAGGGGGTTGTTGTCAGCAAAACACCCTTATGACGTCAAGTAGTACGTAAACTAGCGCTATTAGCGCATCTTACTTAGTTCAAGCAAAGGGCACCAGCCCCACTTGTACGGGGGTGTTGTTTTCGCTCTTTGTCACTTTTGCAGTTTTCCAAGATGACCACAAACAGGGCTACGCGGCTATAAGGCGTGACGAGTCCGCCCCACAAAGGGTCTGACTCCACGCTGGTAAACTAACATGACCTATGGCTGAGGTGTCTATGCCTATCTTGGCTATCTATCCCCCGCTTTGAGTCTTATGGGAAGTGAGACACCTTGTTGACGTGTAGCCCATATATCTTTTGAAAACATGTTCATCCCATGGCAGAACTGCTATTGTTGGAACATGCATTGCGCGGGGTGTAGGTGCTACTTTACTACAACATTATTTACTCCCTTTGACTTTATAATCTCGCCCTCGTCAGACATCAGGATCAAGTACATCATTGGACGCCGACGCACATACTCATTGATAGGCACACTGGCGCACCCATCCTTCATGTATCCCAAGACCTTGTTATTGATGCTAGTGTGAAGTGTGTGATCAGTTGAGTAGTGGCTAATATCAAAGGGGGTGAGGTCCGTTTGCATGTCTGCGGACCTCCATCAACATCGAGTCCGTGTCTATGTATCGCTGGCGCAGGTCGCTACCATATGTGGATTTCATTGTGTTCTAATAGAAGTCCGACATCTGGTTGTTGATCAGCTTGTACAAGTCCTTCTCATAGCTGCTGGTGGCCACCTTACGTAGGTTGATGCTCACTCAGATAAGAGCGCATGGTGTACCTTCAGTCAGCTTCATACCTAGCAATAGGTAGAGCCTAAAGTTCCTTTGGTGGATTCGATACTTCTCTTGGTTGCGTGGGCTGGGTACCAGCTTCTCAACCTCCGTGGTGCTCCCCAATGCACACAGGATATTCTTCTGCCATTCTTTTTTCACAGCCATTCGCTCTGGTGCTAGTGGATACTCGTGGTGCGCATCTTGGATCTCTACAGGATATTCCAGATCTATATCAGCCGGTCTACCGACTCAATCGATCAACGGCGTAGGGACTGGCTCATTCCCTGGCCATGAATATTGTAAGCGTCAAAAAATTGAATGTAGCTCGCTGGCATATCCTTGTCATTGCCTTCAATATATGGGTTATTGGCTTTGGGGTAACAGTGCGATACCATGCTGGTCCAACCACGCAGGGTCTTCTCAATGCATAGGTGATTTGCATAGTCAATTGGAAACTCAAGCAAATCACCTAGGCACTTGGGCAACACATCCGAGTCCGGGACTGGTAATAGTATGGGGCTGGGTCCACACCGTATTGCTTCAGACATGTCTTATGGAATATCACAAACACGTCCGTCAAGAGAATCACGTCTGAGCGCAGGTAAAGGTCATGGTAGTCACCCATATTGGCCACCCATGTTCCAGACCTTATGTGCATGTTTATAGTCGTCAGCAGATATGCCCTGCTCAGGCAGCTTTCTGTAAAACTCATGTATAGTAGGAAGTGGAGCATCAAACTTATTTCAGCCATCCATAAACTCATATGAATACACTCCCTTGCAAAGTAGACGACATCTGGTATAGTTGTTATTTTGGCTCTCAACCTCAGCTTGAGGTTGCATTCATTGTGGGTCGGTCCCCTGTACTTTCCTGTTATGTGGCAGTTGTTGCGGACGGAATCGCCGCCCAGTTCCTTTTTACACACATGCCAGTAGGTTGACGTCTTGAGGGCTCTTTTCTATCCTAACGTGTCATGCGCATTGGAGCAGGCTCTGATAGAACTGCTTTGATCTTGTGCTAGGTACAGCACGTTGACGAACATTTTTCCACTCAGTACTTTGTGTAGTCGGGATTTATTTGATCCATACGAAAGGAATCATTTAATTACGCCCTGGCTTGCTTGACTTTCCTAAACGACAGTGGCAGGGTAAGTGCTGTGTGATTTAGAACAAAAAAATGTGTCACCATGCTAGTCCAAACAGCCCGATGCCACCGGCAACCCAAGGTGCCCATGTAGTTGTCGGCAAAATATTATGTGACCGAGAAGGTCTTTCCATGACTTTAGTAGGATGAGGCCCATCCTCTGTGGCTTCACCTCTATGCATGCCCTCGGCCTCGAGGAGATCAATCAGAATCTCATTCTGATTGATTTTTTCATCCTGCTTTTCCCGGTTTCTTCTTGGTTCACTAGTCACCCTCTCAATTGACATTGCCTCTGCCAAGCCCACCAAGCCCTGTCGATTCGTTGTCTCTATTGCCAGTGGTTGGTTCGTTACCTCCAATGGCATGTTTGCTTACTTAACTGGTTGGTCCAAATTGACAGTGCTTGGCTGCTGTTATGCTGTCAAAGCATACCAGACTGTTTTAATCAGTGAACAAAGCGCATTGATCCAATGTGGGAGAGACAATGCATCAGACGGCATCAGAACAAAATTAAGTGCACCTGCTACACTGACTAGTGGAATGCGAATGATATCATCCAACCTCAATACACGGAGTGATTTCATTGCGCAACCTCATACTCGCTACAGTCACTTGGTGTGGTATTGAAAGACTTGCGCGCTCGGCTGTTTGATGTGTTATGAATGTTGTGTGAATGTGCCTGCTGGGACGGGGAAACATGTTGCTATAGGTTGTTAGCTACTGCTCTCGATGCAATGCTTGCAATGGGTCAGGGTTCGACACCAACGTTTGTCTGCTTGCCCGGGCCAAGTGATTTGTCATGTCGGACAAATGTCTTGCCAAGTCAACTTGTCCAACCGGGCGAGTGCCTTGTATGAGCCGGCACGCATTCTATAACACTCAGATTCGTTGTTTCACGCTGAGAGGCAACCTTAATCACACAGTCAGAGAGAGACGCAGACACACAATTTTTCCCTTTAACTGACTGTATTACGGTAACATACTATCATGCGGCTAAGAGATTAAAGGGCTTGTTGTAGTGCCAAATAGAACATGTGGGACGCCCCCTAATTCCAGAAAACATTCAGTGTGTTCTCATTGGACGCAGACCAATATAATGTACATGACGTTACATAAAACCGAGAATGCGCGTCATGAGCCAGTTTCATGAGCCAGACGTGGCAACTAAGGTCAATCCGGGTCACAACCTTAGATTTGATTGGTCACTCAGGGGCTGTCACGAAGAATAGCGAACATGTCTAATGATTATTCGGACGCGTCAGTTTTAGGCCGTGTCTTGTCGTATACTCTAGGGCGAGAAGCGTAGCGGAACCCCGGTAGTCTGGGACGCAGACTAGCCTATTGCGGAACTTAAAGTTTGTGTAAAAGGGTTGAAGGAAGAAGCAGATACTCTGATAGAACATAAATAAATTTGGAGATCAAGCTGAAAGATGTTTTCAGGGGAAATTGTTGATCTTGTGCAACGAATGAAACATCTAGAAGAGCTTGTCAGTGGTGCGCTACACATCAACCACTCTCCCTGCTTGACTCAAAGCGGTCTAATTAATCATTTATCAACCATTCCGTCTAATTAACAATGAACGCGTAAATATATTGAAGTGATTTATAAAAAAACTGATCAGTTGAACGCTGATTCTCATTATTTCATTTGTAAGACCGCAACAACTGCCATAACGATTAAACTGATACATACTGAAATCAAATTCAAACGTTCTTACTCATTCTAGGCCAAAGCAACAAATACTCTTATTCACGTACGAGATATATTTATTGACTAGGATACCAACACCGCGTGATAACCAGTCTTATGCTGTATACGCGTCTACCCGTTTCGGATACTGGGGTTAAGCTCACAAAACTTGGATGCTCCTTAAATATACGCACAATCCCATGTCCCCTCATGAGACCAGCTCTACCTGTAATTGGCTGACCAATCACAGGCGGCCACCATACTGACCGATTACAACGAGGCCCATACATATTATTTTACAGTAGAGTATACCTTTAAAGGCATGATGTGGATTTTGAAACAACAAAAGCCCAATCTGGCTGTTCAAATAGCATATATTCCTCGAGTACCATGTTCACTGTGGGGTGTCAGTGACTTATCCAACTTCAGTTTTCGTCAGATGTACTCTTGAAATGAGTTATCAGCTGCTGCAAACATGCCAATTTTTGCATCTAAGAGAAATATATACGGTAGTGTAAATAGAATAATCTGTAATTATTTTTTGGAATGTTTAAGCAAAATGATTCAGCTGCTAAACATCGACTGACGATATAACCCTCCGGGAAATATCGAGTCAATTGGAGATGACAGGAGAAGTCGTGTTGTACCACAACACATGGTCTTGCGTTCAACGGCCTGCAGTGCGATATGACTAATAAGCCAGGCAATAATTGGCAGGCACATAAGCGAATTGCCTCTTTCTCTGAACCATAAGGTTTATCTATCTTAAGCGTACATGTCATGCTTGAGAAAATAATACATACTCTGTTACTCAATATTGCATACCGCGCATTAACTATCACGTTAGACTAGAGCAAGATAATTGGTACAGAATTGCGGCTAGAAATACAACAAAGGAAATTTAAACCTAGATCCTGTGACTCAAATAGGATTCCGGATACTCGACCTCTTAGTCCTACGAAATATACCGTCCTCAAGTAGTTCTAGTCAGACTTGCATGTCATCTAGCGATCACTGAATGCTTTCAAAGAAACAGATGTTCGCCCAACTCCGACATCCGATCAAAGGTAGTCAATTAAGTGCACGGAGGTGTAGACTCTAGAAACCATGTTAAAACAAGGAAACTGCAATCTTGCAATGGCGTCAAATAGCGGTGAATGCACCTGACGCCCATGGATGTAGTTGAACAGGTTTGATAATAGGGTGATATGAACAAATATCGGGGAGGAGCGCTTGGCGAGCATTTGCTAAGCTTAGTTTTATGTATGTGCAACTCGGCAAGTTCTCCGATGCATGCACTACAAATCACGGCCCACATATTGAGCAAAGAGCTTATAGCTAGGTAAGAGAGCTCAGCCCGAGAGTAAATGTGAGCAAGCTACCTGTTAGAGCCCGCGCGTTGCTTTGTCATAGCGTCCCTTAAATCCATGTGGAGTTCTCTGATAAATTGTTAGCTGTGGAAGCCTTTACCAATAAGATGACTCGATGTCTAAAGTAGACGCCTACCCCGAGACGCCGGATCAACGATCCCAGTGTGCTCTTTTTGATTTCATAGTATTGTCTCCTGATGACGGCGTATTTCATGTTATTTCATAATCCCCACACAGCTTGGTGAAGCTTTAAACCCTGTGCTCGAGATCTTCACAAGCCACCAAATGCTGAAAATCTAATATCACCATCTACAGCGAGGACATAAAAGCTCGTGAATAGTAAACGATGCGGATGCGATGAATGGCGAACTATTTTTAATGGGTCTGCCCGGGCAATTTATCAAGTTGACATTTATTCCATGTTGTGGTTGTCCGACGAGTTTTGGCAGCGAAAAGGCTCTGCGAAACGACATTTTGTCCCGCCCCCAGTAAACCCTCTTAGCGAAGCTTAACATTCTTTGGCGGAATCCCCTTGGTTTCCGCTCTGATTATCTGCTAGCTATTATGTGAGCGAATTATTATGCTCAATCATCCACCCATCAATATTGTGAGGCGGTCAATATGCTCTGTTGAAATCTCCGTCCGGCAATTCCAGGCTTAGCATAGGATAAACGATGGCGATTTCATGGAGGGATGGAACGATTGGAATACGTATGGGGAGCAATGTTATCAGTGCATACAGTGGCCGACGCGGTAAAATAAAAACGGAATCACAATTTTAACCTGTATTTATTTATGCTGAAGGCAATTTTCATGTATGCTGGTTTAATTGAACCTCTGTGGGAGGCACATGTTACTACCCGACCGCTGCTGCACTGCTTGACCTCAGGTAACATTAAGGCTATTATCATATTATCATCAGTTATTGTTGGTTTCGTGTCGGCATATTATTAACCATGTTGTTATCACCAAGTGAACGGCCATGGTTAGAATGGAGTCAGAGTGAATCAAATGAAGTAGAATGGCTTCATAAGACGAGTGAAAACATACAGCTCTTTTATTTCTACAAACATCGACAGTTGATGGGACCTGGAATAGATGAATGATTGACAAATTACCAAATATTCACTAGACATTTGATTCAATTGCGAATGTGTTCATCCTACAGCCAATGATGGCAAGTAAACCATAAGTTGTCATGATTTACGGGTTGGAAATCCTACTCGTCGGGGAGATGTGGCAGAAAAAAGAAACGAGTGTCAGAATTGATGAAGTGTGAAATTAACCTATACTACTGACAGCAGAGCTACTTCTTATTAAATCACAGCTTAAAACAAGTTCGTTAAAAGTATGAGTAAAATAGGTATGAGAAAACCGTGTCAAATACTTTTCTTGTACTTGGAATAATCGCATCGTATGTAGTGGAAACATTTTGCATACCAAAACACTGTGAGATCAGTCAGTGGTTATAGCCAAAGGCACATGACACATTTTAATAGAGATGAGATTTCAATGCCTTCCATATTATGTATGAATATACATTACGTTACGTCAAGAAATAACTAGGAACTAAACACGCACGCACACACACGCGCGCGCGCGCACACACACACATACATGCATATACCCACGCACGCACCTACACACACACACACACACACACACACACACACACACACACACACACACACACACACACACACACACACACACACACACACACACACACACACACACACACACACACACACACATAACACAGAACATATACACACATAACACAGCGTGAGACAAATATACAGTAAGAATACATTCCAAAATCAAATTACTGAATTAGGAAAATCATTTCAGCATTCGAGTGGAAGGAGTAAGATAACCATTGGCTCTGACCACCGCAGCAGTAGCCAGTGATGTAATTGTACAACCGCGACAATGTTGGAGTTGCATCTAGTGTGTTATCTTCCAGGGCAGTACAATGACACGCGTTAATGCTGGTTGGTATTGTATCATATTTTAGTGAATTTGCTTCCAGGCTATCGCCGGTGTTAATTGTTTCCGCGTATGGCAAAGATGATCACTAGTTGAGATGGCAAAAACTATATCAGATTGGATTATGCAGACAACATGTCATAAAGGATTGCTTCATCATTTGATTTGATATAACTGTGACAGGAGTTACGCTTTAAAACGCCTACGAGAGGAGGCCCACTTTCAGTGTATTATAAACACGGCTATATCATGTATTATTGAGACTTCGGCGCCGATTCATTTGCCAAATATAGCTTTAGAGCCATTAGAGCCATTCTGGTTCCGTGTGTGTCTGGTGCATGGGGTGCTTTCTAATTTGCGGTACGACTGTTTGGCTTTTATTCCCAAGAGACCATCTGGCAACCTCC
The DNA here is from genome assembly GCA_034190875.2 of Urechis unicinctus. Taxonomy (NCBI): domain Eukaryota; kingdom Metazoa; phylum Annelida; class Polychaeta; order Xenopneusta; family Urechidae; genus Urechis; species Urechis unicinctus. The sequence goes on from CM067343.1 coordinate 35,990,131, forward strand.
AGTATTATTGCCCACGGCCGCATCACATGTATGCAAATGACACTGATCTTCATCGTATGTTCTCAGCCAGTTTTTCGTTATTGTCGGTCGAAACCATTGGCAACCAAGCCATCGCAATCGGCCAGAGCGTTCGGTGCGCGCGGGATATCGGTGCGTTATTTCGCAAGAGAACATGTCTGAATGCCGGCTCTCCCGCTACGTATCCACGAACTATTAAGTGCCCTAATTAAGGTCCTTAACCACTGCAATCTTAGTTCCTCCGATGGAAGTAATTACGTTATAGAGCAATGCCTGGTCTGTATGTACCTGTGAATGACAATGTAACTCGATCAGTTCTCACGGCTTGTCCATCGCGCGGGCCAAATCCGTGCCGTAAGTTAGCTTTGTCATGTCTCTAGTTAGAAGTCAATTGAGGAGGCTAAGACAAGGCGCGTTGACAGGGCGATTCTGGTCAATCGGGTCGGGGGCAAATGCTGACTTGGGAAGGTTGCCGCTTTAAAGGATTTGGATGTGACGTATACGGTCAGGATAAACTAGCTTACTGGTATGTAGATTGTATCGACTGGAAAAGGAAATCCGATTTCGACTAGCCAGGCGGACATTATCAGCTCGTTGTGAAGACGATCGTTACCCTAAACAACAGTACAAGGGTCAGTAGTTATGTCAAAAGCAGGAGTGCGTTTGAAACTAACCGCGGAAGACCATGCGTGCTATTGATCAGTATTGAGGGACAGCTATTTACCTTAGAGGAGCGCGATAATACGATTAGCATGCCAACCGAGCGAACTCCACAGGAGGCGCGTAGCCTGCGCTGTGATGATAGGTGCGCGATTGGAAGCCACGTGTAAAGAGAGATAGAGAGAAAGGGAGAGAGGGTGAGAGAGCGCGCTCGTATGGGCGTACGTGTTGGTGTGTGAGGGCGCGTGTGTTGGTGTGGTAATAGAAGCCTGAGCTGGAGACGTGTCGGTGAGGAGAGGGCCAAGACGTCTAGGAGGGGGCATTGTTTGTGATAGTATTGTAAGGGACTATCTCAAGCGGCGGGAAGTTAAGCGCTCCGTGGAGGCGCTTTTTGTGTTTTATCGAACATCTTGCAGATTTGTAACCGGCTATGATGTAATGGTTTACAAGCGGGAAAGAGCCAGCGTTAACAGTATTCGTTTGTACCATAACCCACGCTGAGCTAAAAAATCTAACAGACCTGTGTATGTGCACCTCAAATTAATAAAGTACAGTTAAACACTCGTCGTTTTATCCACCCTCGATCCGACGTGTCACAGCAGCCACCAAACGAATTGAATAACATCCGACTTGGAAGGTTTGATTCAATAACGCCCGAAGAAGGTTCAAGTTTTGATTGAATCTCACAATTTGGCGCTGTCTATACATTAGTATGTTCAGGCCATTTGGCCTACTTGCAGTCGACGTCATTAATCTAGCTACAAGTCTCGACTGCTGTCTGTAGTGTTTGGTTTAAGTCTATTTGTCACCGCTGGTTGCAGTCCAATCCACTTAACCCTTCTCCCCGGCAGCAGCAGCAGCAACAGCAGCAGCAACAGTACAGTAGCAGGCTGGGAGAGCTGAATGCGATTCTCACTCGAACACACTAGCCTTAGTCTCACCCTACACACATATCGCCTTGTGCCTCGCGCAGCACTCCGCCCCGCCCCTCCAATAGGCCTCGACATCAACGCGGATGCAACCCCGCCACATCGATCTCTCGTCAACGCTCCCCCATCCGCCCCTCCGTGCCGCCAACCTCCTTAGCCACCCCGGGAGCTTCTTTATATCCCATCTCACTCGACCACAAACCATCACCCCTCCAACATCTCCAGTTAAACTCATCCCCGGCACCCACAACACGCAGGGATAGCAATCACGGATAACCCGACTCGTAAAAAAACACACTTACCATTTCATCTTTTATTACCATCTGTCGACTCCTGGGCTGTTTCCAAAGCAGCTTCCTTCGTGTTATTTAAAGTTAAGGCTTATCTTGCGGGATCGTCACGTTGACTGTTTCTCTCATCAAGTCAGGTTCTTTTGGCCTGTTGACTCGTCGCCTGGGGCTATGATCGTGATAGCATGCGTCCCAGTCCGTGGATAGATTGTGCAGAGCATCTTCAGATAAGACTCTCCATTATACCAAAGGATGAGCTACGTATCTAGGAATAAAACATTGCATTGATACACACAGGTAAGTTGATCACGTTGTCATATACTATATTTATTAATCATATATTTCATATTTCTGATCATCGCCTTAATTGAGGTATGTGTAAATATCGTTATTAACCTGGTATATAAGGTATGTCATTTCCTTTCACCTTGTATTCGTAGTTTTGTTACTAAAGTCGTCATCCGTCCGATGTTCAAAATCACCAACATTAATCCGTAGTTCTTTATATCTATATGAACGTGATTTTGGTAATTTTAGCTCACACCTGTAACAATCAATATCTATCAATATATGGATAGCAGTGCACAATATATTTATTTCTTTTCACATTTAATGTGCGGTGTTTGACTGACAGAGCCGTAATCTGTGACGCAAACAGGTTTTTTGGGTCTACGAAGGAGTAGCAATCGTAAAATGTGTTGCTCGGCAAAACAACGCAGTGACATTAAGCAATATCCAATATCTTGCCCTATGCGCAAATAGAAAACCGTCAAAAGCTGTGACAAGCGGCGGCGAAAGGGCATAAGCCTCTCAAGTGTCAATGGACACCTCAACTCCGTCTTCAATCAAACCGCGACGCGCAAAATCGTAAACGGACGACATTTGTCTCCGAGGAGTTGCAAGTTTTATGGGAATCGCTTCGATTCTGTTGATTTCCTCGTCACCAACGAAAGACACATAATTCCCCCACAAAGGCGTTGTACGCCAAGGCAATTCGTTTCCCGAATCCACCGAAGTACCACATGTCTCTGGGGACTTTAACATGGCTACTGGGCCCCCAAAATGATTGTGTTAGCATCTAAAACGACCACGGTCCCCGAAGTACAAGCCTATTATGTTTTCGAACAAAACCCTCCTCCCAGCGGATTCTGAGTTGAATATATCCGTTCTCACACCATGCAGGCTATCTGTAGGGTTATGTTTTAGCTCAATCATCGATTCATACTACCAGAGTTGCATAACTTACACTGCAGTCATTGCCAAACGAATTCGGTACGCACGTGAGGCCGAAATAAATATCACATATGATGTATGTATGGGGCAATAATGTATGATTCATTAGAGTGCTTAAGGTTACTGCACGCAACACGGCGTCTCTTGCCGCTAACATCTGGCTATATTCTCCCGAAGGGAATACCATAATGAATCCCGGACAGGCGAGGAACTTGGTATGTAGCATAAATGATAGGCCGGTGCCATGTGGGGGATGTATCGAATCACCTGCGGTGTGTTATTATTAACAACCCTAAGTATAATTGGCAGGAACTTTAGAAATATTATAGATTATTGGACAGATATGAACATTTACATACTCATCATGTACCAGGGAGAACATCCATTCTGTAGCGCTTTCTGTCGCTCTTTTTATTGAATGTATGGGTTGCAACCTTATGAAAACAGCGCTCTGCGGCCAATCATCAATAAACACATCAGGCTGCCATTGTAAATCTTCAGTAGGTATGCTCTGTTCTGTTAATGATATGCGCATAGGAATTGCAAAAGCGTTCCGTCACGATATGGTGCGCATCGCCACAGGCATTGATTGTCAAACTCACAAAGTCTTCCAACCGAATGACGCGTGCGAAAAGCTATTACTTATCTGGCAATACTTCTAGCACCAGCACCGCACAGAGGATTACCTGTAATTAGCGCGGGAACTGAATCACATCTCTCAACCAACACCTTTTTACGGTCTGTTTTTTTATCATAAGTCGTCCGTAGTGCCTGGCTGCCCGAGATATATAGCACTGCCAGTGCTATTTAGCATTGCACGAGGCAATTTTATTCGCGCCGTTGTGATATAAGCTGTGGCTATCGTTGTGTTTGCGGTCTCAATTAAGATACCGTCCCTCTCTGTGTGTCTTGAGAATATGTTGTAGCAACAGACGCGTCTAATTCCCCATGTCATAAAACGAGCCGTCCGGCAAGCTGATACCTCATATCACCATCGTACCCTCATTTCTCCATTCTCTGATTTCAATTGCTGTTCTGTCTAAAATCCCATTTGTGTGACTCGGTATTTGTCAACTGTATCTAATGTTTATCGAATTATCAAGTAAAAGTGACAACATTTATGGGATATATGTTTTGCTGACATCATTAACTGACCAAGGACTCCCGAGTCGCGTTCTTATCTTCCAATAATCCTGGCTTATACTAAAACTTGGGTTGTTAGAAAACGAATAATTAAATTTGTGGGCACTATTACAAGCGCACCGTCGAAATCGATAAACCGAGCGCAAATTACCTGTTGCTGCTCTAATAATATCCAGCCCCGCCAAAAGTCGCGATTCGAAAGTAATTGGGGAGCAATCCGGAAAATAGAAAGGTAATTTGGAATCAATCTTGCAGTAACCCACGGGCCGGACGTTGACCTGTTTCCGGCGGTAATCCCGATCAAGTAGATGCTTATTTGATCAAACTTGTGTTTGGCACATTATTTACAATTATATTTGTTTTTGATGACTAGCAATATTTGAAGTTATAAAATGGCGTGCTTGCTTTCATCATTTCGAATCAATTATAATAAAGATATCTTGAAACACCGTTGCGTTATTTCGTTTTCAATTGCGATGTGTCGGCTTATCATCTTGGTGAGAGTAATATGAATACTTGTATGGGATCAAAACTTGTACTACAGAGCTAGGTGTCCGACGCTAAGCTTCTACGGCATCGATCGCAGAGCTTGGCATCTAGAGCCAGACGTCTGTGACTTGTATTATTGCGCTCCTTATGCCAGTGATCATTCTCTCTCGCTATCTTGGGAGGTAATAAAACGTAATGCCATTGAACGACGATGCATATTCCGTGGACACCACACATGATGTGTCTGCATGTAAAGCGGGTTGATGAGTAACCCCCTCCATTACCTACTCCTCTTCCCCAACTTCATCCGTAATGTTAACCGCCCAGGTAGATTACACTCGGTGGGAACATAGACAAGATTGGAAACAGTATGCCAATGCCGCAAAACATTAAATGACAACTAAAGGTTTATATCACGTAGGTGAAAAAATAAATTATATAGCCGTATACGTGATAACATCAGGCCGCTCTGATGTACAGTTGTTACATGTTATAAACTGTCAGACCTCATGTTTATCTTATGAGCATTATACTGCGTATACCAGTTGCGTTTTCTATTACGGCCGAGAGAGTTTGTTACAAATGAGTTCAAAGACTATTCACACAAAAGGCGATAAAACGACCGCATCCAATTCATGATGGACCCATCATTGTTCACATATAGCTATCAGCTGACTCCGAGGGTTCAAAACTGGTTTTGTTTGTCAAAAGCTATAGTAGAGACGAATCAAATCATGCTTCAGAATCAGGTGCATTTCTAGCCATCTACACGTGGGGCAACTTGTCGACGCGAGTTCCTCAATATAACCCAACATCGCTTTTTATGCATCGTGGTGGTCCTGAGTGTAGGATTTGCGACTGTTGCCCTTCGCACATGTTCAATTATATCGAAAGGCCGTGTAAATTGATCCACACGAGGAGCTTAATTGATATACAGGGCATATGTAATTTGTTAACAGCATATTACCTGAGTCTTGTAACATTGATAATGAATACATTATATTGACAATATAGTAAGGCATAGCTGTTACTTGACAATATAGTAAGGCATATCTGTTATTTACCATCAGCTAACGAGCAAATAATGACTAAATCATCAAGTCCCTAATAAGGAAGGTTTAGTTGATGACAAAGTTGCATCTATAATCAGAGTTAGAGCTTTGATATTTATAACGAGCAAAAACTTCCCTACGCACTTTGTGAATAATTCCGAGATACCAGTATTGTCTCCCGTTTTCCCATCCTCAGCCGGACAATAATTGCCTATACAGTCACTTCTGGAGAGATAACTATTGCATGCTGTGATGCTAAGTAATGGCTGCAAAATTCGCCATATTCGTTATTGGTATTAACGAAGGTAAGCACGCGAGTCCACAGGGCCAGCATTAGTTTTTCTACACGTTGCTCTTTGCCCAGGAGTTTGACGTACTTAAGGTCTTTTGCGAAGAGCCGCCTACTGGGGTCATCGATCAACAATAGCTTGTCAAAACACTGATATATTTCGCATTGCGTTCCGATGTAGGGCAAGAGAGAGAGAGGGTACAGTAAATCGGACGTTCGAAGCAAATTATGACCACGCGCTTGCATATCGATAAAAGTATGACCGATAGATGACAAATGCAACGGGCTCGAATGGCAATTAACACTTGATTGTTGTAAGAGTAGGCGTTATTTGACGGCTCATGGCATATCATCATACCGAACGATACGTAGATATACAAGTTACTTTGGTCCGGTGGTTTCTTGCCAAAACGCAGTCGAGAATGCAGGAGGCAAATCTAGCTTGCCGGACTATTTGCTTCTTGACTTTCTGAAATGCAGACTCTTGAGGGAATAACATCCGGCAACTAAACACGTTGTCATAGATTCCATAAAATGTAATTGCAAGAGAGTCGTCGCATTCCTCTGATAATGAAATGTGACTTTGTCGGCCTATAAACTGAAAAATGATTAAATACATGTCCACATAATATTGCCAGTCAAGCATATATGCTGGTTATTTTATAGAAATGCATTGCTTTTTATGGCAGATACTTATACTGTGGAAATTGCACCTGTTTCTACAGGGAAGGCAGATGCTATGTAAATGTTGCTTTCCACACTTTTGCGTGAACTGAATGACCGTATCAATAAAAACACCGTTCGGCTATGCGAAGACGTAGCAGACTTGCAAACACCCGTTCGACGGTTTGTGCTAGGTGGGCACTGGCACTTAAGTGGGGCTATTCAAGCAGACCAATTACCCTCAACCATCACTTTCAAGATATCACATCGCTGTTAATCCCTAATAGCTGCAGTAGCATAAACATTACTTACCTTAGTAATTGTTGAATCGTATGATTCCGGATTACGTAACATTGCTCATATCAAGCTGTCTACGAAACGAAGCCTCCTGTTGTGGGGTCCTTTAATTAGCAACAGAATATCGCGATTCCCGCCTCAGCAGGTGCCTTCAATCATGGCCAGATGTATGCTTCCGGCTGAGTGGCTAGTTACTCATCCGCCGCACAGAAGCGAGGCGACTATCAACAATGTTACGCTATTTCAACAGCCTCTCATGGTGTGCTTAATGTAGCGCATTGTATTGTAAACAATGTCATATGCTATAAAACCATTGTTCTTTGTGCTACAATTTCAAACAAAAACATTGGTAGGGGCATATTTCAGCCATTGTCTGATCATATATAATGCTATGTTTTACAAGATGTCAGCGATGCCGCAACTTTCCAGTATGCGTCGCCATTGGACAGTAGCACTGCTCGTGATTTACCCAGCGCTTCTGTTGCAGCACACAGCCAATCTCACCATGGCACTTAAAGGTAATTGTCTTCCTTAATCAAACTTTGTTTTATCGGCACCTTATCTCGTAACAATTTATATGGCGAGTCCCGCTTCGACGCTAATGGCAAGTAAATGGCGGTGTTAATTTGGGGCTGTAATTAGCTAGAAGGCATGGTGGAGCGTGACACCAGATATGAAATAATTGGTACGAATATTTGCTAAAGGTAAATAAGGATAGGCTGATACATATGGCAAAAGCGCTTGAGATAATCTTACCTTGCCATCGTCACCTTTCATGGCAAATCTCAAAGCAGAACAGTAACTCCCCATATTGTGTGTAGATCAAATTGTCCTTATCGGTTTCGCACCTCGACAAACCTCATATACATCACATGTCCAGTTCAACCTAGCAGATGGTGTAGTCCGCCAAAGTTGTTTACTCAAGAAACACAAAGCTTCCACAAATCTCCGTTTGTTTACTAACGGGCTGACTCCAATTCAACGCTGGTCCTTCAGAATTTATGTGAGAGGGAAGTTAACACCAGCTTTAAGGTCTCTTATACCATCATCATATGGTAAACAAGTTAACGTATGTTTAGGTTACACATTAGTTCTACCATCGCAACTAATGTGTATGTTACACATGTATCGAAAAGTGGTTAACAATAGCTTAGACTTTGCAATAATATTACAGAGAACAGCAAGTTTACGAAGTGAAATGCCGTTAGATGTCGAGATGATTCTAGGAATAGCGCTTACAAAATTAGATTATATTGCTAGCCCCGGGGCCATATGTTGATCCTGCGCATCTTTCAGCGACTTCACTACATTTGTGTTAGATCAACAATAGCTTTCTATGAACCATGTATTTTACAATCTGTTATATCGATCGAGTCAGACATAATTGCCACGCAAATAATCGATGGAGGGTTACTTGGTCTTGTAAAGACATAGTTTTATTGCATATCTAGTGTTGTTCAGTAGTGTGTCGCCCAATTAGAGCTTTTGCTACCGGTGCAATCTTTATTGCATTCTTTCCAGCGATATATGTGTAAACAAGTGATATAAACCTTTGCTGAGACGTTGCATTATATTCCACGGCTGCTACAAAAGGGGCAAATCATACATATATGGCGGTTATGTACTTTGTAGCCGTGTTACAGTTACTATGTATGTACAGGAAGTTCGTTTACGATGGCATCACAAGGAGAGATACGTGTCCTCAATGCGGGCCAACAAGTCTCACTGGCGTGTGATTTCCAAACCGACGACTTTAGTCTGTTCAACAACCCTGTCATATGGAATAAGGATCAGCGAAATGAAGTGACGCGCGTCAACATGATGGGGAATATTGTCGATCCTTATCTGGAAACGGGCAGATTTCATGTGGATCTCCATATGACGTCACCACATTATTCTGTCTCTCTCATCATCCAAGGTGGGTAAGTAGAAGAGACACACTGGAGATAGCGTCAATGAGCTACGTGGAATATTGCTGAATGGCATTTTGTAAATGACTAGCGTTTGAATAGTGTACCCTATGTAACATGAACACATTCGATTCAGAGCTATCTCTTGAAGACAGTGGTAACTACACATGCGAAGTGAGAGCGCCGGGTAATAAGATCATTGGATCAATCACATACTACCTCTTTGTGAGAGGTGAGTAGAGTTAAAATACTACTTTTATTGCGTGAAAACTATGATTTAAAATCAGCCATTTAAAACGGCAAGTTTGAATAACTTTTGGAACACCCAATCGTTGCAACTTTATCCTAAATAACATTATGATCATCACAGGTGCAGTAGTATGAAGGGCTTCATAAGCAAATGTGATAATTAATGCAGTTAAATAATCCACGCCGATGAAATTTTACAGCGCCAGTTCACGAGGTCCATGTTTTCCGCGGTGATTCCACTGGTCCTTCGTATTCAACGCCATCTGCTATTGCCTGCGCCGAGGACCAGCCGACTGCCATATCCTGCGTTAGCATTGGCGGCTATCCCGCGCCGCAATTAGAGTTATTTCTCGGTGAACAAAACATCACGCAGTTATTCTCCATCAGGCATTCCACCCAATTGCTTGGGGTTCGCGGATTAAAAGTCATGGTGTACCGAACAGAACGTTATACACATAAGTTTATAGCGTCCGCGAAGGACGATGGAAAAAACGTGTCATGTGTTGCTACTGTTCCTGGCCTTCAGCCAAACATATCCAAGGCCAAATTAGAAGTACATTGTAAGTATTTTACTTGACGCTTTTAGTAATTCTTCCTCTGAATAAACTGTGGTACCCTTCAAACTTAATTTATATGAATACGAAAATGCTCTTTCGAATGATCTGTTTATATTCATTGACATTGGAAGCTGGTACAAGGCGCGGGCCACTTTGATTTAATTGGATGTGCGTCATTTGTTATACGCTTGGTCAGCATATTAATACTTGCTTATAAATTATTGCCTTACCGCCCGCTTCCAGCAACGTTATTTCCACATGGCAAAACTAGACATTAAACAAACATGATTAGTCTTTTGAATCAATCCCGCTGAGTAACTTGCAATGCACATTGATCGATATTATGCATCTACCAGGCAAGATATGTCAATTACATGGTGTTAATAGCTGTCATTTCATGTCATTATCTTGTAATCAATTATGTACCAGTGAATTTATTATTGCTTTCAGATGCACCGGTTATAATTTGTCAGCCTGCTTCGGCATATCTAGGTGAAAAAAATGCTTTTATGGCATGTGAAGTGGAAGCTCGACCACGGGTGAATTTCCTCTACTGGACACTGGATCCCAACGGCACCACTGTCACTGAGGGACGAGTGGTCAACGAGTTCTGGACCTTAAACATGGTTATATAATGCGTTAACTTATGATTCATGTACTACGTTGCCATCACATTATGGTCCTGTAAACCTGGGTGCAAAACTAGAAAATCTAATTTTAAAACGTATGACTTGTGCAGGACAGAGGTCCATTTAAGCTGGCTACTCGCCTCTACCTTCATGTTGCTACACCGGAAGTTTATCATACATATAGCGTGTGTGCACAAAACAACATCGGTATAACAACGCAACAGATCACACTGGTACAAGGTAAGATTCTCAAAGCTGGCGGTATGAAATAGCCATACAATACGCATAATAAGTCATCGTTCTAATCCTCTTTAACGGTGAAGTGTTGGTATTTGAAACACATAGCTGGTGTTAACTCTTTGCAAATGAATGTTATTATGTCTTACAAAACGAATACAGACGTAAAATTGAAGAAATATGTGTTTTTTTAAAATATATGTTGATTTTGAAGACATTGGTATCTGTGCAGAATACAGGGCAACATCCGTAAGCTCCAATCTTCCAATTGTTGGCTCACCTAATGACATCAGTGACAAACTGGATTCCAGTCCACATAAGCGTACGAAACCAAGATTCAGCTCTTCCTCCCCAAAACTATCTGACTATTGTTGTAGCGCAGTGTTATCGATGACCCTCGCACTAAAAATAGTGTTACTGCTTAATGGTGGCTAGCAAACGATAGACACTCCGATCTGCTTGATGGTGGATAGAGAATGATAGACACTCAGATCTGCTTGATGGTGGACAGAAAATGATAGACACTCAGATCTGCCTGATGGTGGATAGAGAATATTATACACTCAAATCTGCTTAATGGTGACTTGTGAACGATTGGCATTCAGATCTGCTTAATGGTGGCTAGGGAACGATATACCCTCAGATCTGCAGACAGCTGTGGGTTCATATCTATCAACACCCACCGAAATGTCAGCATTTGTAAAGAGTAACGTGATGTACATGTTGTTCCGCTGTATGTGAATATTAGGTCAGGAGTTAAGTTTGGTGCACTTGGAGAAATTACCTTAGGGATTATACCTTTTTAATTGTCACTTAAAGCTATTGATGTCTGACGGAACACTATCTGCATTGTAGAAATGTGAATTCGTAACGCAGAGTAATATTCGTTGTCATAAGTCTTAAGACAGGGACAGTGACATGTTAACTGAGGCAGGCGGTTGTTTTTGTAATGTTTACAGTTGTCATGTGATATTCAACATTTTTATAATCGTTGGTCCGTTAATGTACATTGTATTTCCATTGAGGAATACAGAATTGTATATTTATTGAGATAAATCGATATTATGTTTTGTGCTGCATTTTTATAAGCCTAAAACTAACTGATATGGTTGAAGTTATAACCAGATATATCTAAGCACCGAACTGAAAACCACAACCAAGTCATCACTTGATACTTTGACTGTGATAAGAAAGGTCGTAAGCAGCGTCCTGATCCCGCCTAATGAGCAGTTACCGCCAAATACACTTGTTATAAATACTACTCAAACTCGTTTACGATCAATGAATGCCAAATTAATCCGCACACCGACAGCTTCACTCATTTCATTATTTTATAGATATGTTCCCAAAAAGGAGTTGCTTTAGAGGGATACCATTAGTTCAGAAATACCAGATAGGATTCATACAATGGTATGCGTTATATAAGACTCAGTGATTGCATTCAATAATGAAATCCAATAATCATTGATGGTTGAATAATTAAAATTCAAGAGACCAGTTAATTATCCCATCTCTGCAGCATGGAACATTATTTATCTTACCACTGAGCTTCGAACATGAATCAGCATGCCAAAAGACGGAGAATACTCTTCATATGTTACGTGTTAAATGAAATACATCCAGTATTAATGATATCCCTCGAAATGTCACCCCTAGACGTGCAAATTATAACAATTGGTTTATTGAGTCCACACCCTCGTATGTTTATCAAAGCAGTAGTGTTATCGAACGTACTCATAACGTGTCCATTTGTACATTTACTTCATCTATATGCCATACATTATTCAACATCACCACGTAAACGTTGCTGATTAAATTACCGAGCGTAATTTGTGTGGGAGTATTGAAGAATAAGCAGCAGCACCTGCATCATTTTATTTTACCAGAAGACGTGGAAATGGGGAGAGATAACGAGAAATTACCTGATAAGTGTGGTATATTCGTAATAAGGACCGATCAATTATAATCAGCGGTAATAAAAACATTGGTGAGATGAACAATGTGTTTCCTCATGGTCAATCAAATTATTCCCACAGCTGTTCTGTCAGTTTCGTGTAAATATTCGGGCTATTATCCCCCTTTAAAGACTCATCATACGTGAAAATAGAGCGATATTCATATTTGCTAGCTGTACGCAAATGACGTTCTGTCTTATTTCTAGTAAAGCTGAACACTGAGGTGGATTTACTTCTGATTCGATATTCCAAACGAGATTATTTATTGGAAGCTTCACAGCCGTAAAAATACCCCTTGTTTTACAGAAGAATGTCTCGTTTTACGTTACACATTGCCGTATATGAGTTGCGATAAACATTATAGCATGTAAATCAGCAGCATTGACTCGAAAATTACCTTAATGGAAGTGTTATGGCCAATTCGTGATATGGTAATATACATGGTCGCGCAAAGACCAAGTTTGTTACGGGAAAGTGGCTGGTTGTATTTTCTCCCAAATCGTTTATTGCGATGAAAGCAAAAGCAATATAATACTCTGTCCTGCAGTGATTCGCTGCAAATACACCACAATAGCAACCCATTAATGCCTTCCATATTGTAAAATGGGCTTTCTGATTGGTTTGAGATTCCTAAAAGTTCCAATGTTTAATGCTTCGCATCATGTTAAGACCAGTGCGTTTTACAGTTCCCTCTATTATTTTCGGGACATTTCAACATGCTCGGATGTTCAACATTGCTCTTCTATTGCCATTATGTGAGCATCAGTTTTAATTCATTCCTAGAAGCATTGCCAAGGATTATATGTTTTGTTATAGCATACACTATTAACGATGTTCAGAAGTTATATAGCAACGACTCACACGGATGATTTTTATTATTAGATATATTAGGTAAATCTACAGCAACACCATGTACGACGACTTGAGCGCAGACATATGCCCTGATGGTGGCATATTGAGTTCGGCATACTAAAGCAGTGAATAATGTTGGTCGATCATCGCTCGCTTTCATTCGTAAAACGTCTCGGTTGAGTGCCTCCTCTGAAGAGATTCACAAGATTGGCAATTGCGCCCGATTGCAGGCAGCCTAGTAGATTCGTATTTGGGACGTCTCAAGGACAATTGAGGACGAGTGAGGCAAACGCAATGGAGACCATACGCTTAGCGCACGTTGCTTAGCACGGCAATATGCTGGTGAAAACACTTACCACTCTTTCACATCGTTGCTTCACATATTTTCACTGACATGTTACATAAATCGGATATAATTTTTCACAGTAGATTTACGTTATCATGGTGAATATGTTGGTGTATACAGCATTATATTGGACGGGTGCCCGACCGCTTTATCTAAGGACAGTCGATTAATCATAGAATATCAACATGTTAGAAGTACCGGTCGCACGTGCATGCAGCCACATAGTAGTCACAATACCAAAGACTTACTGCATCGAGCTGCAATGACGATGTTTTAATGTCTCTGTCTAGCCAATTGTGTTAAGTGTCATCTCACCGCTATGTTGCACATCTTCGAGGTACTACTTATTTTCACTCATCCTCGAAGTAGCTTAACGGTTCTGCCAGGCGGTCAGCGGACTTTTCGTGATATGGACGAATCCATAATTTCCACCCAAGATTCAATTACGGCGCAGGTAAAGTGGCAGAAACCGTTACACGCCCGGCAAACATCGCATAAAAGCACGCTTACGCCTACGCTAAATATGATACCCCTGACTTCTCATGGCTCCCTAATCCAAGCAACGTACTGACCTAAGGTACCCACTGCAATATAACCTTACTAATGAAGATTCGTTCAGAGAATAAGGCAGGATGGAGAGTATGGCAACCAAACGCTAATGACAAAACAGTCATATTTCACTGTTAGGCAGTTGCAATTCTAGAAACATTTCAAAGACCATCCATGACATCTGCGGCAGAGTTATTTACCATTAGATTCTTGACAACTGTCATTCACGCAAGTCTGATTGCACTGTAAGTCGTAGTCATGCACACGTGTGGTGCGTAGAGAGTTATCGCGTAACTACACCACCTGACCCGGCCTATCAGGTCATTTCAAAATGGCAGCATTAAAGCAAATCATGATAATTAAAATAAAAAATAATTCAATCATCACAATAAATAGGATGTGATCATTTCAGATGTTTTACTTTACAAGTCAGTTTTATGTGTTGAGTACAATCACAAATTGCGCATCGAATTGTCGCTAAAATACTAGCTATTAGCATTGCCAATAACGACTGTCGATTAAACACACACAATCTTTCCAAACTGAATGAATCGCCTATTCGCAATAAACTGATTAGTTCAGCTACTCTTAATTAAAATCATATGCATTTCGATAGCATGTATTGAATCTGTAATACTACGTCGCTAGACATTCGTTGCACGTTGCCATTGTACTATCATTGGCGATAAATGAATGCACTGTGCATTAAAAAAATAAAATACTGCTCCATGACACACTGGTGAGCAGACGAGGAGATTGTTTAATCAAACTAAGCCAATGCAGTTGCGCACAAGTTGTCTCTGTGCGTTAATGGCGAGAGCTCAATACTTCGCTTATAGATGTATGCCACCGTAACATTATGCTTAATCCACAGCACGCGCAGCCCAAAACTAGGGTATGTTTTTGACTGTGATGAGCAAATAGCGGCAACAAATTAAATAAATTTCCATGGCATTGTAATGTAATAGGTAGTTGTTATGGGAACCAGATGCAGGCTTCAAGCCAACGCGGAAAATCGCACAGATACCTGCGAGCTGTAATGAGCTTTATCAGTTGCCTATGTTGCTGTGTGTGACGTTAAGTTATTGTGGATAGCAGAGATCGCGATATAAACATTTAATGGAATTCAAAGAAGAGAGCAAGGATCACCCAGTTAGTAGTTAATAAGACGGATCTCCTAATTGGTATTACATCTTACTAAATCATGGGGTAAAAATGCTCGGGATCAAGTTAAATATGAGTGACGTAATAATTTCGTTCAATTTGGAAGAAACAGAACGCTGGGTGAAATCAAGCACTAGTTGAAAAACTGTAATGGTATGGTTTTATGTATATATATATATATATATATATATATATATATATATATATATATATATATATATATATACATATATATGATATATATATATATATATATAGATATATATAAAATATATATATATATGTTTATATATATACATATATATACATACATACATATATATACATGTATACACATATATGTATATATATATATGTTTATGTATATTTATATTTATATATATGTATATAAATATAAATATATATACATATATATATATATAAACATATATATACATACATATATATATGCATATATATACATATATATACGTATATATATATATTTATATATGTATACATATAAGTATATATATACATATATATACATATACATATATATAGATATATACACATATATATATATATGCATATTTATATATATATTAATATATGTATTTATATATGTATACATATGGGGTATATATTATATTTACATATATACAGAGAGAGATATACACACAGGCAGAGATAAGATAGAGAGAGAGGGAGAATGGAGCGAGAGAGAGAAAGAGAGAGAGAAGAGAGAGGGAGAGAGAGAGAGAAGAGAGAGAGAGAGAAGATAGAGAGAGATATATATAGGGAGAGAGAGAGAGACATATATTTATCTAGATAGACAGAGAGAGAGAGAGACAGAGATAGATAGAGAGAGAGAAGAGAGATATAGAGAGAGAGAGAGAGAGATATCTATCTCTCTATAGAGAGATATATAGAGGATATATATATAGATAGAGATCTCCTCTCTCTCTCTCTCTCTATATATAGATATATATCTATATATATATATCTATATATATATATATATATATATATATATATATATCTATATATATATATATATATTTATATATATATATATAGCACGAACGCGAACTTTGGTAGACATACCGCCAACCTTTCGAAGACTGGGTCCACGAGAGTATATATCGCTATATCCACTTAAAGTCAATGCACATGTTCGTTCAAACTGGTTGAAATTATTTTGGTTTGACCATTTTAACCTGATAGTCTAGTCTTAGTTACGTGCTAAGATAATCTTTCACGAATGATTTCATTGAATTTTTAATATTATAGCAAAATCAAATCTTAGCAAATAACCGTTCGTTGACATAATAGGAAATCGTCAATATCTTCCCTATAACTATATACACATTTTCCCAAATTTTCGAAATAATGTTTAAACATGACTGTTGAATATGTATATTTGAAGTATTAGGTTATTTGATTGATTTTAAAAAGTTATTACCGAAAACTCTTTTTTTCCTCATGATTCATCTATATTCAACATTGAATTTTATCGCAAAACCCTGCTAATCGTCCATAATGGTCACATCTATATAATATATATTTTTTCTAATCCATGATGGATGATAATGATTATGAAATATCGGTATTCCGCAAATATAAGCAAATATATATGGGCACGAAAGGTTGGACTCGTGCGTATAAATAAATGTCTTGACCTTTCATGAACGACCTTTAGAGGACCAAAAGTATATATTAGGAATAAAAAAAAGATTTATATTTAAACATTTTCATTACATCAATCCATGTATGCCACATTAATAATTAATGACAGCAAAAAAGTACTTAAAAATTTGACCACGAGTCAACGGAGGACATACATATCCAATATTGGTGAAGCACAGTATTGATGAGAAATTTTAATTTGCTTTTATTCAGCAAGTCAGAGTGAGAGGTCAAAAGCCATAGAGTTATGAGTTAAAGTTTGCATGGAGATATGGACATGATAAAAATCATGCATGATTTGAGACATCTAGCTTGATAAAAGAGGTCAATAGTCCTTGAAGCTCTCCTGCTTTTGATATGAGTTTCAATAATAAGTTATAACAAATTAAATCATACAACGACACACAGGGCTGAGCACTAATCCCAAAAATAATGTTTGGCAAGTGGGCAAAATTACCCGTGACATTTATCACTTGACCACTATCGTAACATTTTGGCTGAGGTCGAGGACCATACAGATCTGATTTCTAGTAAGCAAGGAGATACTGACATGAGAAGGCCCTTTGTAGGATTTGAGACCATTAGCTTGATTTATAACAAAATGTGACATCAAAACCTTCAATACCCCATTGGGTTCATAGCCACAGGAGATTATTCAATAATAATCCAGGGGTCAAAAGTTATGCAGAAAGATTTGGTCAATGTGTAGTTGCTAGCTTGCATTATAAGAAAATGTGCCATCAAGTATTATTCCCCATTGAGTAAATCACTCAGGAACAAAAGGTCATGCAGAGCTGATATTTACTTTGTAAGTCAATATAAGAGTGGTTCATGTTTAATTTGAGACTGGTATTCCCTATTTGGTTAACATAGCTAATAATAAGGTCCCAAAGGCTGATATTTTGTTTGTAAGTGACAATCAATATAACAGTGGCTTGCATTATTAAAAAAATGTGACACCAAAAGTTTACAAGCAGACAGATAGACAGGGCAAGGCTGTGCTGAGGCACATTACTATTAATGGTTACTGCCTAATGGTCCAATAAATTTTACCTTATAAGTGGCATGCAACAGGTCCGGGATAGCAACCAATCAAAGTGACCATCCAAGTCATGCATAACCAGCCAGGTTTGTTACATCTTGGGAACTGCAATGTCATAAAAAGGCCTCATATGTGATTTGGGGTTTCAGATATGCTCTATACTACTATCAAAACTAGACCAGATGCACAGCTTTTAAGACTAACTGACAGATGACCATGGCATTTATAGCTTATACATGAAAGATTCAAATGAGGTGATTGTACTATTGAACAATTTTTTGGATTACAGACATTGAACATTTGACAACAATTTTAATACCAATATTGATGTGGCAAATACCCTGACAAAAGAGGCTCTTGACTTCAAAAACCTACTCGGGGTCTGATTATTTGGCTAGCCGCTGTTTAACTTGGCTGTCAACTCAAACCAGCACAGTTTTTTTTGGATAGCTACTATTGAGATCTAAAGGATCACTCTCCTGACTAATTGATGGCAAAAGGGTGACTCAGTCCATGACTGAACTATCATATAACACATAATCAAACTTATAGGAATGTAATAAAGAACTCATGTTTTAGTGTATTACAACGATACATAACATTAGCAGATCATGCTATATTCATGTCCAATAAAAGTACTTTAAAAGGTTGGTCAAGGGTAACATTACTGATGCAAGTATATAATTCAAGAATGTCGAAAGCAAAATATCCATTTTCAACCTTTGAAAAAAAAATCATATTCGAAAGAGTAACAACCCCCCCCCCCCCCCCAACGCACTACCACCAACTATGACAAGCCATCCCTGTAGCTAGTGTCATAGTCCACCATACAACGTTTGTAAGTTACAGGCCATAAAGTCTGAAGACGAGTGGGATCGATGATCCCGGAATCAGGATCCCCTACCCTACTCAACAACAGAATTGGAGCGTTTGGGGTATTGTGGGAGCGCATGTCCGCTGTCAAGATCAGGCAATGTTTACATCTGACAGATGGCGCAAAACCCGTTTTTTAAAATGGCCAATACGGTTAAATGAACGTTAGGAAATGCATTGTTTTTTTAAAAAAATCAATGGTAATCGGTTGCTTTGTCCAACCAAGCTGAAGGCATCTAGTAACATTAACGTGGTACCTGGGTATTGTTGGTCTTTTGAGTAGTGATCGGTAAGTGTGACTGTGAGCGGCAGAGCCCACATCCGGAACAGCCCGGTGAAGCTCGTTAACCACTGTAAACTACGGGAATTTCATAATTTGTCGTACATGAAATTTCTTCCCGCAACAATAACGTTCATTGTCACATGAATGATATTTAATATATAAACGTTGGAATCATACTGACCAAATAAGAATCAAATGGAAACAGAGCGTGTAAAATGGTCATGGCTGACCGATCGCCTTTGTTTATATTCGCTCATGTACCGGAAATTCCACGCGGTATGGAAAGCTGGAATTGTTACAATCCCACAATATACCTTCAGCTTGAGCCCGCGGTCCCGTTCGTGGGAACAATTGGATTTTACGACATGAGCAAACTGATAACACAAAACAATCTGGCTAATTATTCCTTTGTCCTTGATACGAAATGATTTCATTTATTACTTGAAACTTTAAACATCACAGATCGAGAAAACCGGTATCTCATTTCAGTGAGATTCTCCAAACGTTTTGAACGCTGATCTGCGTCTCGAATTCCCAGCTTAAGTGCAGCATTTGTTCTTATTTATCTAAATTAAACATTATTAGACGGATATATATTGAGTAAAAAACACCTAAAATAAGTTGAGACAAAGACCGGATTTCCCAGTAAAATCGCCATTTTGTTTTATATCCGTCCGTAAAGATATTTGAGCGTGTGCCGCCCGTTATTCGTTAGACAGCTGATTTATATATTTATTCAAATTTGTATGTTTTTCATTTGAAGAGATAATTTAAAACAATTTTATTTTGAAGTTAAAAGTCACACAAATCATGATTCTAAGTTTGAAGCAAATATACATCGAACAAAGCCATATAATGACCGATTATTCAACATGTCCAAAATGGTCGTTGGGGCCAAAATATAAATAGTTACCCCGAATATTAAGATTCCAACCTTAGGCGGAGTGGTAGCAAACACAGTTACACTTTGGTGGGGAAGCGCAGTTGTGCAAGCCTATAAGATGACGCTGACTATTTTGGCCCCATGATCATCGACCAAAATGTAAGTAGGGGCCAAAATGGTCGGTGAATTGTTCCAAATTGGTCGGACCAGTATATATATATAGATATATATATATAGATATATATATATAGAGATAGAGATATAGAGATATATAGAGATAGAGATAGAGAGAGAGAGAGATAGAGAGATATAGAGAGAGATAGAGAGAGAGAGAGAGAGAGAGATATAGAGAGAGAGATATAGAGATAGAATATCTCTAGAGATATCTATAGAGAATATATACATATATCTATATCTCTCATAAAGATATTCCATTTATACATATAGATATATGTATATATATATCTCTCCTCTCTATATATAAATATATCTATATATATATATATATATATATATATCTATCTCTCTATATATATATCTCTATATATATATATATATATATATATATATATATATATATATATATATATATATATATATATATGATATATACAATGTGGCATCAGTCCAATACTTGAACGAGTTCGGATGAATTTGATGTTGTTCGTTAGAGGTGACAATCATTTCATTCTTAATATATGGCTGCAGCAGCTGTCGTTATCATCGTTGATATCGATCGCAAAGAAAATCCGGAATTAACCCCATATCGCCTATATCGGCTTTACGCCTGACCATGCTTTCCATTCGTCACTTGTCTAGTTTAATCCACCACAGGTTGAATGCTGACAAACGTTGATTACTGAACAAACACAGAACCTTCGCAAATCTCCCTCTGTTTACCGTGAGACTGACTCCAATTACTCTTCTCGCGAACGTATTCCCGAAATCAGCTGACTTTTGCTACAATCAGGTAAACATTAGGCTGCAGCAGTGTGTTATTTCATCTAGTCGGCCACCAGAACCATTATCGGATGGTGGTAACGCAATGAAAAACATAATAGTCGGTATGTTTTGGGATACGTGATGCTATCAAGCGTTCGAATATCGTAGGCCCTCGCAATGGTTATAAGCTTCCTAACGACGTAGCGCCTATATTTTTGATTGAAGCAGGCTATACAATCGTAAAAGCCATTCATTATAGAAATGATCGTAACAGTGATACTTACAAATTTGTAACATTGGTTGTGATATTGCTAACACTTCATGTCTATTGAACCGAAGCACATGTTAACCGTCTGTGGCGCAACTACATCGCCACAAAATGAACAGTTGAGAGTAACTTTGTCAGGTAAACTCATACATTGATGCTTTACCTCAATATTGAGTTTGATTTGATATGCCATTATATGAACTAAAACAGTCGCACGCGAACCAAGACATAATTCAACAACAATGTTGCAAAATACCCGTAGATCATTGTTTCTTATTCTCCAACATTTTATGAATGACGGAGATTTGAATGTCTCACATAGCAGTGTATCAAGTCAATGCTACAGCTGATAATGAATTCTACATCCATTTAAGCGCATCATGTATGTGAAGATATCTTGTTTACTATGGAATTAAAAGAACACGCTTATTCACCGCGTTTCGTGCAGCACTGCTCATAAAAAGTTTTTTTCCCACCGGTGTATATTGACGATAATCCAACATAATATAGCAGCGAGAATGTACGGTTGATCTTGAATCCATCAAGCATCCATTTCAGAGGAGTTTAATGAGTAGATTCACGTCTACGCCATAGTATAACGCCGAAGAATATTGCATGACATTGACACATCATACTTCGGCACACAGAAGCAGCTATAAATGATGATCCTTCATCGCCTGCTCCCCATTGTAAAAATATGCCTTGCTTGGCTATCCTCTTTAGAGAAACTTCCAAGATTGGCGATAGCACACGATGTGGACCACCCTGGATTTAATGTTTGAGAAGCTCTCTGAAGCCTGAGGGCAAGTGGGGAGATTGCAATCGAAGTTAAATGGCAGTATGCAAACTGTGTGAACACAAACCTATCTTTCATATCTTTGACGCACATGTTCTTAGCAGACACATATTCGGTTTGCATATATTTGAAGTTGGTCTAACATTCATATATGCCATATATTAATATCGGACCTGGTGAATTGCAAATATTAAGCTCAACGGAGCGCGTACGTGTACCTGTGCCAACTCCCCCCTACTGCCTGTGAGATGATTTCCACCAGAACAATTTGCCGCTGACATTGCTCAATCTGCTCACATTGCTAGCTTGGAATTTTTTTTATGTGTCCCTGAAAACATCCCAGGATATATGATCCCACTATGATCAAATGTTGGTGACTAAGATCTGTTCGGTGTTTGCAACAACACGGACACCAATATAAGTAATCATTGATTTTCAGTCAGTTGAGCCACGTCTTACTCCGAATTGTTCCGGAGTTATTGAGCATGGGATACCACTTAAAATATTGGAATGTTTGACACGCACATACAGCAGCACAACGATGAATTCATACAAAGGTAGTTTGTTGAACGACATTCATTGCAAAACGGCAAGGGTTACACATTTTCTACTACTCATATTCATTCATTACTGAACTAATAACAGCATCGTCAATAACGCCTTTGTAACATATAACCTAGTCTTATTAGCACTGGCCAAAATCCTTCCACAACATAGAGATAGCGAACCCGCTCGGTCTTTGTAGTATCTCAAACTCTTATCAAAAGCACGAACATAACCTACAACGGTCGTCAATTTTCAGCACAAATAGCAACACAACTGAAAACTATCGATTACCCGATACTTACATAAGAAGGTCTGCCACCAACATTCTCTGATATCTTTCCTATTTCGTTGTCCGGTTGGATGGCAGTAAATCTCCACTTTGCGCAAAATCATGCGTTGCGTTTATCATAGTCACACATCATTTACAATTTTAAACATTTCGCCCCTGTTGTACCACGTTGCTACGTGTTGCATATTATTGACATTGGCAATTGTGGACGCTCTTATAGTACGGCATCGAGCCTGTTTTAATCATGGTACAGTAAAATACCGCTGCCATCACATACTGGACTTTATTCGATAATAGTGCTTCATTAGATATAGCCCCCTTAACTTTGTGCATGAATTCAATGTCTGTTTGTGCTGAATGGCTGTTCACTCAAAAAGATGTGTCATATGTTTACAAACATTGCCACCAAAAGGGATTATGCAGTGAGCATCGATCCATACTTCCGGTTTATCATTGATCTTATTTTAACAGGAGGTTGCAATCATAGCCATCTGCGCGATTACAGCTATGGTGGCCGCTGACCCGCGTTGTAGAAGTACGATAAGATCCGCTGTTATCAGAAGAATCAGTTACTTGTGCTGATGATGGACAATGTTGGTTCGCAGCGTTATTTCGTTGCTACGGAGCTAAACGTTCTGCGGACTACATTTACTTATCTTGTTATCACTCGCCACTCAAAACAGTTGTAGAATATTCATGTATTTTACATGTGTCGGTTATTCGTACTCAGTTGTTTAAATGCGCAGATACTGAACTTTGCAAGGAACAATCTAAAGAGCTGGCAATGCAACATCCATGTTGTCTTAAAACGCTTCGAAAGATATGTGATTGTCCTTTTCCCGTTCTGCAGTGAAATAAATGGACCACATTCGATCGTTATCATTGAAAGCCTAGAACAAGCCAGAAATGCTATACAAACATGGTTGGAGAGCCATTATCTTGATGTAGTATCATCTACTTAGAGGCTCAGAAAAAGGATCGTCTATTTTTAAGTAACTTTGCAGTAACCCATGAAATTGTGGGGGTGGCTAGGGTTGACTCAATATGGTGCTTATTTTGGCCAAACCATACCTGTAGCTGAGCCATCTGGAATTCTAATCAATAACCCATTTGATAGCATGCCAATGCTAGGCAAGGCAAATAAATAACTATCGCATTCGAGGAATCAAGGTGCAACTGAGTAGGGAATTTGAGGCCTTCCTTAATATCATACAGGCCTTCTTAACTGCACTGCAAGAGCAGCGCTCAAATGATCGTTCAAGTGGAAGTAAAAGGGTAACCACAAATTCCCAGCGTCATGTAGCTTTCGCCCCTGCTTCTAAAGAAATAATCTGTAAAATAAAGGCAAGCATAATCGCTAGATTTAAGCAGTTAAACTACCTACGTTTATTTCCTGCCTTCACTATAAACCCCTTAAAAAAGAAGGCTTATGGATTGACATCTTTGCATCCATAATATAATGCTAGCTTAGCAGTACCGTAAGCCTACCGCCCAACTTCGTTAACATTTCCGCACTGCCATTTCTATCGCTTGTACAATTGCCCACTAACCACAAAAGACCGCATGTACTTTGAAAAATGGTTGCTTTTTCAGCTATGCATGATACGCAATAATGAGAATAAGCAATAACCAACGCAATGCCAAACAAATTTGAAACGCTTTTCCTATTACTTGTTTCAACGTGGGCTTCAACGAGGATTGTTGAATGGGCAAAATTAAACAATTGTTGACCAATATACAACCATAAATTGCATTACATGCCGTATAAGGAACGTTGCAAAAGTCTTAGTAAAGGCCAACTGCCAAGTTGGATGTCCGATAGAAAAGTAACAAATGGCAATGTACTTGCCAATTGATTATCTAGTGTCCGATCAATGGATGAAAAATTAATTTGATGTGCCGAGCCAATAGCGTTTGCTACCTACTCATTGCTTACCAACGTATTAATAGAAGAACTGCAGTTAAACTGACGCAAATTAATGCAGCAGTCAGATCTAGCAGTTCAGCATTATTCAACCCAAATATAATTTCTGTTGTTAATTGTAATTATTTTAGGGGCCGAATCAAGCATTAGATGATAATTGCAAATATTTGTTAAAAGTGGAAGACCTCGGAGCACACCCTGAAATTGTTGCTATTGTTGGTTTACGCACCATTCGGTTATGTAAAAACCGCGAGCGGTTATATGCATATTGTTCCTTAATGCCAATCATTTTATATTCAAGAATGCTGCAAATGTACTTGAGGTAGATTGACCTTGCCTCTAAAATCACTATTAGCTATCACAGTGCGCAAAGATAATACATCCATCCATGTTATATCCTCCCTGTATACGCTTCATCGGTTTTACACCCAAACGAACCTCCTATTCAGCACGTATCTAGTCCAACCTACCAGACAGGTAACTTACCTAACGAACAGAGAGCCTTCATAAATCACCTTGTGATTGCTCTAGGGCTGATTCGCAATAATATTGATTTAGACGCTCCTCTGTCAGAACGTCGATGACGTTTCGGATTAAAGTAAATACCTTACTCTAAATGTGCATTATTTCATGTTGTTAGCAACGGATACGACTGTCGGACGGTTGTAAGTGAATGAACATGAGCGGTTGTTGCATTAAAAAAAATTGCTAAGCCTGTGAGCTATTTGAACCTAAGCACCCTACGCGACAGCTATTTTAAAGTATTAAAGCTTGCAATTTTGTGGCAGGTATTAACAATAATTTACTTCAATTAATTCAGACGTTATCACAACAGCGATCAACAGTTGAAAGTAAGATGAATTGCTGCTGAAATAGCTTCGTGTCATATCTGAAGTTGTTTGCTGTGGTGTTATTAACTTGAGCCTTTTGAACCACCACGGGTTCTTCCATTAAATACATGTGTAAATGAGAAAATTAGTAGATAACAAACACCGATTCATGGCCTTGAATTGACATTGGCTTCTTTTTGCAATACCTGATCTTAACTACGACCAAGTCATCTCCAGCACCAAACATCCACCTTGGCGCGGGTACACTGGCAGATACCTTTTTAATAAGATAGCATAAAGCGCGCTTGCGTTTGCACCGACACAGTGAATCGACAAGTAGAACTCCATCCACGCTACAACATGTGATATGGTGTCTATCAGAATATCATAACCGTGACAGTGCTCAAACTTACATTTCAGATGATTAAATAAGCTTTTGATTGTATTTCTGCAGTGTGTATCGTGTTCTCTGCATTGTGTTTTTCAAGCAACGTTGCTTTTTTGTCGGATACATGGCAACATATTCAAGTATTTTCACGGCATTTAGTAGTTCCTCTCCTTACATTACACCACTCAACTTCCTTGTCTATTAAAGTTATTTGCGCGTTATTTGATGTTATTACCTAGCGTGTTACCCGCTTTCGATGCGCAATCAGTTTCTACAGCTATAATATGTAAAACAAGGTTTGCATGAGTTTCAATAATAGCCGCATGTGAACATTCAGCTTTTGTGGTGTCTATCTAGTCCACTATCAAGTTATGCGTCCGTTCAGAGAGTCTGCATCAACCGCATATTAAAAACAAAGCTCTAGGGGAGAGGCGGTTTTGTCAGCTATTTAGCTTCAACATTATTCGTCCAAATAGATCAGGTGTTCTGCAGGTCGAATATATCTACATTTGCATGTTAAGAAACATTTTCACATCCGCGCGCGACTTTTGCATCTGTACTTACATACAGATAAATATTCATGTATATAAAACCGTTATTTTTCGTTGGTATGCCAGCATACATTCCTGGCTTGCGGGTGTATTCTGATTAGTATCTCGAAGTGTATCGTGTAGTAATTCTAGAAAACATATTATGCAATGAAGAACATAGCAGCTGTATTTATTAGACAAACTTGGTGAGTGGTCACACTTGTTTAGAAACGGGCACTTATGTAATCATGCGTCTACTGCCGATAACAAATCACAACAAAGCCTTTGGTAAAAGAGTATCATACCTTTCCAGGTGAGCGCAGAAGTTACGATAGAATCAGTGTAAGTACTGCTAGCATATGTCTAGTGTCAAACGGTCGACCTTTATATACACCTTTACGTAACATCAGAGCGAGATATTACTGACGGAATCAATCGAAGGCGTCTGTATCTGTACCTCGTAGACCATCATTTGCATAGCTAAGGAAAGAGAATGCAGTGGCTTATTTTCCCGGAGATTTTTTCCCAGTCCTATATCCTATACTTCTGAGTGAAATTAACTAATGGATAAATCCAGGTAATCTTTATGTTTAATGTAGAGACTTAACAAAGAATGGATAAGTTCAATAGTTTTCTCTGGTAACCGTAGAATCATGCCATAGAATCATTGATTTTTATGAAATTCATAGCAACATAATGCATAACAGTCTCCTGGCACCTGCCGTAGTAGATGCAGCGGTGAACACAAGCAGCTTCAATAATTCTCTACTAGAAGCAGGTGAAAACAACCATCTCGGAGAGCTATGGCTCCGATTAGCTGGGTTTCACGCTTGCGAGGTATCTGGGCTAAGGTAATGCTCAGTCGGTATGCGGTTATATAGAGCGCGAAAATATGCATAGCTGTATCCCACCATATCGTTCCGCGTCAAGCGCCTGTCTTGCGATAACACGCCCTTATTAATGAAGCGACGTGTGCAGTAAATGTATGCTCAATTTGATTAATTATCTGTAGTGAGCAGCGTCCGGGTTGTTTGTTAAGCACACCAATAGCTGACATGTGCCATAGTTCTTACATTGCAGTAGGTCTAGGTGAGTATTATAGATCCATGATCCATGTAAGGTATACGTTGTGTGTGACTGCATTGATTTTTCTTTCCAATATGAGTGCTGCCGTTAAGTCATGTACATCAGTGATAAATGATGGCAAGAGCATTTCTAGGACTCCACGTTTTGCGATTTTGCGTTCGACCTGTGAATGGCCATAAACTCATGTTGAAAAAGCAACAAGCTGCAATATGGTTATTGATATTGCAAAATAAAATACAATAGGCCATCACCTTAACAGAACATTAATAGGCGACTGATGTAAGATAGCTGATTACTATCCAAAAACGAACAACGATGGGCTGTCCATAGTGCAGGGTGGTAGAACATGTTTCGTAGAAATATCTGTTTTCTATATAATGATGACACGCTGAACATATTTATCACGATCGACGCAAAAGTACCATAAATTGCATGATGCGCTGGTGCGGCGTCGCATGCATTCATTCCTGCTATTAATTGCGGCTACGTAAATAAGTGGAACGAGTGCCTTTGACTTCAACCCACTGGACACGATACATTAAAAAAACTTCTCTGTAGTAATTAGGACCGAATGATTTCTGCCAGAAGAGCAGTGGCAATCTCCGCCTCATGCCGACCACACTGATATGGCAATTGTCACTACCCCTATAGTTTTATCACTTGTGACAGATGCGTGTGTTCTGTGGTAAGTGTGCTTAGACGTATTTGATCTTTGGATTGTAAATTAAACTTTTTTTTACTATCCAAGTATGTATAGGTCGTATGATCGGTTTTCACATTATTGCTTATGATTTGTGCCTACGCTTATCACATGGTATGCTTAATTGTAGTGTTACAAGATTGTGGTATAAAGGTCTGTAGTTAGTACAGTGGCTACAGAGGCCGACACCTGATACGTTGTAGCTGACAAGTATCGATAACATACTGTTCGCTAATTATGTTTTAACACAAAAGCTCGCATACGATGCTGTTTACTCCGGGTACAGCAGAACCACTAGATATCACGGAGTAGTTCTCCGCATGATTCGCATCATGAATACAAGGCATTTACTGACTTTTCCGAGTGAAGATATTTCGTCCGAAGTAAATGTTTAATCTAATATATTTTTGGGCTAGCTGGATTTCCGAGATTATCACCACCCTCACATCGTATGCACCGTATATGCTTAGTTTAGAAGAACACTTAGATACAGCTAACAGTTAATCCTATATCGTAACGATGAAATGTAATATATTTGCAGTTTCGATTTCCATGGTGGAGTAGCATTTCACCTCGTGCTTTCTCAGAATTTCCTGTGTATTTGATAGGCTGTGTGTATTTGATAGGCAGTGATAGGCAGTCATTAGGTATGGACTAGTATATGGGACGTATGGATAGTAATGGGTATAGGTCTAAATGGCAGAGACAGCATAACTTCATACAAGCAAGCGCCAAATTCAGCAACCAACATTTACAATATAAAGGTTTTCCCGTGCGAATCTCTTTTGGTGACTATGAATTTTAATGTAATCTTTATATTGCTTACGCATGGCTTAGATATCTGCTTGTTAAACATTTGCCTGTTAGCATAAACACGCTTGTAAAACACAACCTCCGGGAATAACCTTCACTTGCTAATTCTGACAGCTAATTCATTAGATGGATAAAACCATACTCTTTAGCATTTTGCATCATCATGTACGATTGCATATCTCTTAGGTTCTGAAAAATACAACAGTGAGCGGACCCTCAGTTCCGCATGTAATTCAGAGTATCTACATCTGTACTTGGACTCATGTCATTTCATATGGTTTTACATACAGATTCCTATGCACTAATGATGTGCTAATTTTTAGATGTTTGTGATATGCACATCTGCACCGCTCAAATTTGAAAGTATTCAGAGCACAAAATATGTCAAGTATTGACAAGTATAGCGCATCTGAAACGTTAATAGCGATGCTGTTTTAACATATGCCCTTTATACCAGACATCATTGTTAAAATATTTTTTGCCCACACTTTGCTCTATATAGGCAAAGTAACAGCTACTGAATGAAATTGATTTATCTTTGTGCACAAGACAACTGAATATTTTGTCACCGAGACTTAGCCATAATATTATTACCATTCAAACGTTTACAAGCTTGAATGAAGTACATTACTTTGTTGGTACCGATTCGACATTCTACAATTGAACTTGCGTGCAATAACACGATTCGTGAACATAATTTATCAAAGAAAAATCCCAACCCCAACAAAAATATTGCTTCCTCTTCTATTTACAGCAATCGATTGGCTATTTAATATCATAACATTCATTGCTATGAATTGAATGTCTTATTGCAATCATCGGCACTTTCTTACAGAACACATACTTTACGTTTTATTCTTATAATTATCGCCTCGCACATATCTACGATATTCAATTATTGCCCAGTTAATCATTTATTGATTGATTTAAATCTTGGCAATTAGATTAATCACATATTTGCCACGACAGGGGACTATCATGAACTTGCGCTGCCTTTGGTATTCACCGTGTGATGAATCATACCATGGATTTTGTTTCCTGTATATTGAAGGTTTTCCCAATATTATCAAACAGGAATACATGCACGTGGCTCGACGCTGCCATTGTTTGGCCAACTTGAAACATGCATTCCGCATATGAACTTATACAAGCAGTAAGAAAACTGCTAGCCCCTCGTTGAATCAGGTGCTGATGCTTTGACAGCAGCCTTTCCGCAAAACTAACGTATACACCAGTCAAGGATTAACCTGTGATCAGTGTCGGAGCGTATATGTTATGGCCCGTACATCAAATAACATGCTTTAACCATCGACATTTTTACGATTATATCTGTTTTTTTATATTCGCACTAGTAATTTCATCTTCATGTTTCATCCATGTTTCACTCTAAGCATGGGGTACAATAATACAGAAACGTGCCTCACTATATACTCTAAGCTTTTAACTACAGATGGATTTATAGCGCAGACGTGTGAGCCCTGACCGTTGCATGTTGAGTTCAGCATACAAAAGCAGTGAATTATGTTGGTTCATTCGTAAAACGTCTCGGTTGAGTACCTCCACAAAAGAGATTCACAAGATTGGCAATTGCGTGCGATTGAAGGCGATCTGGTAGATTCTTATTTGCGACAGCTCATGGACTATTGAAGACGAGTGAGTTAAGCCCAATGGGGACCACACGCTCAGTGCATGTTGTTAAGCACGGTAGTATGCTGGTGAAAACACTTACCACTCTTTCGCATTGTTGCTTCGCATATTTGTACTGACATATGATACATAAATCGGATATAATATTGCAAAGTGGATCTACGTTATCATGGTGAATTATTGGTCCCATACAGCATGACAGGGGGTTATGTGTCCCACCGCTTTATCTAAAGGCAGTCGATTAATCATAATATATTAAGATGCTAGAACTAACGATCGCAGGCGCATGTACCCACTTAGTCGTCAAAATACCAAAGACTTACTGCATGTCACCGCTATGTTGCACATCTTTAGGTAGTACTTATTTTCACGGGGAATATAGCGGTGATTACCCAGTTAGTAGCTAGGAAGACGGATTATATTACTAACTCATGGGATTGTGTAGTTCGGGATCAGGGTGAATATGCGTGGCGTAATCATTTCGTTCAATTTGGTTCAAACAGAAACAAAGCACCAGTTGGCAAACTGCTTGTAATCTTATTTTTGTTTGTGAATACATAGAATGAAATAGTGTACAAGCTATTAATGGCGCCAATCAATTGCAACGGAAACGAATTAACGCTCTTGAAATTCATATTGCTTTCATTACTGAGGTTTCATTGCGACTATATGCAATAAATCAGGATACGCGCATAGAACTGGAAAGTACTGCGACATACTCAATACTAATGCACTCACCGAGAAACTGACAAACAGTACCATTAACCTACCAACACTCGTACGGTTGCAAGCTCCTGTAAATGGCTCTCGCGCTCCGTGTTGGGTACCAAAACAGTTACCCACGGTCCAACAAGACTGCATGCCAAAATGGCATATGAACTGCTGCGTTTTCACTATTGCATATGTATACCAGAACAGTACATACTTAGATAATCAATAGCTGACAAACATGGAACATATTTTTATCATTAACCATAGTTTCTGCTCGTTTTCACTTGCACTTTGAGTCTCTAATGTTGTCAAAGAAAAACAGATATTTTTAGAAACACAGTAATTGAT
The DNA here is from genome assembly GCA_034190875.2 of Urechis unicinctus. Classification (NCBI taxonomy): domain Eukaryota; kingdom Metazoa; phylum Annelida; class Polychaeta; order Xenopneusta; family Urechidae; genus Urechis; species Urechis unicinctus. The sequence continues at coordinate 36,022,209 of CM067343.1, forward strand.
TCCGTTGCTTGCCTGTTATATTTGGATGCGCTAGCACGTAGTGAGGAAGACGTATTTTATTACGTCTAGTTTTAGACAGAAAAACAGAGAGAGAGAGAGAGAGAGAGAGAGAGAGAGAGAGAGAGAGAGAGAGAGAGAGAGAGAGAGAGAGAGAGAGAGAGAGAGAGAGAGAGAGAGAGAGAGAGAGAGAGAGAGAGAGATAGAGATACACAAGAATGCTGGGGTATTAATACCTGTTAGAGTGACACGTGACTTCTAGAGGGACCAGTGTTATATGTACAATAATGCAGCGGTTATTCGTGTATAGCATACATAATATAACATTCCCCATTCTAAAATACATTACCGTCTGTAGATAAAATGTGACATAATGACATTAACATAACCATAAACGTCATACATAATTAACCATAATTCAGTAACACATAATTAACCATAATTGAGTCTGTTGGATGGCACGGATATGCGTCTAGAACGTGTAAGAAATGCACTGATGCGACCGTTCGTATCAATTCCATTTTATGTATTAACTGTAATAAGCGTCGTCAACCTGTGTGGACTCACAATCCCACCACCCCTCAAATACATATCCTTGATATCTGAAGTTAATGTTACGAACGGGTCACTTTCCAAATCAAATAGTCCCGGTGTAGCAAGTAGAACCCATTGAAGTGAGCATTCCAAACCCGTCAATTTCCATAACAATTATTATCAGACCGTCTGATCTTCAATTAAAGCTTAAGGTAATTGTTCCTCTTCGCTTGCTGACGACGCCACACACTTGTATAAATACCTCTGCCCCAGAAATTTAATTCACATTCAGAGTTCGGACAACGCTAAAGCCACCGTCATGCAAACCTAGCTGGAGGGATAACTCCGTACAGCAAGTAGCAGTTTGGAATTCCAGCTCAGCAGTAGCCTCATGACATCTCCAGAGTTACTCCATACCGCAATTACCTCACATTTAGAAATAAACTGCCGTTTTCCGGTTACCATTCAACTGACGTATCGTCTTCATCACTACGACCATAAAGTATACCGGCGTTCAAGGTGAAGCTACCACATGTACCCGGGACAGATTGTTACTGAGTTGTATCAATATGTGACGAATCAGGACAATTGTTGTGCAGCGTCGGTTGAGCATTTGTATCACGGGTGCCCGCGGTATTGTGAATGTGAATGCCGTTCCGTCGCAATGTGTTACCCTGTGAAGTTCCGCAATAATATGAGCGAGGTGAGTCAGCTAATTTCTCAATTTGTGCGGGTGTCCATAAATTAGAAATAGGATGCTGAATATTGACAGGTTGATTTAGTGAGTAGCCTGGTCGGTTTCCTGCACTGCAATTGTAATAATCGTTTTGTTGTGCTCGGCTGTCTTCTTGTCGACTACTGTGAATTTCATTGTCTCTTGGATTTGTGGTTTTGACTATTGATATGAACAGGAATGTCAATGTCAGCCATCAGACACTAAGATATCTTCTATATTGTCGTCTCTGTCAAGGTCACTTGGTGCAGGAGCACCATCAGTGTGTCGTTCATGGCTGATTTTAGTGGGCGTGTTTAGAGGAGATCCACCCTTGAGCTCTTGTATCTGCCACTTTTAGTGGTCGAACAGTACATCGAGGCGCTCCCTCAAGGTCTCCAAGTCTTACTTTGCATCAGCAAAGCGAATATTGGCATGGACAGAAGAGCGATCGAGCGACATCAACACGGATCCGTATAGATTAGCTTGGTCATCAAGCTTACGGTTAAGACGCGCAACCCTCTTCCTTTTCTTGGACAATGTTGTTTCGGCTGTGCTAAGCTCGCTCTGGTTGTCAGAACATTGCGTCTCCAGCTCATCAACACGGCGCTGCAGATTGGATTTCTCTTTCTGCCAAGAGCTACGAATCTACTCGTGTATAGCACGCGTAATATGCCCACACAAGTAAAGGGTACCGTTAACTAATTACGGCAAAGTGTGACAAACAAAATAGAGACCTTATTCCGTATCTATTATAAGTATTCGACCGACAGATAGAAAATACATTTGATCTGAATAGCAATTCGCTCGTGGTTGGCTTGGCTGTGATTTAGAACCGCTAGTAACCTTAGTAATAATATTAAGAGAGCAGTCGTGCTAGTAACCTTAGTAATAATATTAAGAGAGCAGTCGCGTGCTACCCGCGTACATGGCATTGCCAATGGCAAGCTTTCTGAAAAGCCCGGCCACCTTGAAGTCTATCTGCAACAGGTCGATTTACTCCCTAACAGGTGGCAGCAATCATGCACGCTGCCAGCCAAATGGCAGATAAGATGTATAGGTTGCTATGGAGGCATCGCGATGCTGAGCTGTACTGTACACATACATACATACATACACACACACGTACACACACACACTCACACACACATATATATATATATATATATATATATATATATATATATATATATATATATATATATATATATATATATATATATATATATATATATATATGTATATATATATATATAATGTATATGTACATATATATACATATATATATATAAATATATATATATATATTTATATATACAAAGATATAAGTATATATGTATTATAATATATATATATATATATAATATAAATATGTATATATATATATATATATTTATATTACATATATATGAATATATATGCATACATAAATATTGATATATACGCACACACACACACATATATATATATATATATATATATATATATATATATTTATATATATATATTTGATATATATATATATATATATTTATATACATATATATATTTTTGTAAACACACACAGATATATATATATATATATATATAGAATGCATATATATATATATTTATATACATATTTACATATATACATATATATATATATATATATATATATATATATATATATATATATATATATATATATATATATATATATATATATATATATATATTTATATATGTACACATGGACGAGTTCGAACACATTGCTGTTGTTCTTTAACGGTGACAATCATTTCATTCTTAGGGATATGGCTGCAGCAGCTGGCGTTATCAACGTTGTTACTGATCTCACGAAAAAACAAAAAATTACCCACATATCGCCTATATCGGCTTCACGCCTGACCAGACCTCCTATTTGTCACTTGTCTAGGATAGCTCACCACATGTTGCATGCCTACAAAAGTTTATTATGAACAAACACAGAGTCTTCACAAATCTCCCGCTGTTTACCGTTAGGCTGACTCAAATTACTCTTCTCACGCAAGTCTTCTCGGAATCAGCTGACTTTTGCTGCATTGCGGTTTACATCAGACTGAAGCCGTCTGTTATTTCCAGCAGTACGATTATCGGATGATGGTAAGACGCTAACGGAGACACAATTCACATCCCCAGCAATGATGCAAAATACCCATCTACCATGGTTTCTTATTCTCCATCAACTTAAGAATGCCGGACATTTGAATGTCTCACATAGCAGTGTATCCAGTTAATGTTATAGCTATTAATGTACTCTGCATCCATTTACAATTCATTGTGTATGTCGTCACGATGGAATTACAAGGAGAGATACGTATGTTTAATACTGACTGGTATGGGATTTTCTTATCGACCAATTCAGTCTGCCAGATTTCGCGTGGATCTCCAATTACAGCAGTAGAAATAGCAACTTGTTGTCACCAATGGCGACATTGTAACATGTACGCATGTGAATTTATTACTGCGTCCTCATGCGTCCATTATAACTTGTGAACCTGCTTTAGGGGAGAATATGCTTTTATTGCATGTTAATGAGAGACTGGGCAGCGGGTCACGTGTAACATGACAGGTATGCTGCGCATGAGCACATAGATGACCATAATTATTCCAAGGCTACACTTGGCGATTGCGGTCACATAAAATATCTATCCTGATTGTTGTAGACGGCTCGTCTGGGTGTCTTCACACAAAAATTAAGTTGTTTGCCGTCATAATCATCTGTCTTATTATCTGAAGCAAGCATTTGTTTTTCAAAAGCATGGAGTGGTCATGTGACTTTAAACAATTCTTTTTGTCCGTCTTATTAATTGGAGTTATATCATCAAGGGAGTAATACAAAATAATTATTTATTGAGATAAATTGGTATCATGCTCTGTGCTTTTGTTGTTTAAACCATAGAAAACGAAACGTTTTTAAGGATATGTAACATACGCACCAAATAAAAGCGACAAACAATTCATCCATTTATTGTCGATTGTGAACTGCTATTGATATTGTCGTTCGCTGTATCTTAATGTTACCAATGTGCATTAACGATACTAGTATAATAAGATAACAAATCCGACCATTACTGCAACGTCATCGTAATTCAATCCATTGTAGTGAATGTTATTCCGTAGTTAAGCAGATATCTGCCTCGATAAGTTTTTGTCAGTTATGCATGCTAGCCATTATGTAACAATGACGAGTCATCTTACATCTACTTTTAATGAGTTTGCGTCAGGCTGGCTAATCCTCTCAATATCCTAGGCAAAGTAGCGTAGCCACTATTTTGCTCTGATGGAATAGTGCACGGGCCATTTCTGCACGCGCATATGCTCTATACTGTAATTGTTTGTCTATCCCCTCGTCGCTTATTTGTTCTTTGTGACAAACATATCCACAGAGTTTTGGGCTGCGCTTCTCAAGAATGCGTTTTTTTTCCAGCGGCGTTGATTGACGATGATCAAACATGATACAGCAGCGAGAATACACGGTTGATCTAAAAGGTAGGATTCATTTCAGAGGAGCTTCATGAGTAGATTAACTTCTATCCCATAGTATAACACAGAAGAATATTGCATGACAATCAGACATCGTGCTTCGGCACACAGAAGCAGTTATAAATAATGATCCATCATCGCCTGCTCCCCATTGTAAAATAAATGCCTTGGTTGGCTATCCTCTTTGCCGAGACTTCGAAGAATGGCGATAGCACGCGATGCGGACCACCCTGTAGTGATTGAGAACCTCTCTTAAGCCTGGGGCAAGTGGAGAGATCGCAAACGAAGCTAAACGGCAGTATGCCAACAGTGACACTACAAACCGCTCTTTCATATCTTATAAGCACATGTTCTTAGCAGACACATGTTTTGTTTGCATATATTCTAAGCTGCTCTAACATTCATACATGACACATATTAATATCGGACCTGGTAGATTGCAAATATTCACCTCAACTGAGCGCGTAAGTTTGCCTCCGCCAACTCCACCCTACTTCCTCCAGAACAATTTGCTGCTGACATTGCCCAATCGGCTCACATTGCTTGCTTTCACATTGTATATATGTCCCTGAAAACATCCCAGAATATATTATCCCACTATGATCAAATTACAGTGACTAAGATCTGTTCGATGTTTGCAGCAACACGGACATTACTGTAAGTGATCATTGATGCCCAATCAGTTGAGCCACATCTAACCCCGAATGGTTCCGGAGTAAATGAGTATGGGATACCACTTATAAAACTGGAAGGTTTGGCATGCTTATACGGGAGCACTATGATGAATTCATTTGAAGGGTATTTGTGAAACGACAGTCATTCATTACCGAACTAATAACTGCATCGTCAATAATGCATTTGCAGAATATAACATAGTCTTATTGGTCGATTCAAACTATAAGATCTGGCCAAAACCCTTCCACAACATGCTGCGAACACACCCGCTAATCTTATAATCACTCGCCACCCCAAATAGTTCTAGAATGTATATGACTTTTACCTGTGTCAGTAAATCGTAATTAGCTGTAAAAATGCGTAGATACTGATCTTTGCAAAAAACAATTGCCTCTTGTGTATGTTCTATTACATCATACTGAATTTCTTAAGTGCACTGCCAGAGGACCGCTCAAATGATCGTTCGATTGGCAGTAATAGCGTAACAACAAAATGCCAGCGTAATGTAGCGTTCGCCTCTGCTTCTTAGGCAATAATCTGTACAATAAAGACAAGCATAATCGCTAGATTTAAGCAGTTTAACAACCTACGTTTATTTTCTGCTTTCACTATAAAAAGCTCCTTAAAAAGGAAGGCTTATGGAATGACATGGATGCATCCATAATAGAATGCAAGCTTAGAAGTACGGTTAACCTACCAACCCACTTCGAGAACATTTCTGCACTGCCATTTTTGTCGTTTGTACAATCATCCACTATCCAAGAAAGACCGCATGTTGTTAGTTAAACGGCTGGGTTTTCAGCAATACATATCCGCGATATGCAAAAATAAATATAAGCAATAACCATGTATCCTGGGATTTCATGCGTACAAGACCAACGGGACCCTGATATCATGCCTAGGTAACATGACACGGGCTGTCCACGCCCCCCACCCCGTACAAAACAAACATAAACAATCCGAGTCCGTCCAACATGGAGTGTCGAGCTGACCCATGGTAGGCCTGTACGAATTTTAGAAGATGCTTGGTCTTTTAGGGACCTCGTCGAGCCCGTAGCCCACAGTTGAGCATGCACTTCTTTCAGATCCGGGCTCCGTACTGGTTTAAGGACTGAGAGGGCTAGTAGGCAGTCATGCGGGGCATTAGAGGATCCACACGGTTTTCTTATAGGTCCTTTCGTTTGTGTCCCCCTGGCTACTAATGGGATCCCAAGGGGCCCTTTTATCCCTTGCATGGGTCATGTACGACAAACGTTTTGAACCGCGGGTTTTCGTCCTAGTACAAAATACCATTGTCCTCTGATCATATATTGCATTGTTTAGTTAGAGGTCTAGACTTAAATTGAAATAAAGGATGTTCCTAAAGACGCCCGCAGACCGAGGTAAAGTACATCACTGCAGCATCGTACTGGGGATGATTTCTTACTGGCTTCCGACGGGCCACAGTCCTGTAAGGCCCTCAAAGTCGTGCGTAGCCCGTAAGCACCTCTAAGTCTCGTGTAACCTATGCATTATTCAACCAAAGTATAATTGCTACTGTTTATTGAAATCATATAGCTGCCTAATCTAGTATAAGACGATAATGACAAATAAATGGTTAATAGTGGAAGACCTCCGGGGGCACACGCAGCAGTTTTTACTATTGCAGGTTTACGTACCACATGCTTATGTGAAAACCTCGAGCGGTAATATGCGTGGTGTCCCCTAATGTCTAATGTGAATAAACTGGTTTTGTCGGATATGCGTCATTCATTTTGTCCTAAAGTATATGGCAATAGCCCTTGAGGTAAATCGACCTTGCCGCTAACATCACCAATTGCTATCGAAGTGCACAAAGGAAATACACTCGTCTATGCTATATATATATTCCCCATATACTCTTAATCGGTTTCGCATCTGAACGTACCTCCATTCATCACATGTCTAGCCCAACCAACCAAGCAGGTTGCTTATCTATCGAACTCAGAGCCTTTACAAATCTCCCGGTGTTTGCTCTCGGGCTGAGTCCAATTATATTGATCAAGACACTCATCTGTCAGAGCGTCGATGACTTTTTGGATAAAAGTAAATACCGTACTCTGGCTGTGCATTATTTCATCTTTATAGCAACCAACACGACAATCGGGCGGTTGTAAGTTAATGTACAAGATCGGTTGTTGCATTAAAAAGGATATTGCAAAGACTATAGATCATTTGAGCCTGAGCACCTTAAGCGATCTTACCGCTATTTCAAAGTATCAACTCTTGCAATTTTGTGGCAGGTATTAACCATAACCTACTTCAACTAATTCAGACATCATTATAAGAAAGATCAACAGTTGAAAGTAAGATGAATTGCTACTGCGATTTATTTCATATTTAAAGTTGTTAGCGGTGTTGTTACGAACTTGGGGTTGCAGAACTAGCACGCGTTATTCCATTCAATACATGTGTAGGTGAGAGAATTAGTTTTTAACAAGCATTCAGTTATGGTCGTTAATTAACATTGGCTTTTTTTTGCTCTGCTCTCAACCTCGACCAAGTCAAAATTACCTGCGTTGTAGACTATTCCTGGAGATTTTTTAAATTATTTACCGTAAAAAGAATTTCTGGCAGTATAGCGATTTACATTTCATCATTACCAATAAATTTTTTCTCTTTCGAGACGATTTTATTTCAATCTCCATCACCAAATATCAACACCGGCGTGGATAAACTGGAATAGATCTTTACCCATTTTGATAAGGTCGCATAAAACGCGCTTGCTTTCGCACCAACTCAATGAATCGCCAGGTACAACTCTATCCACGCTACAACATGTGATATGGTGTCTGACATTTGACATGATTAAATAAGCTGTTCGATTGTTTATGTTGTGTTCGCAGCGTGTATAGTGTTTATTGCTGAATAATTTCTGCATTGTGGTTTTCAAGCATGGTTGCTTTTTGGTCTGAAACATGGCAACATATTCAACTATTTTCTCGGCAAACGGTATTTCCTCTCCTTAAATTACACCACCTAACTGTCCGCTGAAGTTATTTGCGCGGTATTTGCTGCTTTTATCTAGCGTGTTTCCCGCTTTCGACGGGAAATCAGCTTCTACAGCTATCATGTGCAAAATAAGGGTTGCATGAGTTTCCAGAATAGCCGCTCTGTGATGTCGATATAGTCCACTTTCCCATTACACATTTGTTCAGAGAGTCTGCATCCATCGCATCTTAAAAACAAAGCTCTGGGGGAGAGGCGGCTTTGTCAGCCTTTAGCTTCAACATTATTAGTCCATATGGATCATGTTTTCTGTAGCTAGAATATATCCCTACAGTCACATGTTTAGAAACATGTTTTCATCTGCGCGCGTCCTTCGCATTTGTACCGACATACAGATAAAAATTCATGTATATAAAAACGCTATTTATCGTAAGTATGCCTGCATACATTTCTAGCATGTGGGCGTATTGTAATTAGTATCTCGGAACAGAACGTGTTGCAATGCTAGGACGCATATTATGCAATGATGGACATTACAGCTGCATTTATAAGACAAACTGGGTGAATGATCGCACTAATTAAGAAGCAGCTGCCGATAACAAACCACAACAAAGCCTTTTGTAAGAGTTACATCCCTCTCCAGGTGGGCGGAGAAGTAAAGATAGAATTAGTGTAGGTACGGCTGGCATATGTTCACCGTCAAACGGTCGACCTTTATATAAGCCTTTACGTAACATCAGAGCCAGATAATACTGACGAATTCAATCGAGGGCGTCTGTATCTGTTCCTTGTAGACCATCATTCGCATAGCTAAGCAAATGGTATGCAGCGGCTAATTTTGCCTGGGATTTTTGCCGTCATATACTTTATACTTTAGAGTGAAATTAACTAATGGATAAATCCAATAACCTTTATGGTTAATGTAGAGTTATGAAAAAGAATGGATAAGTTCAATAGTTTCTTGGGTTACAGTAGAATCACGAGGACGATCTTATTGCTTTTTATGTAATTCATAGCAGCATAATACATAACAGTCTCCTGGCACCTGCCTTTGTAGATGCAGCAGAGAACACAAGCAGCTTCAATAATTCTGTACTAGAAGCAGATGGGAGCAATCATCTCGGAGAGCAATGGCTCCGTTTATCTGGGTTTCACGCTCGCGAGGTATCGGGGGTTAGATATCCGGCCATGTGAGTCAGTCGGTATGCGGTTATAGAGAGCGCGAAAATATACATAGCTGTATCGCACCATATCATGAAGCATCAAGTGCCTGTCTTGCAATATCACGCCTTGATTAATGCGTTAAAAATATATGCTTAAGTTGATTAATTATTCGCGCTGAGCTGTGCTCGGCTGGCTTTTGGAGCACATTAAGAGCTGATATGTGCCATGGTTCTTACGTTGCAGTATTATGCTTAAAGATAATAGAGTATTATGGACTTCTGCTTCCTGTGGACTTTCTAGAAGCAATGGAACGTGAGTCACGTATATCGGTGATAAACGCTGGCCAGATTATATTATGGGACTGCAACTTTTGCGATTTTGCGTTCGACTTATGAATGGCCATCGACTTTTGTTGAAAAACGAAAGAAACTGATATATGGTAATTGATATCGAAAACTAATATACAATAGACAACGACCCTAACAGGACATTTATAGGAAGCTGGTGTAGAATAGCTGTTTACTATCGGAAAACATACAACGTTGAACTATCTATAACGCCTTTTGGTTGTTCATGTTCCGTAGAAAATTTCTATCGCTATATATTTTTGACCCGCAGAAAATATATATGATAAAAGACGCAATAGTTACCATAAATTACATGATGCGCGCTGTACAGCCACTAATAAGTTTACAGCAGTCATGTGATATAAAACAAGATTCGTCGATAAACAGTACCTTCATGCAAGCAAGCGGACTAAAATAGGACAGTTTGTGAAAAAGCTTTTTTGATAATAAAGTAGCTGTTTTAGAGGGTCGACATACCCCAAGTTGTCGGACGAAAACAGTTCCCAGTAAACTTGTAGTCGACGAGTATAAGAGGTTTATTAATCCGCAAATCACAGCCATCATGCATTGTGAAAAGACCCTAATAAGTATATAAAACACATATCAAGATGTATAATATCCCGAGTGAGAGACAAAGATTCCATGGGTCAATTAGCGGAAGAATGATGCAGGTGCGGCGTCACATTCACGTTTTTCTGCTGTACATAAAATTGCGGCTCGACGCTCGCCAGAAGCTTGGCGCGATGAAGCATGGAATCTAGAGCCGAACGCCGGCGTCATAAATATTGCTTTAAAGCACGAAGCATAACAATACAGCTAATAAGTGGCTGCTGTTAGATAGCTTCAACGTGCAAATGCACGTGCAGTATCAGATAAAACTAACATGCGAATGCTGCATTATTTGCAGACCGACACATGTTAATCCTTATTCGGAACATAAACGTGTGGCGGAACGCGTGCGTTCGACTTTGACCGATTGAACACGATTCATTTAAAAACTTCGGTTGTAATTAGGAACAAAGGTTTACTTCCAGAAGAGCGGTGGCTATCTCCGCCTTATGCCGACCACACTTACATGGAAATTGGTATTTTTCCCTTTGTATTATGACCAGTGTGTGTTAATGAGAATTATTGATTTAATAACCAGATATATATCGGTCGTATGATCGGTTTTTACATCGTTACTTATGATTTATGCCTACGCTTATCACACGGTATGTTTGATTGCAGTATTACATGATAGTGGTGAAAATGTCAGTAGTTGGTACAGTGCAGAAGACACAGACACCTGATACGGTGTAGCTGTCAAGTATAGATAACAAATATCAACCCCTTCATATCATATGAACCGTATTTGCTGCGTCAAGAAGAATACTTAGAGAAAGCAAACAGTTAATCATATGGCTATATAAAAGAAATGAAATGAAATATTTTTGCAGTTTCGATTTCCATGTTTGCGTTGCATTTCACTTCGTGTTTTCCCAGAATTACGTGTGAATTTGATAGGAAGTCATCATATGTGTTCCACATCGGCAACATTCTATCCCGTAGATTTTTAGAAGGGTGTTATGTTTGTGGACAGGTTTGAACTGGTATAAGTGGGAATGAACAGAATGGCGCTATAATAGGTATAAAACGGCAGAGACAGCATAACTTTATACATGCAAGCGCCAAAGTCAGCTATCAACATTTAATTTTTAAAGATTTTCTCGTGTGTATCTCTTTAGGTGATTACGTAATTGAATCTCTTTATGGCTAACGCATGACCCAGATATTTGCTGTAAAATGTTCAGCCTCCGGGAACAACTTTCACTTTCAAATTCCGACAGCCAATTAATTTGAAGAACCAATAATGTTTAGCATTTTGTATTATCCTCTACGATCACATATCTCTCAGGCTTTGAAAAAAAACCAATGAGCGGACCCTAAGGTGCGAATATAAGTCAGAACATCCACATCTGTACTTGGACTCATGACATTTGATATGGTTTCGCTCACAAATTATTACGCACTAACGATATGATAATGTTAAGACGTTCATGATATACATATCGACATCGCTCAAGTTAGAAATTATTCGGGACACAACATGTGTCATATAGTGACAAGTATAGCGCATCTGAAACGTTTACAGCGATGGTGTTTTAACATATGCCCTCATTACCGGACATCTCGCGTGAAAAATATTCTCTCACACTTTACTCATACCAATATTATGGCTTTTACAGTCAATCTCAACCTCATCAACAGCTGCCCTATTTAATGGTGTATCTTTGCGCAAAAGATAATATTTAGATACCGAGACACACCAATAATTAAATTACAATTCAAACTTTTATAAGATTGAATAAAGTACATTAGGCATCGATTTTATCATTGAACATACGTGTAATTACACGATTCGTGAACATAATCTATGAAAGAAAATTTCAACCCCAACAAAATGTAAGCTTCTCTTTTATTTTCTGCAATCGATTGGTTATATTATATAATAATATTTTTGACAATGATCGACACTTTCTAACAGAAAACATGCTTTCTATTGTGATGATATTTGCCTGGCTATTATCTCAAATATTCATTTGTTGCCCGGTTTATCATTTATTGATTGAGTTGAATCTTGGCAATCAGAATAATCACAGACCTGCCATGGCAGGGGAAAATCATGAACTTGCGCTACCTTTGGTATTCACCACACGTTGAATCATATCATGGATTTTGTTTCCTGTATATTGAAGGCTATCCCAGTAGTATCAAACAAGAATACATGAACGTGGCTCGACACTGCCATTGGTTGCCCTGCCAGAAACATGCTTTTTGCATATGAATTTATATAAGCAGTGACAAAACCGCTATTCCTCGCTGATTTAGGTACAGATGTTTGACAGCATCTTTCCGCACTACTAGCGTATACGCCTGACACAAATTCACCTGTGATCAGTGTCGGAGCGTACGTGTTATGGCCTGTACATCAAAGCCATGTTTTAACCATTGACATGTTTACGATTATACATGCTCAAGTTCGTTTATCTGCACTAGCAACTTCATCTTCATTAGTGATACGCCAGTCTATGTTCCCCTCTATTCTTTGGGTAAAACAATACAGAAACTTGCCTCAGTATAGACCCGATGCAGACGGATTTATAGAGCTTAATGTTAAATATTGACACTACTTATCAGGCTTAAAGTTAAACTGGCTCGTTGTGCCGATATCGTGTCATAGATAACTTGATTCCCTAACATCTACTCATATCTTATTCATCATATTGGTCTGAGCAGTTGTTTGCAGGTGGTCACACATGGTAATAAAACAGGGACTGTCCTTATTAATCCGCACCATTTCATGCAAAAGAGAAGCCGACGTTTTCAATTGTACAGAAAGCAAATCTACTCGTTAAGTATTAGCATATGTCGAAGGTTGGGTCTTATTTTAACATACATATCTACATAATCACGGCTCCGCCATTAGCATAGCACAGACAACACAATATGCGAACAGAACTATACAATGCCTTTGTATATTCGACACTACAAACAGCGAGGGAAAATGAAGGGATTTTAACTTGCTTTGAAGTTGATCTGCCGCTGAATTACGTGGCGTCATAACTAAACCATACACACTATAGAGATACAGTGGGTTGCAAACAAATACTAACCGTCAACTTATATTTCGCACCTTATGTTAGTGACAATGCCTAGCCAAATCGTAAAACCGAAAAGGGTTCAGTTAATTAATAACCCTTCTGTTTATATTTATGCATCATGAGCTGAACAGAATATATGTCATTACATGTCCTGATCAGAATCCGATAATTGGGAAAGAGCGAATTCATTACGTTCACAAATAGAAGGATATGTCCTCGAATACAAAAAAGATTTATACTCATAATAATCAGTTACTTGCCACTATATGTTCTCAAATAATCTGGGATACGATTTTTGGGAAGCACATCAATGCTTTACTCATATCGGCAAATCGTGGCTTACCGTGAAAGCACAGACGAATTAAATATGAAAACATGTATTTATTCGAATGCCACGTAAACTGACAAAATGTGAGCCGAAACGTTAATCAACTGTAAATTGAAAAATATTTTGATGGTTAAGTTGGCATGTTACAGCAGAGGGTCACCTAGAAATGGCGAGTTTCTATGCGCAGGATGCAACCTTTTTCATCCTCTGGATTTGATTTGAAAGCTTCATCAAGCCTAATATGTTGTTCCTGCCGCAGATGTGACCATACTAAACGCGTTTATGCCAGTGTATAGACTAGCTCGCCCATACTACCTGCTGGTTGTTGCAATTTAGTGTATTCAAAATAGTTTGCAATAGTTTTAATCGAACAGCGCTAGAGACATCGATTTTGCTTTATGCTATTTATAGTAAGGTAACCAGCGTCTTGACATAACAACAGCCGTATTTAACAATAGAATCATATCAGCCAACAAATTTTTGTTGCGTGCACTACGATGTACAAAATACTTTTCGTGTGTTGCCAACACGGACGTTATGTGGCATTCAGTCCCTAGTATTTCCATCCTTGTCATATTTCAACGAAAACCTCCCGACCGCCTCTAAAGCACATAGCTTTAGGGGAGAGGCGATCATGTTTGCAATTTTGCTTCATCATTATTGGTCCTTTCATACGTCCTACAGAAATAGCAGCAATAATATACGTAACACACTAGTGTTGATCATTATATCCACATGTGCAAAAGAGCGACTGACCTTTTCACATATATTCACATACAGATAAAGAAGCAAGCACACAATACGGTTATCTTGCAAGGATACATTCCAGGCATTCGTATGATTCCAAATCGCGCGCTGTGCACATAACGAACGATAACGCACATTTTTACGTAAATGCATACGCAGTGGGATTTGCAGCATCCATATATATATATATATATATATATATTTATATATATATATATATATACGCATATATATATTTATATATATCCATATATATATATATATACGTAACACACTAGTGTTGATCATTATATCCACATGTGCAAAAGAGCGAATGACCTTTTCACATATATTCACATACAGATAAAGAAGCAAGCACACAACGCGGTTATCTTGCAAGGATACATTCCAGGCATTCGTATGATTCCGATTAGTATATCGGTGCATTGTATGTTATAATGTCGGGATTATGCGCTTGTATGCAACACAGTTGTAAATATCAGTCAAACTAGGTAAATGATCGAGACAATTTGCATGGACGACGGAATCGTCGGCATAATCATGCGCCCACAGCCTGAATTAATTCAATGGTAATGCAGTATTCAAACTTTCAATGTGAACCGATAATTTGTTGATAGTAACCATTGCAAGCGCCAATAAAGATGAGCAACGCCAAACGTTGGAACTAGCAGGTATATACAGATTTGTCTATACGCCCTCCATTGTAACCAGAACTGGGTTAGTCTGACGGTTTTAGGTTGCCTAGCCCATATTTCGCCTGTAGATGATAGCATAGTACGGGACATTTGCTATGGATCGATTATAACGTACCCGGCGATTGGCTTATATTTACGGTGCATTCGGAAGTTATTGAGCTAGTGGAAGTATTCTCACTTCGTTAAATGTTATTAATAACACCGAGAAGGTAAGCTGCTTGTTAGTATTTGCATTTTGTACGCCCATATACCGTGCAGGCAAGAGGAATGATCGTGGCGAGCGATGGAATGCTACAAGCCCAGTTAAGTGCTTTGTTACAACGCCAGCTGCTGCGCGTCAAGCTTCTGCCTTGTTACGTCATGCCCTGACTAATGCTACGGTACGTGCTGACTGTGTGTAATGAAGCGAAATGTAATTATGCCAATTGAAGTTGTATAAATATGGAATATAATGCTTACAATGTACTCAGCAACCCTGAGACCGCAATTAGCACTGTTAAATAATATGGCAATATCATGTCATTTATTCATACATTCATTCCCTTGTAATTAACACCCAGCCCTATGAATGCATATATATGAACCATATTGATCCCACATAAGCGGCACTTCACACATGATTCAATAGCCATAGTTTGAGATGTACACTACCAAATTGTCTTCCTTCGAAACCTGCTGAAAGATGTAAGATGTCTGCACTATAAATTCCAGCGCGAAACATTGGGTTGGGTTACACGGTTTCTATATGTGGTAATACACGACTCTATTTGTAGACATTAGGGTGTGAACAAAGCAGTACTTACCGCTTTCTCAGGCCGCATCTAATGCAACCAACGCCAAATGACAAATTGTAAAATTACATTTTCTTATAATCTATGTAATATATCCATCATCTAGATATTGGTTACATTTGTCGTCTTAACTACGAAGTGTTTGGATACGTAACTACACTCGGATTTACAAGCAGTGTATGAAATATTGGTGCATATAACCACTTTTGGAACTCAATGCTCTTCGAGTATTAAACGTTTATTTTGCTTGGCCATTAATGCACAAAATGACATGTTTCAGTTACGGTTTCCTTGGAAACTATACCACTACATGAGTTAATTAAATTGTTGTGACATTGTTTATTGCACTAGTACTAATTTATCATTGCTTGGAAAAATCGGAAGATTGCTGCGGTTTTTGCTTCAATTAATTTAGGACCATTCTATTGACATTTGCGCATCATCAGACGACAAGGCTCAATCACGTCCCGCTTATCTCATGGTGCTCCACACTTTGTCAGGTATCCCTCTCAAGCGCATGTATAAGACAACCGCTTGTAGATTCGGCGAAAGCTGCTGCCAGTTAAGGATGGACTTAATGGCAAACGCTCGAATGACCGATGACGACTTTTTTCTTGTAGCTTTATATTAATTTGTGTTCAATGGCAGATCGCCCATGGTAACATCTGAAAGGTTGTGCCAAATTAATGTCATATTGGTGCGATGCAATGATTTAATGTAGTAAACGTCTTGACTAATGGCAGCAGCAATTCGAAACTGGACATACATAGATAGCTAACATCGGCAATGTTAGTAGTTAAGGAGAGTATTGTGTAGAAAAAGCATTTTTGCGTCTATATTATTCATTAGAAGTAGATTTCAATCAATATCCTCGTCTCTACCCCATTTATTTGAATTAACACCTAATGCAATGGCTGCAATCAATAACTTATGAATATACAGTGCACATCTCAGTTAAAGACACATGATAAAAACTACTCCCAGTGATTGGACTAGCAATAATGTTCGTAGCATACCGACGCAGAATGTCTTGGATTTAAATCCGCGTCAAAGTAGTTGCCAAATGATGTTAATATCGTTAACACGACCGTAAAGAAGAAATTTGTTCGACAGACAGCACGCTAACAATGTACATTCCGTGCTAGGTTTCAGCATAAAGTTCATCGAACAGCTTACTGCGGATCTGTGATGCTGCCCGTTCTAGAAATCTATTAACCGGAAACCGGAGTGACATTATTCTTTACATCCATCGCCCGACATTTACATTTACAGCTACGGTTTTGCGCATCGGTTTTGATGACATTTCCTTGCTCTGTTTGCCCATTAAAATAATTTGGATCATCGCGAAAAATAGTCTGTCTAACTGTTCTATAGGTGGTCACGTGTCAGATAGGAGGTAACTTAACTTACAAAGGAATCCCTTCCTCGACCAAATGTGCAATGCAGTGCTCAGGGGGTTGGGTTAAAAAACACGTTTGCCATTTAACTTCAACATTATATGGTCGCACATCTCGTATTCTCAGCTTTATGTACCAGCAGAACATGATTATACTCACATATATATATATATATATATCAGTTCATCAGCGATATCACCTCGCCACCCATCACCTTATGATAAAATATGTAGTCACAAATATATAACCGCCGTTTTTCAGACACATGCGAATAAAAAAGTCCACGTATTCGGGTGGTGCAGATAGTGAGGTCATATAAAAGGCACGGGGATGAACAGCTGTGTTGCACTGCGTGTTGTATCGCATAGATTTATCATCCTCGTTGATGATACAACAATTGATCTTTTAACGTGAGGCATGTCCTCTTATATCAATTCACTTGTACCGCATGGACTGTCCCATGACAGTCGCAAACCCACATGGTGGTTACGTCTATCATGTACAGGGTGACTGCAGGTGCAGCTACACAGTTAAGTGTAAACGTAAAGACATTTATTGAATATGTGATTTATTAGACAATTATTGCCGGACTGTTTTATCCTTTTGTTATTTAGCAAGACAATTCCAAAGCCATCCTCCTCAGCAGCTAAATGCTTATAAAGACCTAATAGAATATGTGGACAAAGTTTTGCTGCTCATATTTTAGTCCGCGTGTCCCGAAAATACCGCCTTCCGAATTTAATATTCAGCAATTACATTCGAAGCCCTGGCCGAACAGCCATCATTATCTGGGAAGATATTTGTCGCCATATGGTGAAAGTGAAAACATGCACGGTTAATATAATCTCTTATAGATATGTATCGGCAAATATTAAGCACGTTTAGAGAATTTATAACAGGGTGGTTGTGCGATGCTAGTTATTTGATTTATAACTTTAGCATGAAACAGTAATGTAGTGTACTATTCATGGAAAAATGAGAGATCATGTCGACGTTGCCATTCAACCTTCGACAAATGTTTTACTTACAATTTCCGTACTCTCAAATCAACTGAGCCCGACTCTTCATAATATTATTGTTGTATAGCGGCTCCCATTCATTTCACTACACACTGGTTAACGCTGCGTCGTAAAATGGCATCAGGTATAACTATAGGCATAAGTAACCGGTAAGATATAGGTAAGTAACCGGGATCCTACAAAATTATTGCATTATCCGTGAAATATTGACGTGCCTGATATAACTGGCACACAAAACTGATAACAGCGATAGGTGTCACATATCCCCGCTGATGCAAATCACATAAAATATCGTGGCGCGACGTATATAAACAAGCTTACGTATCACGCCACGTATTTGCGGACATAAATTCATTCTATTTCTTCGTCCAGAGATTCATCATTATTATTTGGAGTGACATATTGGTACATTCATATCATTTTACATGAAGTTTGATGTAGTCTAATTTCAAGTACTAACACATACTCTCGCAAATACTACATAATTATCCAACTGTGATCATTTGACATCAATAATTTGGTCGGTGCAATATATCTTATAGCGCGCATGCCTAACAAGCCAACATTGGTATTGCCAGGCCGCCGGTCAAAATATGATATGTAATAACAGACAATGTATGTGAGTCCTCGCAAAAATGGTCTATTGCCATAGCCTCTAATTGCATCATGTAATAAACGTGATAATAT